>JAGFNQ010003863.1:237235-291173 GCA_024364735.1 Boesenbergia rotunda
TTTGATTGACAACTTAGATCAAGTGAGATCAATAAGGACAACTAACTCAAACCTCAAAATTCAAATTAACAAATTCAAAATTCAAAATTCAAATTAACAAAATCAAAATTCAAAATTCAAATTAACAAATTCAATTTAACAAATTCAAAATTCAAATTAACAAATTCAAAATTCAAATTAATGAATTCAAAATTCAAAATTCAAAATAATGAATTCAAAATTCAAAATTCAAATTAACAAGTTCAAAATTCAAAATTCAAATTAACAAATTCAAAATTCAAATTAACGAATTCAAAATTCAAATTAACAAATTCAAAATTCAAATTAATAAATTCAAAATTCAAAATTCAAAATAATGAATTCAAAATTCAAAATTCAAATTAACAAGTTCAAAATTCAAAATTCAAAATTCAAATTAACAAATTCAAAATTTAAAATTCAAATTAACCAATTCAAATTTAAAATTCAGAATCTTAAATTTTTTAAATTTCTTAATGTTTCTCAAAATTCAAAACTCTTAAGTTTTTTTTATTCATATTTTTCAAAGTTGTTCAAAATTCAAAATTTCAAATTCCTTAAGTTTTTTTAAAGTAGTTCAAAATTCAAATTTTAAATTCCTTAAATCTTTTAAATTCCTTAACTTTTTCAAAACTTCAAGTCTTCAATTTTTAAGGTTTTTCAAAATTCAAATTCTCCTAAGCTTTTTAATTTCAAATTTTTAAACTTCTTAAGTTTTTTTTGGGGTTCAAATTTCTTAAGTTTCTTTAAATCATTCCTTTAACTCATTAAAAACTTAAACTAAATTCTAAAAATTTCCTACTTAACTGTAGAAAAATAAGTGAATTATCGACAGTGGGTGCTCCAGACATATGACTAGGGATCCCACCAAGTTTACAAAACTCAAGTACAAAAGTCTAGGGACAGTTGCGTTTGGAAACAACGGTAAACTTAAGGTAATTGGCCTAGGTAACATTGAACTTGAGTTTGATTTTATAATTAAAAATGTCTTACTTGTTGAAAACTTTCACTTCAATTTACTAAGTATCAGCCAATTGTGTGACACTGGGTATAAGGTTAGGTTCTTGTCCAATGAATGTATGATCAAACACACTGACAACCCAAACATCACACTTAGAGGACATAGACACAATAACATCTATGAAATTAGGTTAACCCGTCCCCTAGCAAATTGTCTTTTAACATATAAGGATGAGACTTGGCTATGGCATAGGAGACTTTCACACACTCACTTCAGAAAATTACCTAAACTAAATGGTTTAGTTAGAGGCCTATCAAAGTTACCTAACTTTGAGACAACCTTATGTAATGCTTGTCAACAAGGGAAACAAACTAGATCAACTCACAAACCAACTAATCAAACTCAAACTAAATCAATTCTTAAATTAATTCACCTAGACCTATTTGACTCACATGGGGTAAAATCAATTAGTGGGAATCTATACTGTTTAGTAATTATAGATGACTATTCAAGATTCACCTGGGTAAAATTCTTAAAAAATAAAGATGAAACGTTTGATATATTTACTCAATTTTGCAAATTAATAGAAAATGAAAAAGGGGTTAAAATTATAAGACTTAGGAGCGATAACGGTGGGGAATTCAAAAATCAAAAATTTAATCAATTCTGTTTAGAAAATGGCTACCACCATGAATTCTCCTGCCCTAAAACACCTCAACAAAATGGAATTGTAGAAAGAAAAAATAGAACACTACAAGAAGCAACCAGAACAATGCTTAATGAATACAACTTACCTAAATACCTTTGGGCCGAGGCTGTCAGTACAGCCTGCTATGTACAAAACAGAATAACTATAAATAAAAATCTAGGAAAAACGTCTTTTGAAATCTATTATAACAAACAACCTAATATTAAGTATTTTAAAGTATTTGGATATAAAGTGTATATATTAAATACTAGAGAATACTAGGAAAGTTTACATCTAAGATTGAGGAAGGTATCTTTGTAGGTTATTCCCTTACCAGTAGAGCCTATCGAGTTTATAACAAAACTACCCTAAGAATTGAAGAAACTACTAATGTAAAATTTGATGAAACATCTGACCCAAATAACTCTGATCAAACCACCTACCAACCAATTGACTTTGTTAGGTCCAGTACTGACCCAGATGAAAGCCCAATTAAGGACCAAGACCATGATCTAACTGAACCTTCACCTAACCAAACCAGAACTATTCGAGTCAGCTCAGCCCACCCTATTGATCAAATCATAGGTGATCCAGAACTAAGGGTTCAAACTAAGTCAGCCTTTAGAAACCTTAGCCAAATTGCTTTAATTTCCAAAATTGAACCAAAATCAATAGAAGAGTCTTTACTTGACCCTGATTGGATCATAGCTATGCAAGAGGAGTTAGCCCAATTTGAACATAGTCAAGTCTGGGATCTAGTACCCTTACCTAAAGATAAAAAGTTCATTGAAACCAAATGGGTCTTTAGGAATAAACTTAACGAACAAGGTGAAATAGTCAGGAATAAGGCTAGGTTAGTAGCTAAAGGGTTTAGCCAAGTAGAAGGACTTGATTATGATGAAACCTATGCCCCTGTAGCTCGACTTGAGTCTATTAGGATGCTTTTAAGTTATGCAGCCCATAAAGGATTCAAATTATATCAAATGGATGTTAAGTCAGCCTTCCTAAATGGCCTAATTAAGGAAGAGGTTTATGTAGGAGAACCCCCTGGTTTTGAAAGCTTAGAACACCCTGACTATGTCTTTAAACTAAAAAAAGCCCTATATGGACTTAAGCAAGCCCCTAGGGCCTGGTATGAAAGACTGTCTAACCATTTAGTATCAAAAGGTTTTAACCAAGGTAAAATTGACCCAACACTATTTGTTAAAACCTTAAAAACTGATATTTTTATAGCCCAAGTATATGTAGATGATATAATATTTGGCTCAACTAACTCAAAATTTTTGCAAGATTTTATAATGGTAATGGAAAATGAATTTGAAATGAGTTTAGTAGGCCAATTAACTTTCTTTTTAGGGCTACAAATAAAACAGACCAGTGAGGGTACTTTTGTCTATCAACAAAAATACACTAAAGAACTACTTAAAAAATTTGGAATGGATAGTGCAAAAAAAATTAAAACACCTATGGCTACCAATCAAACTGTAGATAGTGACCCAAATGGCAAACCTGTTGACCTTAAATATTATAGGAGTGCTATAGGCAGCTTACTTTACCTGACTGCAAGTCGACCTGACATTCTCTTTGCAGTTAGTATGTGTGCTAGGTATCAAACATGTGCTAAAGAGTCACATCTAACCCTAGTTAAAAGAATATTTAGGTACCTTAAAGGGACAGAAAGTTTAGGAATTTGGTATCCTAGAACATCCCAATTTGAACTTATTGGATTTTCTGACTCAGATTATGCTGGCTGTAAATTAGATAGGAAAAGTACCAGTGGTGGATGCCAACTTCTAGGGCCCTCACTAGTTAGTTGGTTTAGTAGAAAATAGTACTGCATTGCCCTATCCACTACTGAAGCTGAGTACATAGCCATGGGTGAGTGTGTAGCCCAATTACTTTAGATGATGCATACGTTAAAAGACTTTAACTTAGATTTTAAGAAAGTCAAAATATTTATAGATAATCTAAGTTCAATTAATCTAACCAAAAACCCAGTCCACCACTCTAGGACCAAACATATAGAAATTAAACATCATTTTGTCAGAGATCATGTTAATAAAGGAGAAATTGAACTTAACCATGTTGAATCTAAGGCTAACCTAGCTGATATATTTACTAAACCACTCCCTGAATCTGAATTTAGTAACTTAAGAAGGTTAATAGGAATGTGTGTTATAGACTAGAACTGACCTGATCACACTTACTTCTTTTGAATAATCAGCTCGCATATTCTGTTTCGCCATTAGCTTAATTACTTTGATTCTTGGTTTAATTGGCTTAATTTTAGTATTTCAAAGTAGCATTTAAAAAAAAAATTGGTGGACTTAGCCTAAGTTTGACCCCTAAAACTGCATGAATCTATAGATTTAGGTAGCCGCATCTCACAAAACACATTAAGGATAACTTGTTTGTGCTTGCAAAACATAGAACGGTTGTGAGATGCATAGGACTTTGCTTGGACTTCAGAATGCTTAAATCTGTGCGTCGCAGTAAGTCTGGGCGTAAAATACTCATATTACAGTGATCAAGTCAAGTAGTCGTGAGTTAAAATCTGAGCTAGACATTATTACTTGACTTGACTAACCCAGTAAACACTACTATCATCTAGATAGTTAGCTAGTAATTAAGGTTAGACACCTAAAAAGGGCTAAAATTCTTACTTGGTTCAAGGAGAGCATAAGTTAAAATCTTTCTCTTTTTTTGCTCTTTCAAATATTGTGTTAAAAAAAATTATCTTGAAAGTTTATCCTCAAATTAATCCTGAAAATATTCTAAATGATCTTTTGAAAAGAAAATTTTGGAGAAATCTTCTCCTTTTCATTAATTCGCTTTGAGATATTCTTTATTGGTTTGGAAAAGATTAATATTTTGAAGGAAGTTTTTTTGAAAATGGTGTTAGAAAAGTCATTTCTAAATTTACACCTAGTCATTTTCTTTATGCTCTCAGATTGTTTGTGTTAAATTAAGAACTTGACTTCCCCCTCTGAATCAGTTCAGAAACTTAATATGTTTGTTAAGCATTTTTTCTTCCCCAAATACTTAAAGTTTTTTTTTACTGGCATATTACTTGAATGTTTAGTTTATTTCTGATGCTTGCGCACTTATTATTTCTTTGTTTTGATGAATGCCAAAGGGGGAGGGTTTAAGGGTTAAGTTAGAAGTTAAAGTTTTTAGAAATTAAAATCTTAAAGAAATTAAAAATTCCAGATCTTAGAGCATGTCATTTGCATATTCTTTTTGGACTCATTGCTTTATCTGGTATGTTCTAACTTTAACCCAAGTTGTCATTGCATCAAAAAGGGGGAGATTGTTGGTGCAATTTGCACTAATAGTTAAACTTGGGTTTTGATGAATGACAAATAGGTTAAAGTTAGGCTTGCTTTTGGTTTTGACCTCTTTACTAAGTGTGTAGGGTTGAAAGACTTAGGACCTGACACCAGGCTGAAGTCCAGGGTGGTTGAGTCCTGGCAGGAAGTCCAGTTGGGTTCGTGGGCCTGACAATTAGCTGAAGCCCAAGTTGGTTGAAACTTGGCAAAAAGACCAGGGTGGTTGAGCCCTGGCAGGAAGACCTGGTGGGTTAAGAAGTTGAGTAGAGCTGCACGAGGTAAGTAAGGTAAGTCACTGGAGGAGCGAACCAGTGAGGACGGGTCCTATTTTAGGACTGTAGGCGCAGTCCAACTTAGGCCCATTTTGGTGACCTCGGTTGAGTCCTGGTTAGATTCTTATCCAGGTTTGGACGGGGTCTAATTAACTCTAAATTCATTAACTCTATTTTACAGGTTTTATTTGATATGTGAACTAATTAGATTTTGTAGGTTAATTTTATAAATTTATTCCTCATCTAAAGCCTCGGTGGAGGATAAATTTTCATTTAAATTATTCGTATTTCTTTTTTTTAGAGAATGAAATTATTCCTACTAATGATAAAATCTTATTGTTATTTTCTAATTATTCCTATTAATGCTTAAAATTCTCACGTGAAGCTTAGCTAGAAGGATAAAATCTCTTTTTAAATTATTAATAAAATTATATTTTGAATTATTTTTTCAAAAAAAAAGCCTTGGTGAGGTAAGAGGATAAAACCTCTTGGTTAACTTTTCAGATTAAATTTTATTTAAATTATTTAAGTGAAGCAAAGATAGAAACGTTATCTTATTTTAATTATTCCTTCTTACTGATGGATAAAATTTGAGCTGAGAAGATCATGCATCGAGGCACTATAAAAGGAAGCAAGCAAGCCCTCTAAAAGGAAGAAAAATTTTTTTCTGGTTCAAGCTTTGGCACTCTCTTGCTTCCACGCTCCTCTGCTGCAGTTTGTGCTTTGACTCGACGTTGTCCGACCGCTGCTAGAAGATCGCTCCCAACACCCAAGCTGCTTCAGATAAATCTAAGTGTTGGGTAACATAATTTTTGTTCTGTCTGCACTTACATTATTAAAAGGGGAAGTGTAGGGTTGTTACACTTCCACCTAATCTTGTATTCGAATCACTCTACCGGGAGTTTGCCGGTAGAGGTTTTTAGTGGATTGCCCACAAGAAAGGCTTAAGGAGCCTGGGTCTTCGAGTAGGAGTCGCCGAAGGCTCCGAACGAAGTAAAACTCCTCGTGTAATTTTTTATTATTTTTCGCTTTCGCTTTTCGTTTTAATTTTTCCACTGTGCACGTTTTTCAAAGCATCATACAATTTTCTATCGACTCTGATTCTATAACGAAGAATTTAAAAGTCACATGATTCACCCCCCCCCCCCCTCTCACGTGCATCGGTCCTACACTTTTAAGAAGTTTCAAGTAATAAACTACAAAGAATAAGACAAGAAATAGTTGTTCGAGCTTATTTATTTACCTCATGGATGAACTAGGACGAAAGACCGCCCGATATGCTTGATACCTTGTTTATCTTATGTTGCGCATCTTGTGCCCACCATGTGTTTTTTTTCACTTCCTTGATACTAAATTCTAAATTCTAAATATAAAAAATTACACTTGTGTATACCGATGCATACCATAAGATAAGTAGGCATCATTTTTATGTATACATGGGGTTGATTCCCTATGCACCCCCGTTGTGCATTGACGTGTGCAACAGAGGGGGCGGCTGACAAGGTAGAGGCCACCCCGTATTGCCACCAACCGCCCCACCCCATCTAGACTATATATATATATATATATATATATATATATACAAGATTGATCTGCCGCGGACTACTGCCTGCGGACCGCGTGCGGACCGAGTACGTGGCACCTGCCTGATCGGTCAGGGAAGACCCTGACCGATTAGGAAACCGATCAGGGGCCTTCCTAATCGGTCAGGGACTTCCCTAACCGATCAGGCAGGTGCCTGATCGGTTAGGGACTTTTCTGACCGATCAGGAAAGCCCCTGATCGGTCAACTTGATCGTCAGGCAGGTGCCTGATCGGTTAGGGACTTTTCTGACCGATCAGGAAAGCCCCTGATCGGTCAACTTGATCGATCCGTCGTTACCCAGTGCCGACGGGTTCACCGCTATCCCTGCGTTCATCGGCGCCGACGGGTTCACCGCTACCCCTAGGGTTCATCGCACACCCCCTGGGTTATAGTTTTGTTCGGGGGCGACGGCCGAAGGCCGCCGTTGGACAATCGGAGGTGCCAGCGAGTTGGGACACGAGAGCGCAGTCCGTGACCGATCAGGGAACTCCCTGATCGGTCTGGCGCCTAGTCCGCAGGGAGCGATCCGCAGGAGATCATTTATATATATATATATATATATATATATATATATATATATATATATATATATATAGGAGATGTTGGACTCCCGATGAACAATTATGTCTATTGAAGCAAAAAATGATAATATTCATTTTAGACAATTCAATATTATTGGCCCCTATTTAGAAATAGGTAGGTAAATTACGGGAGTTATTTTATCTTAACATAGCGGTCCTTTATATAGGGGAGGTCATAAACCTAATGATTCATTTTGCACCCGTTGTGAATTGACTCCAAGACTTAATATTAGAGCAATCACTCATATAGTGACGCCGAATAAGATAACGATTATCCTACGGGTTATTAAATTTATTGATTTACGTATGAATACTAGAAATAATTTTCTAAAACCTATTGATTCAGATGAATATCAGAAGATAATGAAATAAATGGCACTGTCAAAAATATTATTAAACCTAAAATCTTTTCTGAAACATCAACTAAATAGACCCTAGATCAAAAATTCTAAGACAAATAAGAAAGGAAAAATACTAATGGAAAAGAAAAAAAAAATCCTAATTGACTCAAATCCTACAAATTTTAAACAAATTAAAAATTCTAAAATTTCAAAATATAAAAATTATTAAAAATACCTAAAATATCAAAAAAACTAAAAAATTACAAAAGGACTAATTTACTAAAATTAATTAAAAAACAAAATCCTCTTGCATTAGTCGCTTCGGATTAAAAAGAACTCATCTTTAAATTTAGAATAGTATCAAATGGTAGCCTAAGAGAAAGATCATTTGACATCAAATCAATAAAATCTCGTAACAATTGTTAGAATTTCACCTCCTTATCAAAATCAATTGAATCTCCATAAAAATGTGCAATAACTTCACAATCACTTCCGGTCCAAGTCAATGGTTGGATCTCTTCCTTGCGAACTAGTTTTGCATCGGCAGAGTCTCCAACTATGCCTGCTCGGCTGCCAATCCAAAATTCAATCGATCACCTACAAATTCCACACCAACAAGCCAACATGGAGCCAGAGTTGGGGCATCCAAACAGCCAGAATTGCTGGATCTACCTTCGCAAGGGAAATGGAAAATCCTGTCATATCAAGTGAAGTCATAAGTGATCCAGTGTAAACACGATCAACAGAAAGTCCATGTTCTAGCTATAATTGTTGAACATCAATTCCTGCAGCATTCATCAACTCCATCACAGGTGTGGCACCAAGTCCATTAATCATCAGACCCACTCTGCCCCTAGTGATTGGGATATATTGAGTTTCCGATGACAATATATGCTTGAAAACATGAGAGACCACTACATCAACTGGTCGCAGATCAACAACGACAACACTTGGTTCTCCATGAATTTAAAGTCCAAGTTCCATCAATTCTGTACCTAGGCGCTCTGATGTGACCTGGCCAGGAAGTGTACAAACTGATAGTGCGACTCCCATTGTACCAACCATTTCAGAAGCATGATTTGCTTCTGTAGTAACATCAGCAAGGGGCAGACCAGCATCAACAGCGGCTCCAGCAACCTTATGAACTAGAATTGTTCCTACTAATCCCTACGAGATAGACTGATGATTAATACATGAGTGTTGTCATTTTGAGATCTGGAAGTCAAAACTTAACAAAGTCAATGTGCACGCCCTCCCTATATGCTAGCCACAACATTTGAGCTAGTAGCCACTGTGATTTATCTCCTCCATGTTGGCCCTAAGACGGACTGACGGGGGCGCTAAGGACGAGCGAATCACCTTTATGCCACCTAGAATTGTTCCTACTAATCCTCTTCGTACAGCTATATCACAAGGTGGTGGAGTAGCACAATCATCTCCAACGAGAATCATCTCAACTTTATATCCCTTTGCTTTTACTTCAATAAACTCACCACTTTTAGAGCGGGATTCTTCACTATCATCATCCTCTTCTTCCAAGTCATCATCATAAAATTCATCATAAACTGAATCACCAAATATTCATTTTTGTCGTCATCTACGCCACCTCCTGCGATTGGACGACCGAAAAAGTTGGACTGACCGTATTCAAGGTCCACATCCTCATGGTTGTCTCTACCATTGCGGGAGGCAAGAGAGACGTAGAGGAGTTGCGAAGCTAGCATTTTCGCGAAGTTGTAGGTGAGGGATGGTTGATCCCAAAACCCTTAACACCAAACTTGTGCTTAGAATCTCTCATTGATTAGAAATTAAGAACTTTTTAAAATGTGAATAAAGGAACTTACGATCTTTATTATCTTGCGCTGCTAGATGCTGAGATAATTTTGTGACTTATCTTTGTAGATCTTGAATCTCATCTTAGGTGTTATGACCACAATGTTAAACTTTCTCAGCTGAAACCTGCCTATCATGACTTTGATCACGACGATGAAGGTCATCCAAGGGATCTAGGAGAGCTCTATTAGCAACTGACGTCGGATAGGATAGCGATTATCCTGCAGGCTATTGAATTTGTTGATTCGCGCACGACGACAACAACAACAACCAATCTTATCCCACTAGATGAGGTCGGCTATATGGATCCTTCTACGCCATTGAGCTCTGTCCCCTATTATCATCATCTATATTTAAATAAAATTTATCTTGTTTTATTGTTGCCTATCAAGTATTTTTTGGTCTTCCTCTCCCTCGTATAATGTGTATATTTATCATAGTTTCACATTACCTAACAGGGGCATTTATTGGTCGTCTAAGTACATGTCCGTGCAATCTCAAACGTGTCTCTCAAAATTTTTCCTCGATAGTTACAACTCGGACTTTCTCTCTAATGTTCTCATTCCTTATTCTGTCCATCCTCGTATGTTCACACATCCACCTTAACATTCTTATCTCTGCAAAGTTCATCTTTTGCTCATGTACCCGAGTCATAACCCAATATTCAGTACCATATAACATAGCAAGTTTAACTGCCATTTTGTAGAACTTCCTTTTAAGTTTTAGATGTACATTATGATCACATAAAACATTCGACACTAACCTCCATTTCAGCCATCCTGCTTGTATTTTATGTAAGACATCTCTCTCAATCCCTCAATCACTTTGCAAAAATGATCCTAAATACTTAAAGCTCTCAGTTTTAGACAACTGGTCATCTTCTATTTTTACAATTATCTCATTACGTCTAATATTGCTAAACTTAAACTCCATATATTCTGTTTTTACTCTATCAAGCCTAAAACCTTTCACTTCTAGTGTTTCCTGCCAAGATTCTAGTTTAGCATTTACTTCTTCACGTGTCTCGTCTATTACAACAATATCATCTGCAAACAACATGTACCATGATACTATATCTTGAATGTGTCCAGTGAGTTCATCCATGATTAGTGTAAAAAGGTAGGGACTTAGAGCTGATCCTTGATGTAACATATCCTTATTGGAAATACTTCAGTTAATCCGCCTGAAATTTTTCACTTTGGTCATTATATCTTTATGCATATCCTTAATTAGTTCAATATATGTTATGCTAACACTTCTATTTTCTAGAATTCTCTATATAATTTCTCTTGGGACCCTAACATAAGCTTTTTCTAAATCAATGAATACCATGTATAGATCTTTTTTTAGCTTTCAATATTTTTCACTTTAGTGGGAGATACCTTGTACAAACGGGCTTTCTCTAGGTCGCTGCTCAAATTTTTGGGAGAGGAAGATGTGGATTACGTACTAAGAGAAATACATCTAGGCTCCTGCGGCAGTCATCCAGCAAGTCGGTCAATGGCTCGGAAGGTGTTGCTAGCAAGGTTCTTTTGGCCAACACTACAACGCGATGCGGATCGGTTGGTCACTTCTTGTGTCTCCTGTCAGAAACATCAAAATCTCTCTCACCGACCAGTTGAAGTTTTGATGGCATCTACTGTGTCTTGCCCCTTTGATCAGTGGGGCATGGACATAGTAGGGTCTTTCCCTGTAGCAGCCGCTCAGAAGAAATTTCTATTGGTGGCCGTGGATTATTTCTCAAAATGGGTGGAAGCGGAGGCTCTGGCTCTGATCACCGAACAAGCAGTCATCAAATTCTTATGGAAAAATATTTTATGTCGATATGGGATACCACATAAGTTGGTCTCAGATAATTCTTATGGAAAAATGTTCTATGTCGATATGGGATACCACATAAGTTGGTCTCGGATAATGGTAGGCAATTCCAGGGTCGGAAGATCCAGGAATGGTGTTCGACCTATGGAATCAAGTAAGTATTTACTTCAGTAGCTTATCCCCAGAGCAACGGCCAGGCGGAGGTCGCCAATCGGGAAATCTTACGGGGTCTCAAGACCAAGCTGGATCATATGGGAAGGACATGGGTAGATGAGTTACCTAGTGTCCTATGGGCTCATCAAACCACTCCCAAAGAAAGCTCAGGTTGTACCCCTTTTCAACTGGTGTAGGGGAGCGAAGCAGTAGTCCTAATGGAAGTAGAGTGCGAGTCCGATCGGAGGCACCATTATGGAGAAGATAATGCGGAGAGGAGACGTCTGGAGCTGGATTTGATCGAAGAGATCCGAGACAAGGCAGCGGTTCGAATGACTGCCTACCGACAAAGGATGCAGTGGAAGTACAATCAGAAAGTCATACCCAGGAGTTTCCATGTTGGCGATCGCGTATGGAAGAGAGTCAAGCCAGTTGGGGAGGTGAGTAAGCTGGAACCCCAAAGGGGAGGACCCTTCCTAGTGGTCGGGAAGCTAGGGTCAGGAGCATACTACTTGCAAGACGCTCAAGGAAAAAGGCTGGGAAGACCCTGGAGCGTCATAAATCTAAAATTGTATCATGAGTAGAACTCGAGCCATCCTTGTAATAGCATTAGTTGTAAATATGATAGTGATGCAGACAACCACGACTCAGCGTCCAGACTCTCGCTTAGGCGTGTTATAAGTGAGCTTGCTCCCACGCACCCGCCTGTTGATGCAGTCTGGCCCGGTTGTTGTTTTGGTGTTTGACAATGATTTAAGTTTGGTTGAGCGAATTTGGGTTAAAGTCCTGGTCGGGGACTGGGCAGAAACCCTGGTGAGTGAAACCAGGTCCTAGCTTGTGAAGCTAGGTTGAAATCCCGGTGAGTGAAGCCGGGTCCTGGTGAGTGAAGCCAGGTGATTGAAATCCCGGTGAGTGAAGCCGGGTCCTGGTGAGTGCAGCCAGGTGATGAAAATCCCGGTGAGTGAAGTCGGGTCCTGGTGAGTGAAGCCATGTGTTGGAAATCCCGGTGAGTGAAGCCGGGTCCTGGTGAGTGAAGTCAGGTGTTGAAAAGTCCTAGCTTGGAGGGCTAGGTGAAAAGTCCTAGCTTGGAGGGTTAGGTGAAAAGTCCCATCTTGGAGAGTTAGGTGAAAAAGTCCTG
Source organism: Boesenbergia rotunda (assembly GCA_024364735.1). Lineage (NCBI taxonomy): Eukaryota > Viridiplantae > Streptophyta > Magnoliopsida > Zingiberales > Zingiberaceae > Boesenbergia > Boesenbergia rotunda. The sequence goes on from JAGFNQ010003863.1 coordinate 249,953, forward strand.
GCTTGGAGGGTCAGGTGCCTAGCTTGGAGGGCTAGGTTGGATGAAGGTCTAACTTGGAGGGGTTGGGTGAAAAGTCCTAGCTTGGAGGGCTAGGTGAAAAGTCCTAGCTTGGAGGGCTAGGTGAAAAGTCCTAACTTGGAGGGTTAGGTGCAAATTCCCAACTTGGAGAGTTAGATTGAAAAATCCTTAGCTTGGAGGGCTAAGGTGAATGAAATCCTAGCTTGGAAGGCTAGGTCTGCGTCCCTGGATCGGTCTGGTGACCGATCAGGGAGTTGGCACGCTGCTCCTTCGTGGATCGGTCTGGTGACCGATCCAGCGATGTCTGATCGGTCTGGTGACCGATCAGGGAGTGTGTGTTTCACTCACTGCACAGCTCCCGATCGGTCTGGTGACCGATCAGGGAGTGAACAGTGAGTTGAGTTCCCCTGCTGATCTGCTCCTGATCGGTCTGGTGACCGATCAGGGATACTGCTCAGATCGGTCTAGTGAACGATCATTTGTCGCAAGGTTCTCACTATCACCGATCAGGATGACTCCTGATCGGTCTGGAAGCAGCCTGATTGGTCTGGTGACCGATCAGGCTGGAGCCTGATTGGTCTGGTGACCGATCAGGCAGGAGCCTGATTGGTCTGGGGACCAATCAGGAGTGTACAGAAGACTTCTGGATCGGTCTGGTGACCGATCAGGGTCCTTCCTGATCGGTCTGGTGACCGATCAGGCGCAGAACTTTAATTCAAATATGCTGTCAGAAGTCTGTTATCTTTGCCGATTCTCTGATACACTGCTGATATGTTTTGATATGCATTGCTAAGCCTCTGTTGGAGTGTGCAGGTGATAGCAGGTGATTCAAACACTCAAGGAGGGTCAATGGGAGGCTTTCCGTTGTGCAGGTTTGGCTGTTTCTCATTCTCAGGTTTCAACGGGCAACTAACGCAGCTGGCGACTGACGGAGGCTCAGCTGGAGAGGAGGTCTTCAGTGGACTGAGTGCTCAGGGAGGTTAGTGGGTTCAGGCTGGCTCAGTGGATGCTGATGAAGCTTGTGATGGTGAGCAGAGCTTAAGTGACGAAGCTGGAAGCAGAGGAGCGGAGGCGAACAATACAGAAACTTGGGAAGTTTGGCTGGGTTGTGTTTGTGCTCTCTGTTGCTTTGTGCTTGAGCGATCTTGTTGCATTCCTGTGAGAGCTTTGTGAGTGTTCCTTCTTGTGTGATCTCCTGTACTCAAGTTCCATCATCCGTGAGATCTGTGGAGAGGTTTCTCCACCGAGAAGGAGGCTCTATCTTATCCGGGTTCACCGGGGCTTGATCTGCCGACGATCAAGGGATCGCCCACCTCACGGGCACGCCAAGGAGTAGGGGCAAGTTATCCCCGAACCTTGTAAACGATCCTTATTAGCGATCCTTGGTTTGTATTCTTTGTTTCTGCATTTCTGTTAAGATTGTTTCTCTGCGTATGCTTTGTTTCCGCTGCTGCTAACTTAAGTGCAGAGAAAGATTTCAAAAGAGCAACTTGTGGGTGTCTGGCTATATTCACCCCCCCCCCTCTATAGCCATCTCGTTTCCAACAAGTGGTATCAGAGCTTGGGGCTCTGTTCAAGGCTTAACATCCGAGAGCTTACAACAAGATGGCTGGAAGAGAAGGAATGAGCACAAACCGACCTCCACTCTTCGACGGCACAGATTTTCAATATTGGAAATCGAAGATGGAGTTTTATTTGAAGACAAACATGAGCATATGGTTCTCGGTCAAAGAAGGTTTCATCCCTCCAAGAGATGTTGAAGGAAAAGATCTCGATTTCTCAAGTTGGTCGGCTGAGCAAATAAGAAAGAGTGAAGCAAATGCAAAAGCGGTAGTCACTTTGCAATGCGGGTTGACCAAGGAGGAGTTGATCAAGGTGGATCCTTTTACAAGTGCTAAAGATCTTTGGAGCAAAATCATTGAGCTCCACGAAGGAACTCAAGACACCCGAATAGCCAAGAAGGACCTCCTTCACAGTCTACTCCAAAATCTGTCTATGGAAGAAAATGAAAAGGTAAGTGAACTCCATGGAAGATTCAAAGAGATCCTCAATGGACTCCACTCCATCAATGAAAAGGTAGAAAATAGGGATCTAGTAAGGTTAGTTCTAAAAGCTTTTCCAAGGAATACATTGTGGTCATCCATGGTGGATGCCTACAAGGTTTCCAAGGATCTTTCCTTAGTTAAGTTAGAAGATCTATTTTGTGAAATGGAACTACATGAGATCTCTAACCAAAGCCCAAAGGAGAAAGGGTTGGCTTTTGTGGCATGTGACAGGAAGAAGAAGAAGGAGAAGGAGGAGGAAAAGAACCACTGTCATGTGGCTCTCGTAGCCTTAAAAGAATCATCCAATGAGAGCAGTGATGAATCAAGTGACTCCTCAACCGCGCCTTCATCATCTTCGGATGATGAAGAGGTAATTTCTCCCGAGCTAGATAAGTGCTATAGAATAATAGCTTGCTTGACAAACATGCTTAAGAAATCTAAGGCCAAAGTTAAATCCTTAAAATTAGAAGTAGAAAAATTGAAAACCTCTAAGGATGAGGTAATTGATGATTTACATGTTAATGGTCTTGAAAATGAAAATAAAGATTTGAAGAGCAAAGTTGAAAATCTCAAGAATATTCTTGAGAAGTTTTCAATTGGCTCAAAAACCTTAGATATGATTCTTAACTCCCAAAGGGCGGTGTACAACAAGGTTGGTTTGGGTTACTAACCTAAAGAACTTAGTGTCATATCTTTAATGTCAAGAACCCAATTTAGAGCACAAAACAATTCTAGGGTTCAAAAGGTTAAGAAGAAAATGACTAAGGCATGGGTGCCAAAGTCATTCATTGTAGATTCATTAGATCCCAAAATTTGGGTACCTAAAACCTCAATATTTAGAATTGTATAAGTATAAATTGAGGGGGAGCATCTATCAACATAGGTTGTTGATAAGTGGTGCTCCAAACCCAAGGCTAAGGTTACACTAGTTTCAAAATGAGTCAACAAGCCTTGGAAATTATTTTTATATATTGCATGAAGGGTTTAGATTCACACATAATTTGCTCTTGCCATGAATTACTTATAATAATTGGTTTTCTTGTAGCAATTTATGTTTTACTGCAATTTGTATTTTATGAAATTTCATGTGAGTAGTAAGGAAATTCTCATGCAATGGATGATTGTATATTCATGCTTCAAAATAAGCCAACTAGTTTTGAAAAAGGAAAAATATATTGCATGAATGATTTAGGTTGAATCATGACAATGGATTGCTATAGTTTACGATAAATCTAGAAGTTAGCCAAAATATCAAAACAGCAATTTCTTTTGGAATAAGTGATGATATATCTTAGGCTTAAGTTCTTCCTTAATGTGTTGGAGGTGAACATAATCAAGTATGCCATGATTTACTCTATGTGATGTTATCATTAATCTATGGCATGCAAATTTGATTTCAATCATAAACTTGATAGAAATGTGGGACTATGAATTCTCCAGTCCAATCTATGAACTATCAATAGAATGGAGAATTAGGATTCTAGACTTGGGATAAATCTAGATCTATGAGTTACCAAAATTGATTGAAGCAAGCATGTTATGAATACAATTGGAACATAATTAATCATGCATAAGTGTAGTTTACTTTTGTATTAAAGTTTTACTATAATCAGTTTTGTTTCCAAAACAAAGAGGAAAGTAACTAGTTCATCTTTATCAAATAGCTATATACATCCAGGGATTGTGTGCTATCCATGCTTATGATTTTGTAAGATGTCCATGTTTATGAATTTTCTAGTTAAATGATTGTATGCATGCATGTTTTGGAAGTCTGGTCATAGTTAGATACTAATTTGATACAAGTGTGTTTTGAAAATTTGATCATACCTTGTGTATCATGAAATTTGATCATACTTGGAATATTTTGATTCACACATGATCATGCCAAGAACATGCTTAGAACATAACTGATCATACAAACCTGGTTTTGGGACTCAAGTTCATGATTAAGAACATACTCATCATGCTTTGACACAGATCATGACATATATCTTGATTAAGGGAACCCTTAGGACCAAATGGATTAACATTAATTGAGTTAAGGATTTGGGAAAGGTTTAGAGTGTTCAAACGTTGAAACAGAACCGTTTCTGAAACTTCTCAGTTTCAGAAACCTGTCTGTGTCATACCTGATCGTTCTACCGACCGATCAGGACTCACTCTGATCGGTCTGGCGACCGATCAGATCAATTCTGATCAAGGAACTCTCAGATCGTTCCAAATTGATCCAAAAACTCTTGAGACCAATCACCTTCCATAGAATTGTATCAGTTTAATGATCATACTACAAACAAATCTGATACAAACCAAGTATAATTGGATCATCCTAGTCATACTCGGAGCAAATCTTATACTGATTCGATACAAGCTCGTGTTGAAATTTTTGAAATTCATATAAACGGGTTGTGTGAATCATGTCGTTTGATCACTTGCTCCTTGATGAGGGATAATTTTCAGTCACGAAATCCAGATCATGACACTTGTTCTTAATGTCGTGTTTCAGAAATTTTTCTGAAATATCGAATATCAATAGAGTCCTCTCTCCTGTTATGGGATGCAAATTGTTAATGCAGTCTGATCAGGAACGTATTAGAGTTTTCGAAATTTTTCAGAAATCTGATCGCTCCCCAGACTAATCAAATATCCTTCTGTATCACGTAATCAACATACCTGGTTGGTCACGGAGACCAATCAGGACTATTTTTCAGATACAGTTGCATTTCTTACTCATCCTATGAAGCATATACGTATTTGACCATGATATACTTCTATATATGTCTTCACATGGAAGTCCAAGTGTTAATGCAGTCCGATCTTGAACGAATCAGAATTATAGAAATTTTTCTGAAAATTGATCGTTCATAGATAAATCAGAAATTTTTCTGTATCGATCATCAGTCTGATGGAACTGCGATAAATGTTGTCGTATGATGCATATACATTGTTGCCATGATACATTTATGGTATATGCATCTCATATGCAATTCCAAAATCATCTTTTGACTTACTTGTCATATGAAACATATACATGTTTGACCATAATATTATTCTGTATATGTTTTCATGTGCAAATCAAAACTTCACTTTGATTATTTTGGATTTGGGGAGAGACCCGTGTTTGAGGGGGAGGTATGTTCAAACTTAATAACCATACCCTTTTCGATGTTTGACAAAGGGGGAGAAAATGGCTGATTAAGTTTATGGTTATTATAGGGGGAGGATCATGATTCCCTTATAAGAATTGAACGGACTTCAATTGACTAATACCTAAACTTAAATCGGGTTGTCAAACAACAAAAAGGGGGAGATTGTTGATGCAGTCTGGCCCGGTTGTTGTTTTGGTGTTTGACAATGATTTAAGTTTGGTTGAGCGAATTTGGGTTAAAGTCCTGGTCGGGGACTGGGCAGAAACCCTGGTGAGTGAAGACAGGTCCTAGCTTGTGAAGCTAGGTTGAAATCCCAGTGAGTGAAGCCGGGTCCTGGTGAGTGAAGCCAGGTGATTGAAATCCCGGTGAGTGAAGCCGGGTCCTGGTGAGTGCAGCCAGGTGATGAAAATCTCGGTGAGTGAAGCCGGGTCCTGGTGAGTGAAGCCAGGTGTTGGAAATCCCGGTGAGTGAAGCCGGGTCCTGGTGAGTGAAGTCAGGTGTTGAAAAGTCCTAATTCGGAAGAGGTGGGTGAAAAGTCCTAGCTTGGAGGGCTAGGTGAAAAGTCCTAGCTTGGAGGGCTAGGTGAAAAGTCCTATCTTGGAGAGTTAGGTGAAAAAGTCCTGGCTTGGAGGGTCAGGTGCCTAGCTTGGAGGGCTAGGTTGGATGAAGGTCTAACTCGGAGGGGTTGGGTGAAAAGTCCTAGCTTGGAGGGCTAGGTGAAAAGTCCTAGCTTGGAGGGCTAGGTGAAAAGTCCTAACTTGGAGGGTTAGGTGCAAATTCCCAACTTGGAGAGTTAGATTGAAAAATCCTTAGCTTGGAGGGCTAAGGTGAATGAAATCCTAGCTTGGAAGGCTAGGTCTGCGTCCCTGGATCGGTCTGGTGACCGATCAGGGAGTTGGCACGCTGCTCCTTCGTGGATCGGTCTGGTGACCGATCCAGCGATGTCTGATCGGTCTGGTGACCGATCAGGGAGTGTGTGTTTCACTCACTGCACAGCTCCTGATCGGTCTGGTGACCGATCAGGGAGCGAACAGTGAGTTGAGTTCCCCTGCTGATCTGCTCCTGATCGGTCTGGTGACCGATCAGGGATACTGCTCAGATCGGTCTAGTGAACGATCATTTGTCGCAAGGTTCTCACTATCACCGATCAGGATGACTCCTGATCGGTCTAGAAGCAGTCTGATTGGTCTGGTGACCGATCAGGCTGGAGCCTGATTGGTCTGGTGACCAATCAGGCAGGAGCCTGATTAGTCTGGGGACCAATCAGGAGTGTACAGAAGACCATCAGATTTTAGAATTTATAAAATGCTGGAAACCCTTTTTACAATCAAAATCTGAAAATGTAATATAGGGGCCACAGGTCGTATTTTTCTCGAGGCTAGTTGACGTTGTTTGATTCGCGCTTGTATTTATGTGTCGTTTGTGTTTTCGGGTTTCAAATAGATATTCGGGTTTTGGGTTGCAATCATGAAATGAAATCGCAATGAAAATAAATGAACTCAACTAAATGAGCTAAACAAAGTAAATGTCAATCAATAACTCAACCAAATGGAAACCGAATCAACTAAAGCACTTAATCAATTTGAGAAACTGATTCCGATTTCAAAGGCAAAACAATTGCTGAGCCAATGCATCTCAACAGGGCTGCAATCTTTAGTTGAGACTAATGCAAAATTATGAGCCTAATTTCAGAAATAAGACTTGATACAAGGTGAGGCTTTGAAACAAACTTGATACTCAATTATTCAAACATATGTGCCAATGCTAAAATCTGATACTAAGTGCAAGAGTTGGACTAATCAATGTAGTTTTGGAAAAACACAGCTGCTAGTGAAGAGAATTTCGAAAATGAATGAAGAACTTCGAAATCTGAGGTCTTATCAATCAAAACAACATATTGCAGAAATTAAGTGAATGAAATCAGATTCATGGAGCAAAGATGCAGCTACAAAATGCGATACATAATCAGACCCGCAGCTGATGTGAAGCAATTGGAATTGAGATTAACAACTCGGGTGCAGGATTCTTCAACCAATACACATAGAAACAAACTCTAGCGAGACATAATTCAGAAACTAAACACAATGTGCAGAAATAAATGAAGGCAGAGATGATAATTTGCCAATTCAGTGATAACTTGTTCAATTCAGCTAGGAATATGAAGCTTAAGTAAAATGTTGTGCAAAGACTGTAAGAACTCGATGCTACCTACATTGCAGAGACGAAGCTAGCAATTTCAGATACCGCTGACAGAAGAACAAGTCAGAATCGCAGCAGAGAGTTGCAGAAATTAGCAGAATTTGGCAGAATTGATCCACTTGCAAAATTGCAGCAGTTAACTTGGACACAAAACAACCAAATGACTGAATTGGATTTACTATTTGATGATCAGCCGGGCTTAAGTGGAATTTCTATTTCATAGACTCGAAACTCAAAAGCAAATGAGCTGAAATTTCTGAAATGATATGGGATTACAGAAATGGAATTTCAGATTTCAGAATTTAAGTTGATACACAATAACTGCTGCGCAAGGCTTAAATCGAATGCTATTTAGCTAGAGCATATTTCAAGGTAAATTCAATAAGTAAACTAAAGCAAATTGGAACAAATCGCAGGAACACAAAGGCAAGAACTGAAAATGCAGAATTAAGTTAGCACACAAAACTGGATTTGGCACGCAAGAAATTGACAGAGAAATAAGCTGAAATAACATTCAATTGATCACTAACAAACTTCCTAAACTACTTGACTTGAAGAATTGAAGCTAAATTACAGCTAAACAATTAAGAAAACGAAGTTAACTGATCTGAAACCAAGATAGAAACCAAACACGGCAGTAATGGAAATTACAGCTAAATAAACTGAAATTAACCAAGGAAATCTAAACCCTAATCCTCCATTAGCTCAAGATCTTCTTGGTTGTCAATCAAGAGCCGGCCTCGAACCCGCAAGCTCAGCAAATCACTGGGAATTAGCTCAGTCGGTCGAATCTGCTCTTGTCTGCGCATAGCTGGAATTTTCCAGTCCAAACTCTTGTATCTCGATGGATGGCTTGCGATGATGAATTGAAGAACATCTGAGCTCACCTGAGAACCCCTACAAGTAGCTCAAACGATCGGAATTGGCTTGTGGACGAGAAACAAATGATTGGTTAGCAGAGATGCCGAAACCCTCAAACACCACTGTCTAGCGCAAACTGAGCTGAAATCATCCAACAAAGCTATCCTCTAGTGATCCAAATCTTGATCCAGATGAAGAATTGAGGTGGTCGCGCCTCGGATTAAAGAAAAACTGAAGAAAAACCAAAGAAAACGAAGAAGATGGTGTTTGCGGCGAAGACGCGACAGGGAAGAACTGGGCAGATTTTTACTTAAGTAATAACCAATGGACGACTCAGATTGAATTGAGGAGATCCAACGGCTGATCTTGCTCCGATTTGATCCAAATTTTTATGATGATGATCTGGCGTCAGGATCTGCCTCGTGGTAGGATGTGCAATGGATGGTCCAGATTAACTCAATCTGTGAATGGACGATCTAGAGCCCTCCTTGCTTGATCCAACGGTTGATTTAGCTCTGATTGGGATGAAACCTTCAGATCTTGATCATAATACTTGATCAACCCTAACCCTAGCTCGGATTGCTTCAGATGGTCCCGGATGGCTCAGATCTAGCCGCTTTTGAATCGGACGGCCCGGATTAATTGTAAGCTTGATAATTCGATCCGGTTCACATCCGACTCAAGTTTGACCCAGTATGCCCTAGGTCCTTGAACCTTTGGTGCCTACAAAAATATATAAGAAAATTAGTGGCCAAATAATCCAATTTAATGTAAATTTACAATTAAGTCCAAAATAAGAGTAAGTTCTAAAACCTAGGGCAATTTCACAATTAAACAATAAAAACATAGGTCAAACATGGATTTTAGCAATTAAAATAATCAATAAAATGGTACTTATCAACTCCCCCACACTTAACCTTGAGCGTCTCGTGAAACAACTAAATATGTATCCCCTAGATTTTCTTAAGCATAATTAGAAACAAATGAAAAGAAATTACCTAAGGTTGTCAATTCTCATAAATCTAAGCTCTATGGATTAGTATCTCGTCCTTAAATCAACAACTTAGCCCTTTTCATCCATCATGAGTCATTGAGATGAATTTAAATCACTAGCCTTTCAAGGGAAGTTTTTGGTGGCTCTCTCCTTAAGTTCTAACTTGATGATGGAAGTGGAGCTCACTCAAACACACATGCTTCTTGCACTACCATAGGCTTGCTTATTATCTACTCTCAACCATTATTCATGATTAGGATCAATATCTATAAAAACAAGTGAAAACATGGAAAATGATAAGAAATGGAATAAAAACAAAGAAAATGGAAAAATTGATAAAGTGAGAGACTTGGTTGCTCAAAAATGTTTCCAATGTACTTTGCTTCTCTTTGTAGTCCTCTAGTGATATCCAAAAGTGTGGTGGAGTGAAACTTGAATAAATTCCTTTGATTTGGATGAAAAACCCTTCCTTGACCTCAATGTGTCATTTTCTTCAATTGTGTGCCAACCTTGCTCTTTGTTTTGTTCCCTCTTCTTTCCTGATTTTTTTTTCTTTCTTTCTTTCTTGTAAGGTCAGAAATGAAATGGAATAGAGCTTTGATCCGGATGTGGAAATCTTCACTGATTTATGGTACCAAGTCAATGGTGTGCCAACTTGCTCTTGTTTCTTTCTTTTTTTTTCTCTTCCTGTTTCTTTCTGTTTTTACATCAGCTGCTGGCTTCACATTCGGTTGCAGCTGATGTATCTACTCATTCTCTCCTTCATTCTTCTTAGTTACATGGTGCCCAGCTTTTCTTTTCTTCTCAAAGCATTTTTTCCTTTTCAACTTACAAACTGTTTTTTTTTTCACTGTTTTCTTTTTCTCTGTTTTTTTTCTGGGTTTCATGTTTCAGATTCACACCAAATGATTCAGACTTGTGTAATGCTTCACTTGAGAATTTCAGCTCAGCGAATTCAAGTTCCATCCATGGCACAATCAACTTCAATTTGATACAAACTGTTTTTTTTTTCACTGTTTTCTTTTTAAGCTTCCCAATAATTTCAACAATTCACAGCTTGCTCCAAATTCAGATTGTATCATTCCACAGCCCACAGATTCAGTACATTGCATTTTTTTTTCAATTCAAATCAATCTAAATCTGTTTTTGATCCAACCAATGCCTCACAAGAACCCTTTAGCACAGATTTTTCCTTCCTTCTTCAACTGAATTTGACTTGGCAAATAATTTCTGCATCGACTTCAAGTTATCACAGCTGCAATTCATCCTCTAATATAATGGCCGAAACATGTACCAATGCAATTTTGATACATCCTCTTCATTTGCGTGACAATTATTTTCTCTCTTTTGCAGATTTTTTTTTCTTTTTCTTCTTCATTGTTTGCCATTTGTTTTCCTTTGATTTTCAAAGAATGAGCAAGAATCTAGATGCTTCAATTGTTGTCTTCCTTAACTACTTCTTCTTGCTTGATCTTGATACCAAACTCACTCACTTAATTTTTTCGAAAAATTGCTTCCAAATCACTAATCAAGGAGCCAAGTGAGGACCTCTAGATATCGGAGCCGGCTAGTTGATATGGCTGACCGAGTGACCCAACGCTTGGGGCTGGCCGTCTAAAAGACTTAAATTGACTTATGAGCTGCGTTTATAGCAAGCCCGATCCCGAAGGAATGTTGACAAACGAGGGACCGACTAAAAAGGTAACACTAAAGTCCTACTAAGTAACAGAGTGGCAGAGCAAAAATACATCAACACAAGAGAACTGAAAAAAGGAACTTAACATTAAGATCAGGCCCGAGGCCATTGGAGCGATTAAAGGCCCAACAGGCCGAGTCAAAAAAATTAAATTATATTTCAATTAAAGGGAGGAAAGGCATCTTCTGGGTTCTGGGATGACCTCCTACACCCAAGTTAGCTTCACCGTGTTGGGAGGTAAATCTTCAGGGATGTTCCTGACCTCCTTCAACTGTTGCAGGGTGCTCTCAATCCCAAACTTGAACATGTTGGCCGTCCGTCGAGCCAATTGGAGATAAAAGGGTTTGGACCGGAGATACTCCAGTCGGTGTGCTTCTAGCCGTGCCGACTCTCCCTCCTTGTAGGATGTCAGTTCGCCGTTCAGCCGATTGATCTCGGCATCCCGATCAGTTATCTCCACCTCTCGAGCCACCAGCTGAGCCTCTAAGGCCTTGAATGCCTCCTCCTTAGCCGCCAGCTCCGTCTCTTTATTAGTTAGGGCCAGTTGTGTCGAATGATGGGTGACTGCCGACTCTTTCAATTGTACAACCAAAGCCTTGGCCTTGGCTGTTTTCTTATCCAAATCTGAGCAGGCTCGGGCCTGTCGAGTCAGGATCATTTTCTTCTGGGCCTCTACATTCTCCAGACGGAGATTCAGTAGGTGGATGTCCCGGGAAGCTGCTACCAGGGTGGCACGCTCCTCCTCCGCCCGAGCGTCAGCCTCCTCCAGTTGCGTCTTCAGAAAAGAAATTTCGGAGCGGAGGAGTGGCATGCTCTCCTCGCCGGGCGGGAGGGTGATGTGGTTTAGCTGGGTTTCCAGCTCTTTCACCCTCTGTTCCCCCGCAGGAGGGTGATGTGGCTCAATTGGGTTTCCAACTCTTTCACCCTCTGTTCCGCCGCTCGATGCTCCCTGGTGTTGCGAACCAGGGACTGGGTGACCGCCCGACAGGCCACCCAAAACGGTATAAGGACAAGTGTTAGAAGCAAGGCGAATGAACAGCAAAAGGAAGGGAGTCTAAACTGGGTGGCGTCCATGAAGAAGTTGTCGGCCAAGTTTAGCGGGCTCCAGTCCTGGGTGGTTAGCACCCCCTGATCCCAGCACCCGACCAGCCGACCATGGAGATTGATCGGCTGAGGTTGGACGACCTGAGTCAGGTTGACAACTGACGAGAGTTGTAAGTCAATTGTAGGCTGATAATTACCATTTTGTTGATCAAATTAGACTCTCAAACCCATGTTTTGATCCTCTTTTATATGCTTAAGTTTACATTTACATTAGGTTTCATGAATTACTTCTATTTTGGCTTTGGATACAAATCTTTGTATATTTGAGATGATTTGACATTGAATTTACATTTAATTTTTGTAGGCTTCAACTGATCATGAACCTAAATCAGATTGGATCAGACTTGAGCTCAGAATTGGCTTCGATCATGGGGATCAAGAGATGGATCAATGTGGGTCGTCCAATCAAGAAACGGTGAGATCTGAGCCATCTATCAGCTTCTGATCAATCCGAGCCCAAGGTAGAGTTAATCTAGTCCATAGATCAGGATCTGAAGCTTTGAACCAAATCAGTCCATCTGACCGTTGGATCAAGCTCGAGAGGGTCTAAGTCGTCCATTCAAGAGGCAGTGAGATTTGAGCCATCTGTTGTAGATCTGGAGGATCTGAGCTACTGAGAGGAAGATCCTGACCTTTGATGGAGATCTGGAGAGTTTGAGCTTGATCTGACTTGACCTGGCCGTTGGATGAGACGAGGATGATCATAGCCGTTCAAATTCAAATGGGACATTTAAATCAAAAATTTCTCCGCCCCAGCTCCTGGTCGCAATTTCTGTTCTGTTTCCAGTTCTTCATCGCTTCTTCTTCTTCGATCGCACGCGGCCACACCAGAGCAATCTCATCTCAAGATCTCAAGTCCTAGAGAACGATTTCCGGTGAAGTTGGAAGGAAATCTCGTCGCTGGAAGGGCCCGGTTGAGGGTTTCAGCCGAAGCTCTGCTTCTTCTGATCCACTACTGTTCGATCGCCGATCTTCATCAATTGGAGTTCTCAGAGCTTTCAGTTGGGTTCTCTGAAGAGTTTGGAGCATTCCGGAGCCACAATCGCCATCCGATCCGTCGAGAAGGAGGAGATCGGAAGAGTATTCCAGCAACAGATCGATCTGCTGATAACTGACCTGGGGAGTAATTCTTTACTGATTTGTTGAGCTAGGGGGTTCCTAGTCGGTTCTTGTGTGACGGCGAGAAAGATCTGAGATCGAGGGAGAGTCTGGTGTTCATTTACTGTAATTTTTCGCTTCTGAATTCTTAGTTGTCGCAGTTTCCATCAGTCTTCAGCTACTGATCGGTCTGTTCAACCGATCCAGACAGTGACTGATCGGTCTGTCGACCAATCAGACTTGTACCTGATAGGTCTGTCCACCGATCAGGTAGTTTTTCAGCACTTTTCAGGCCTGTTTCTTGCATTCAGTTTGTAGTGCATGAATTAAGTTTCATTTCTGCAACTTAGCTATAGATTTATTGTTTGCCTATCTTTGATTCTAGTTTGTCTTTCAATTTCATATACTCGTATTGAATTGCTTAATGTCCAAGTAGGGTAAGTCTAGTTTTCACAATTTCCTAGCTAATTTTTGTTTAGTTGAATTCACTTTGCTTCAGCTGTATTTTCATTACTCATCACAAATCAAACCCCCAATCTTATTTGAAAACCCAAAAACATTAATCGACAACTTCAAGCTTGAGTTAAACATTCACAACTAGTCCTTGGAGAAATACGACTTGAGGCCCCTATACTACATTTTAACTTTGTTAGCTAAGGGTTTTCAATTTATAAATATCTAAATTTGAGACTCATTCGTGACACTTGATTGTGGGTCCATCATAGGCTGGGGAGGAGACCGAGGCGCTGAAGAAGAAGGGGCTGAAACATCTGGCCTTGGAAGGTCGGTCAAGGCCCCCGAGCGAGGCAGCGCCGAGCTGGAAGTCAAGGCCCCCGCTCGAGGTGGCATCGAGCTGGAAGCCAGGGCCCTCATGTCGGAAGGAGTGCGGCCGAGCGAGGGAGCCGTCAGATCGTGGGCTTTCTCAAGCAACTCCCGAGGCAGAGACACGCTTGGGGAAATAGTCACTCGACGCTGTTTTCTCGTCAATCTCTTGGAGGTTGGCTGCTCTGCCTCGGCCTCCACCACGGGTGCCTCCGTCTCTGAGTCCACCACTAGTGGCTCTGTTTCAGAATCCCCCACCAGTGGTTTCGCCCCCGAGTCGCCCTCAGCATTCTTCGATTGCTCCGGAGCCTCAGTGTTGTGCATTGGTGGCACGGCTCGTTATGCCAGCTCCTCTGCCGCTCGGGCATTTAGTTCTGCCTCATCGAGGCAGAGCTCGTCAGCAAGTATAGCGTTCCACATGGCTTGAGCTGCAACACAGAAAGAGCTTTAGTTAGAGCTAAAGGGTTAGAAAGGAAAGTGAGAACTTACCGAAGGAGCCGGGTAGAGCATTAGGGACATGACTTAGTCGGAAAATGTACAAAACTGCCTCGCTCAGCAAGCGGTCAGCGTGGAAGCGAAGCCCCTCGATCTTGGAGAAAGCCAATTGAAACGCCGACTCCGAGTGATAGCTCTTGGGCATATATGGCTCAGTGGGTAGGTCCTCTACCCACTCGGTAGGCCAGTTCGGGCCCGGGGTAGTATTCACAAAGAAGAAATGGGACTTCCATCCCTTATTGGAAGAGGGAACTTTGTCTAAGAAGTCCGACTTGGCTCGGACCTGAAAGAAAAAATTGCCCGGCCCTTACTTTTTGGGATAATAGAAAAAGTGGAAACCCCTAGGGTCGAGAGGGATGCGGTATATAGAGAAGATAACTATAGTACCGCATAGGATCCGAACGGAGTTCGGGGTCAGTTATGAAAGCGGTATTTGAAAATATCTACAAACTTCTTTTATGAAAGGATGAAGGGGGAATCTCAGCCCGGCCAATAAGTGGACTCTGAAGATGGCAAAGTAACCTAAGGGAGGTAGGTGTAGTCGGTCGCGACGAGTAGGAAGGGCCAGGTGGTGGTCATCCGGGATCTGATATTCCGACCGGAGGGTCTCGAGATGGTCATGGGTTAGGGTCGAGATGGTGGTGGTATAGCACAAGCTGACCGAAGAGGTTGACTCGGCCATTGGATCCGGGTCAAAAACTGTAATTATGAAATCAGATGAGGGAAAAGAGTACCTAGGGGTCGGGCAACCGGAGGTGAGGAAACGAAGGTGGTCGGGGCCTACCGGAAACAACAGAAAGCCGAGACGCGCGGTGGTCAGGCGGCGGAGGGAGGAGAGGAGGAGAAGTGAAAACAGAAGGTAAACAAGGAAGGTGAGAATGGCAGAGGCGAGCCTATTTATACTATGGTGAAACTCATGAGAGTCGTCGAATGTGTGGGGTGAAAAAGGCTGGAGAAGATCCCGACTGTCGGTATCCCGCTCTTACTGACACTTCAAGAACCTCCCCCTGACGCCACACGAGCCCCTAACAGGTGATTCCTCGTTGTCAGGAAAGCCCAGTCGAGGCAGGAAGCGTGGTGAGGACGATAAATGGTGATATGACTGAGGATTCGGCCCATAATGATTGTGATTCAGGGGTCATAACGGGCTCAGGAACCGAGGACAATCAGAAGGTTCAACCGAGCGGATAGCCTAGTCAGTCGGACTCATCGCCTCCTTCGACTAGACTTGAAGGGGAGGCTTGTGATCCGGTCGGGAGTTAATCTGACCTGGTAGGGAGCTCGGTCGGGTGGGGGCTCAGTCGGGTATGGGCAGTTGGGCGCATAGGGTGTTAACCTAGCCTGATGAATGCACTTGGGGTTACGCGGATCTGGTCCTGCAGGTGATAGCCGGTCGGATGAGCCCGGTCGGCAGAACCCGACGAGAAGGTTCAGTCGGAAGGGCGAAAAACATGGCCCCCTTTTTGAAAAGGAGTTGTGTAGTTGAGTTCCGGGCGGATGGTCCCGGTCGGGAATGCCCGACCGGACGGATCAATCATCCTGCCCATGAAATCACTCACCCCGCTCTGAATGACTCATGGCCTGTATCCAACTGTCCGGTCGGACTGGCTGGCACCAGGAACTACTGAACCCACTCAGGCGACTCACCCACCCAAGAGCCGTTGACGGCCGAGTGACTGAGCCTCTCCGGGTGACCACTCCCGGCCAGTCAGCTGGGTCCGTATAGAGTCACAACCGCAACACATAATAAAATAAGCCAGGGTGACCCCACTGTCTCAGTAGTTTAATTATGATCAGACTTTCAAATATAGCAGGATCATCCCTATCCTCTCATTATGAGGAAAAGACACCTGCCATAATCATATCTTCCTAGGCATCAGACTTTAAAAGGGGTAGCATGGACATACCCTTTGGCAACCCTATCAGATCCTCGGGGAAACTAAGGTCGCCAGAGGATTATGTTAGATGATTGTCTTTTATGAGACAAGACAGCCCAGATAAGACAGGAGTCATCCCTCTCCCCTATATAAAGGCCCCTTGGTGCTTCAAAAAAGAGATTCTGCTAAAACGATTTCTCTCCATCCCCTATTCCTTGTGTCTCCATTCTGGACCCAATTCTGGCTCAGTCCTATTCTCCCTGCTAACCTTTGATCCCGACCTGAAAACCACTGCAAATCTCTGTCTGATTGAGTCATCTAAGCGAGATCGCTCCCCACTTGTCGACAAGATCATTCGGCAATGGGAATGGTAATGGGTTTTGATTGAGGGGTTTATGGGTTTAGTGATAACCTAGTGGGGGCTAGGTTATAAAATCAAGGGTATCATATTCATATCTTGATTCTGATTCCCATATACCAAGTATCATGAATGGGAATGAAATTCCCGCCTTCTAAACCCGCTTACCAAGCGCCCCCTAATATGTATTAGTCGAAGTTTAAATAAGCCAATGTTGACTAAACGCTTAATAAAGGAACTCTAACTAAATCAAGAACGACCGAATACTTGATAGATGAGGAAGACTAAGAGGTAAGATGCGACACCTCGGGTGTACTTCTTGGTACCCGAATACAAAATACAAGTCCATTAAAGAAACAAAAATAACAACATGCCCACTAAGGAAATAAAAATAACTCAAAATGAAAATACTTGACGCTAAGGGAGAGGCAGATGGATCCTCTCCTGGAGGCACAAGATACAGCTATCAACTACATAAAACAAAAATAAAATAAATGGTAGTGAATCCGGACGGACTCTACGGGTATAGCAGATAGATAAATGCATAGTATAAAAAGGATAATCAGGTAGATAAAAGCAACGGTATACAATCTCTGGGATATAGAGCATAAATCAAATGCATAACTATACAAATAGACATACCTGAAATTCATATAACATGCAAGGGCATAATCAGAAAATTTTCATAACAAATCAGTAAGCTGCTCATACTACTGAATAGATCCAGACCATATAATCAATGCAAATTATAATCCATAAATGCATATCAATCAAATACAACAATCATAGCATAAACAAATGCAAAATGCATCTTATGCAAATGATGCAATGATATGTGTCACTCCTACGTACCAATCTCACAACCATCCATCCCATCTGCGTAGCCGACTAGGTAAGGGTTATGACAACTGTACGTACTCTCATAGTCATCTCCTCTGAGTGGCCGAATGGACATGATGTTAGAGAAAAATCTCAATCCCGAACTCCAAGAACAAGGAGTGTGACCTCTAAACTCCAATAACAAGGGGGAGCACAACCGCTCTATATTAAAGACCCCATGAGGAGCATGACCTCTCCAGAACAACGGAGAGTGTGACCTCTAAACCCCATGAACAAGGGGGAGTGTGACCTCTAAACCCCATAGGTCTACTTATCCCTAATAAACAATTGAGAGGGTGTCAGTGATGTCTACAACTCCAACAACTACCACCATGGCTAAGTGGTTGAGTGTAGCACAATAGGATGGTTATTCGCACTCTGACAACTACCACTACTTCGAGTGGTTGAGTGAGCAGACCACTATATGACTGATGACTTGCTTAACCATAAGAAAGTCAATAACCGCCAACATGCAATAATGCAATATGGTACATGATATCAATGTACATAACCTCAATCAGATCAACCATCATGCAATCAATAAGAAACACATGTATCCAATCAATACCATAATATATAAACATGCAACTAAATTACTGAATAGGGTATATCTAATACCAACCACATCCTAAATAGGTCACATGATAAGTCTAAAATACTTGTGTATAAGCAGTACTCTTTAAAATCAGAAAACCAGAGTTGAGATTGTATAGATGAAAACTTTGATTTTTATCCAAAGGTCAAGTGAAGAAAAGTATCAAGTAGGAAATACAAGCAAAATAGATTTAAGATAAATCAACCTACTTAGGTAATAAAATAATCATGCATTTAAGATAAACGGTTCTATAAAATCAAGTAAGAAATACCTACCTCGTAAACGATGTATACGTATCGGAGAGAACCTCCTCACGGTTAATAATACGTATTCAAATTAGTGTCCTATATCAAGGACAAAATTTAACTATTTATATAAGTAAATAAAGTAGCTAAACTAACTACTAAATATAATTAGGATTAAATCCTAATTATAAATCTACTAAATTAACTCTTAAACGACGGATGATTCCTCCCTAACCTAATTATCACAATTAGATTTTTAGGTTAATTCCCAACTAACCCAAGGAATAACTCCAAATCCAACTCAAACCCTTAGACTTAACATTTACCAAAGTCCAAGGTTTACTCAGCAACAAAACAATAAGATCAATCCTCTAAGGCAAAACCAACATCTACCTACAAATCTTTGCTCACAGCAAAACACACCAAGACAAAATGATCCGAGCTACACACGGAAATAACAAAACCTACACACTACAGGACCATCCAACCCCCAAATCAACCTCACAGAATTGCTCTTACGATAAGACATCACTGAAAAACAACTACTGAATTAAACTCTAATCCAAAATATGTCCAATAACAAGATGTACAGTACAAAAACCAATAGATTCAACACATTACATGCTACAAGTACACTGTGTTGGAAACAAAACCCAACCAAATAGAGCTTAAGGGAAACTCACTACAGTGAGTTCCCAACCAAAATAGAGCACCAACAAGATCAAAATCCAAACACCAACTCAAATATGATCCAGAATCCCAAAGCGGAACCATACCATTATACATTCTCCTCCATCAAAATTCCATCTCCATAAACAGCTCACGGTAACTCCAACCACAACATCAAGACAAATCTTCCCACTTGAGTTCTGATCAAGAAACCCACCTGAACAGTGCTACAACAACAGAAAACAACCAGACCGAAAACAACAAAAACACCAACAAGAACACTCACGGCAACTCCCCACAACTCTAAACAGGGCGCAAAAAAACCTCCATCATTGATTCGGTCAGAAACACGCTAACGAAACCAATTCTTACCTGCGATGCTCGGCGAGGAACCCTTGCTCAGATCCGCCAAAACAAAACCAGAAAAAAGACCCAACATGATTCTGCCACAAATCCACTGATTAGCACTAAATTAGGGGCAAGAAAAACCTAATAACCCCAAATCTAAGGACCTACATGATCGGGTCCGAAGGAGAAATGACCCAACACCGGCGCCGAAGTTGAACAGGGCTGGTCGATTCCCCTCACAGGCGCTCCAAGGCAGGGCAGGGAAAGGGTTTAGAAATCGTCGCTCGTTCGAGGGGAGGAAGGGCTCGCGTGGAGAAGGAGGCATTGGTCGAAGGTGTGGAGGAGAAGAGGAACGAAGAGGGCTGCGATTAGAGTTCATGGCAAAAATGGGCTGCGGACCTGGTTTGCGATCGGGAGGAAGACGAAACCGTAAGAAGGAATTTAACTTAAGGTGCTTTTGCGATTTAGCCACTGTAGTTTAGGTTATTAATTCCATACTTTTGAAGTTTAGTTTTTATTCAAATGACCCCTTCTGTGTTTGGTTTATTAAATTCATACCCTCACACTTAAGTTTAAATCAATTTAACTCTCAATCATGGTCCAGAAATCTTTAGTTGAATCTCCAAAATTTATCGAAATTTTTTGAATCGGATTTTATTTTCCGATATTTAATAATACTTGCAGTTTGTTCATCTCAATACCTAGCCCGAATCTTATCTCAAAGGGAAAAATCAAAAGGCAGGATGAGTAAAAAGATAAGAAGATGAACCCAACCATCTAAATTCTTTCTACAATTTTTGATGCAACTAATAATTATTGATTTCGTTGATTCACATATCAATACTAACAGTAATCTTTTAAACTTAATTAATTTCACATAATATCAAAAGGTAGGCAACCAAACTCAACTTTGGACAAATAGTACGGTCGTAAATTCTTATTAATCAAAAGCTTCCTTGCATTATTTTAAATAATTATTTATATGAACTCCAAATCTAAGACACGAAGAAAGAAAAAAATATTGATAGAAAAGAAAAATTTTAAACATACAAAAATCTAAATATCCTAATCAGACTAAAAAATCTAAAAAGATAAAAGATAAAAATTATCAAAAATACCCTAAATACTAAACTCGATAAAAATAATAAAAAGATTAAAATTGTTATTCTATTATCACATCATTCTTCCCATGCTTGACAAAATTTGACCTTAAATTGCTAATCAAATCATCATCAAAAGTTTTGTCAATGAATTACGGTCTTCTTGGTATGATACAACAGAAAGCTATTAAATCCGTGGATTCACTCACAAATACAGAAAATAATTTTCTAAACCTTGTTGATTTGAGCATGAATACCTAAAAATAGAAAAGCAAAACTCGTCAATCCTTAAGAAGGAGATGGCGACTGACTCCACAAGATCAATCTCGCTCGGATACCAAGTGATATAACGGATAAATATCGGTTCCGTTGATTCACACACGAATATTGGAAGTGATTTTTTAAACCCCATTAATTCCGTATAATGCTAGGAAGTAGATAACCAAACTCAACATTTGAGAAGAAATGATGCGATCATAAATTTTTATTGATCAAAAGCTTCTTTACATTAGCCTATGTTTACTTGGAGGTAAGGAAACTCAAATAAGGGAATGGAAAGTTTTCTATTATTTACTTGGTTAAAAAATTTAAAATCGATGGAAATCACATTCCTTCGGCGGATAAATTTTCGAGAAAAGTTTATCCCTCGGAATCGGGCGGAAAGATGAAGGAAGAAAAGGTAAATAAAATAAAATCACATAAATATCCCTAGCCTCCTCCTTTTACTCTTCGTCGAATCGTCGACTCCACACTTGCGATATTTTTCTGTAAGTACCCTAGATAAGTTTTGATGTGATCAACCGAAGCAACTTAGGTCATGTTGTGTTTGATTCCTGTGTCTAAGTGTGCAGGAGCTTAGAAGCGCAGGAAGTCGAGTGGAAGACACAACGGTCGAGAAGGGAGCCAACGAGCTCAGTGCATCCGAGGGACACAGAGATCTACGGAAGAGTATGTCGGTGGAGTGAGAAGGATGCGCACGACGTTCGAGGATGAGAAGCTAGGCGAAAGCACGCTCGAGGAGAAGGCAAGAGAGGGGTTTGGATGAGCCAAACTCTGGAAGATCCGAGATCACCTAAGAAGACCCGTTAGAGACTAGTTAGCATTAGGCTGACTGAAAACCACTCAGGAGCCCGAGAGCACTCGGGCACCCGTGAATGAGGTCGCCCCTTTGCACTCAAACACCCTATTCCCGGGCACCCCAGTGCATACAGGTGCCCGAGATGCATTAATTTAATCCAAAGCTAGTCGTTTGCGAACGTTGCGAAGGAAATATCCCTTAAGTCATGTGTCAGGCGCCCCTAAGCTCTCGAGCGCCCAGTAGGGTCACGTCAGCATTCGGATAGACTGACCGGGGCTATAGATAGGCCCTAGAACTCAGTTCCAAATGGCAATTCAATAGTGCACGAATTTCTTTTAGTTTTTCTCTATTTCCTGAGTTCTATAAGTGTGTAAGAGGCTTCTCCACCTGAAGAAGTTATTTAGGATAATCGAGCTTTATTTTTTGTAACACCTCAAATTTGTCAATGTAAAATCATGACAATGTATGAAAATGGTTATAATGAAATGTTATGAATGCATGAAATATTATATTCATGAAATATTATTATCATGAAATATTAGCATGAAATATTATATTCATGAATATGGAATATTATGAAATATTCTGAATTCATAAAATATTATTCATATTATGAAATTTCATGATGGGCTTGGTTTATTGGGCTTGGAAATGAATGGTGCTAAAAAGAAAGTGCAAAGTGGAGGAAGCAAGGATTGAACCTTGGACCTCCTAGTTACACTCACCATGTCATAACCAATGAACCAAGCAATATTTCATGTAGGAGGAATAAGGAACATGCTTGTTAAGCGGGTAAGAGTGAAGAGACATGTCTTTTCATGAGAAAAGTATAAATAAGGGGAAGTTGGAGTAACTTCCTTCTCTTCTTTTCTTCTTCCTCTTCACTCTTCCCCACCGAGACCCTCTCCCCCCCTCCTTCTCATTTTCGAAAATCAAGTCTAGGGTTCTAGCCCTAGAAAAGTTGGAAGGAAGAAGACCTTTGAAGGTTCTTGCCACTACTAAGTCTAAGGAGCCCTAGAGAAGATTCGGAAAGGATTTTCACTTGCCCTACAAATCTAGGGTACCCTACGGTTTAAGAGAAGGCGAAATTTCCAGCGCTAGGATGTAAGTATCCTCTCGCCTGTGGCATAATTGCTATTGAATGTTTGCTTGTTTTGTTCTTTGGAAAATTCACAAGAACTTCCCTAGTGGAAGTTTCGGCCACACCTTGTAGGGGGGTCCAAGAGAAGGCTTTTGATCATACTTTGATGCATGCTAGTACCCCTAGGAACTTTTATACTCATATGTGATGTTTCCAAATTTTTGGAAAGACAAAAGTTAGGGTTTGGTACCCTACAAAGTTTCGGCCACCACCCACTTATGGGCTTTGGTTGCTTCTTGATGCATGAGGATATCCCTAGGAACTTAGGGTATGAATTTATGTTATTTTTCCATCATGTGTGATAACAAGAATTAGGGTTTTAGTGCCCTACAACTTTCGGCCAAGCATGATAGAAATTAGGGTTTGGGGATTTTATGATTTTCTCTAATGGATTCATGCTTAGGAATGTAGATCAAGTGTTTGAATATATGTTTGTATGAATATTTGATACTCCTACCCTATGAAACTAGGGTTAGGGTTTAGATGGGTTTCGGCCAAGACCTAGGAATTAGGGTTAGTGGATGCTAACCCCACTTTGAGGGTTAAACCATGTTTAAATTGTTAACATGAAATATACTAGAGGTGTTTGTAAGAATGTTTGAAGGAATGCTTGATTGGAAAACCAAACTCCTTTACTTGTATGTTTCGGCCAACCCTAGTTCTAGGGTTGAGAAGTACCCAATGAGACCATGAAGCATGCTACTACATATGTGATGTGTGTATAAATTATGTGACCTATCTTGTTAGGTATAAAAGCATGCCTTATAGCCCATGGGGCACTCTTATGATATGAACATGATGTGGTTGATAATATGCTTAAAAAGGATACTCTATTGAAACTGGGATCAAGAGCACCCGAATGCGTGGTGTGTCCCTAGGGGATCAAGAGCACCCGAATGTGTGGTGTGTCCCTTTGAGAAGTGATTAAGAGTACCTTTAGGCATATACATATATGAGTAATTGCATGATAAATTACTTTACTTTGGAAAGTTGTGTACCCGACTCGGAAGGGGGTCGTTAAACAAATCCAATGAGCATGTTAAGGTCATGGCATTGGTAGGACGGAAGGGTCCTGCTCTAATTAGATTGGTGGCTCGCTACCCCAATTTATTAGGGAACGCGCATGATGTGGTACGACAACTGGGCCCTGGATGATGATATGATATTTTGAAGTACTTACCATTATGGAACTTTTTGAAAAACATTTCTCATCATGTGATCTTGTTCCGTAAAGTACTTAGAGATAAATTGATGTGATGTTTATGATGCTTTGATGAGATGCTTATGATGCTGATAATTCTATCTGATTATTGTGTACATGATATGATGTATTGATATGGATTTTGCGAGTAGGTCCGGATTCTTACTAAGCATGTTTTGCTTACTAATTCCTGTTATTTTTCTTATGCTGCAGATAGCGGTAAGAAATACTCGAACTAAAGGAAGAGGCAGAGGGAAGGTTGGAGGATGTGTGTGGGGATGGCTCGGGAAAGGATGAAAGATTCTATCTACCTTAGTTTGTCTAGAATCTAACTGCTTCCGATAAAAGATTGAAATTGTGTTACTATACTCTGAATATATGATGATTGTGACTACTCTACTGTTAGAGATATGGATCCTAAGTCATGTTAGATAATACTATTATTAATGTCTAATTCCTATAGTATGCATGCTCAGTAAAATGCTAGATGTTTACTATTTTCGGTTGCTCATGAATGCTTCTTTGTATATGCTTCTTTTGCATGTATCTAAGACTAGATAACTCTTGCTATATTCTTACTTGAGATTTCATGCTATAGTGTGTTAAATGATTTTCATATTAGGTTGTAAATGCATGTAGATATAAAAGAAATGAAAAACCTTGCTTGGTAAATTAGTCTTCAATAAGCATGCTTATTACTAGTTCATGTATTGTAACTGTTTTGTTTGGATATACATGTTTAACATGATTGGATGATATGAATGTATGGACCCGTAACCCCGCCTTTAGGGTAGATATAAGGTCGGGCGTTACATTTTTACCTTGGATTAGCAACATTCCTGGTTGCAAACCAAGTAACTATCTGTGCCTCTTTCCTTTTTTGTTTAATTAATTCTTATGTTTATCTTGCTTGTGAACTAACTGACATATTTATTGAACAAGGATAAAAGATAAATTTTTTTTTCTAGGGGCAATTCACCCTCCACTTGCCGATTGCATGATCACCGACTAGTGGTATCAGAGTCAGGACGCTCCAAAAGGACTAATCGTCATCTGAAGCATAATACAAAATGGTCGAACCAACCATTTACCCGCCAATGTTCGAGGGGGAGTTCGTGAATTGGAAGCAAAAAATGTATGTATTTTTTAAAATCAATTTTGAATTGTTATTAATAATGAAAAATGATTTTGAAGTTCCCAAAGACGTCGAGAATAAACACAAAGACGAGAGTCTTTGGACAAAAAGGAGAAAGTAGACTTTGTAGTAAACGGGAAAGTAAAATTTCATCTGTTAACCATGCTATCGACACAAGAAGTCAACCATGTCGGAACCTATTAGTCAGCAAAAGAGCTCTGGGATAAATTCTTGGTGTTGCATGAAGGAACCTCGAAAGCAAAGCTAGCACGATGAGATATCCTTCGAAACCAACTCACCGACATCCGGATGGAAGAAGGAGAGACGGCACGAATCTCAGAGAAATGATAACTAACCGAGGTTCACAAAGGTATGCTCTAAATACATTTTCAAGAACCTCATAGTGGACGTCAATTATAGATTCATACTATATCTCCAAAAATTTAGAGGTAAGTACTCTAGAATAATTATTTTGTACTTTAGAACATCACGAGTCTCGGTGCACAAGAAATGGTAGAAAGATGGACAACTTAGCCATTAACATGAGAAAGATCCCACACAAGGAGGAGTCTTCAGAAGATGAAGAAGACACAACATATATGGTATGAAAACTATCCAAATATTTCAAATCTAAAAGTAGTTAATAATTTTTGATGATAGAGATTGCTGTAAGCTATCTATAAATTATTTTTTCAAAATTTTTAACCATTAAACCGATTTATTATGATTTTTTGTTTAAAAATATTTTTCTTAATTTTAAAAATACTTAAAAATTAATTTCATGGAATCCGATTTTTCAGGATCTATGGATTATTTTTAAGCGTTAAAAAAATTTCAAATCTATTTGAGTCAAAATTAAATTTTAAAATTATTTTTTTAATTTATCAACTCTAAATTCAATATTAATTTCATAAAGTTAGAAAATTGATTTCACTTTGATAATATTTACAAAAATGAGTCTGTTAAAATTCTAACCTACATAAAAGAGTAATTTTTGAATAAAAATAAATTATTAGAAATTTTTTTTAATTGGACTTTAAATTTTAAAAATAATTTTCGACCAAATTTTGATAAATTAGATTTTCTGGAAACTAACTATTATGTTAGACATGTTCTCAAAAATTTTCGAAATTTTTGGATGCTTTAATAATTTTTTATAAATTTTTGTATATATTTATCATTAATGTTCAATTTAGCCTTAACATGGTTAAATTTTGATGTGATCAAAGGGGGAGAAATAGGGATTAAATTAAAGAGGAGGCTTAATTTCAATTTTTTTTTGTGCTTACATTGTCACATATTTATTCTTATATTTTTTACGTGTTCTTTTACCCTAATATAACTCGGGTTGATGCACATCAAAAAGGGAGATATTGTAAGTATCCCAGGTAAGCTTTGATGTGATTAACCAAGTGAAGTTAAATCATGTTGTGTTTGATCCCTGTGTCTAAGTGTGCAGGAGCTTAGGAGCATAGGAAGTCGAGCGGTAGACGCAGCGGTCGAGAAGGATGGCACGGGAAGGAAGCCGACGGGATTGGTGCATCCGAGGGACGCGGAGGTCATCGGAAGAGTATGTCAATGGAGAGAGAATGACGTGCGCGATGTCCAAGGGATGAGAAGCCGGGCGAAAGAATGCTCGAGGAGAAGGTTGGAGTAGGGTTCAGGTGAGTCCAACTTTGGAAGGCCCGAGATCACCTAAGAAGACCCGCTAGAGACTGGTCAGCATTGGGCTAGCTGAAACCCACTCAGACGCCCGAGAGCACTCAGGCGCCCATGAATGAGGGCACCCCTATGCACTTGGGCTCCCCTATTCCCGAGCGCCCCAGTGCATATAGGCGCGCTCGAGATGCATTAATTTAATCCAAAGCTAGCCATTTGTGAACGTTACGAATGAGATATCCCTTAAGCCACGTGTCAGGCGCTCCTAAGCTCTCAGACGTCCGAGTAGGGTCACGTCAGCATTCGGATAGACTTGACCGGGGCTATAAATAGGCACCTAGAGCTTAGTTCCAAATGATAATTTAGCAGTGCATGAATTTCTTTTAATTTTTCTCTATTTTCTGAGTTTTACAAGTGTGTAAGAGGCTTCCCCGCCTGAAGAAGATATTTAGGAGAATCGAGCTTTATTTTTATCATGGATTAGCAACCTTCCTTGTGCAAACCAAGTAACTGTCTGTGTTTCTTTGCTTTTTTGTTTAATTAATTCTTATGTTTGTTGAGGCAATCTATGGTCGGGAGTGACCATGTGTTTTGATGTTTAGGCAAAGGGTTTAAGTTAGGTTTTCCCTTGTGTTCTAATATGTGTATGTGAGTGTGCAGGATGTGCAGGTTACACATATGGACTTAGCTGGATGACTTCGGTACGGTGAAGGGTGGCATGGAGACAAGCTGGAGGCTTGTGTGCACCCGAGGGACCATGGATAGCAGGGATGATGAGCCAGGGGTGCGGACTTCGAGGCATGCATGAAAGATGACATGGAGACAAGCTGGAGGCTTGTGTGCATCTGAGGGACGGGAGCCGAAGACGAAGAGGGCGCGAAGGCAACAGTCAAGGCTGCTGGTGAAGAGTCAGCTAAGTCATGAAGGGACAACAATCGAGGGAGGAGGACTCCAAGGGCAAGCCGGGAAGTGGACTTCAAAAGGTACACATGAAGGGTGGCATAGAGGCAAGCCAAGGGAAGACTTGTGTGCGCATCCGAGGGATGATAGCCGGTGGAAGAAGACTTCAAGGGGCAAGCCAAGGGAGTGTACCTGAAGGCACGCGTGGAGGAGGGTCATTGGAGTGAGGAAGAGTGTTTGTATAAGCTGGGCAGTCGACTAGTGATATAACAGTCAACTACCAGCACAAACAGAAACTCCCAGAAGGTTTTCGACCATGGACCAGTCGACTGCCCCAGGAGCAGTCGACTGGTAAGTAGCCAGAATTCGAACGTTGAGCTGCAACGGTCGAATCTGAGTGGGGGTAGTCGACTGCCCTGGGAGCAGTCGACTAGTAGGGTGTTTTCTATCCTTGAGCTTTATTTAAAGGGGCTCAGGTTTGGCTGGAAACCCCTGACGAAACAAGCTTGGTTAAGGCTTGTTAGTAGTCTTTTGTACTCAGAGGTGTGCTTGGGCTTGTGGCTAGGTTTCTCCACCCACAAGGAGTGACACGAGTTAGCCGGAGAGCATCCAAGGAGTGATCCACCAAAGGATCGAGGGATCGTCCACCTCACGGACTGTCGTAGAGTAGGAGCTTCATCTCCGAACCACGTAAATAGGTATGTTAGCATTGTTAGTTTTGTTTTAGTTATTAGATTTCCGCTTGTGCACTAACAATTGTAAGAAGAAATCGAAAAGTGTTATTCACCCCCTCCTCTAGCAAAGCTACATCGATCTAACAAGTGGTATCAGAGCAAGGTTTGCTCATCTACGGACTAACCGTCGAGAGGGTACAAGCTAGAGAAGATGGCAATTGAAGATAAGTTGGGGAATGACATCAATCTCCCACCTCTCAATGATTCTAAGGATTTCAACTATTGGAGGATGCAGATAGAGACATGGTTCGAAATGGAGTGGGACCTTAGGATTGCGCTTGAAGAACCATTTGAAATTCTTAGAGATAAGCATGGGAAGAAGCTCCAACCAAGATATTGGAATCAAGAGCAACAAAATCAATCAAAGGTAATTGCAATTTTACTTAATATTTTGCCTAATAATGTAATTAGTGGTGTAGGAAAATATCAAAATGCACATGAGCTATGGAACAAGTTGGTAGCATTTCATGAAAATCCTACACAAGCTAAAATAGTGGAAGAGACAAAAGAGATGAGTTCAATGACTCAAGAGAAGGAAGGAGAAGAAGAAGTGTCTAGTGAAGTGGCACAATCAAGTGAAAGATCATCCACTTCATCAAGGGAAGAGGAAGAGGTCTCAACGTCAAGAATTGAAGGGGAGGAGAGACCCTCATCAATCCCGGAGCAAGAAGAAGTTCCAACCTCCACCAAAGCAAAGACAAAGGATCATATCATATGTTATGGGTGCAATGAAAAGGGACACTACACGGACAAGTGTCCAAAAGATAAGAAAAAGGAGGTAAACTCTAATCCCATTTCAAGTTCTTTTAAATCTAACATGGGTTGTAGGAATGGAGAAGCTCAAGAGAAAAGAAAGAAAATTAGATGCTTCACATGTGGAGAGCTAGGGCATTATCACACCAAGTGTCCAAGAAAGGGAGAGTTCAAGAAAATGGAGCACTTGAGAAAATGGAAAAAGAATGAGAAGAAGAAAAGCTCACAACAAGGGGGAGCTACAAGGGTAAGGGAGGTAATCCCTAATCTTAAATTGAAATGCAATTCAAATTTAAGTTCCTCCGTGCATGTTAAAAATAGTGTTAATTATTCATCCATGTATGCTAGAAATAATGAAAAATGCTTGCTTGTGCATAATCATGGATTTATGTATAATGATAGAAATAGGATTAACAAGGTAGATCAAAACCCTAGAAAGGTCATGCATCATGAAAAATCTAAGACCACTAGACCTAAGGATCAAGGCAAAAATCCCAAGAAGGGGAGGCATATGCCTAGAAAGGTGGATAGGTCTAGGAATGTCCAAGAAGGACATATGAATTCTAGGGTTAGAAGTCTAGAAAAGGAAAATCAAGCCTTAAGGGGAAAACTTGATAGATTAGAGAAACCCCTAAAGAGATTCACCATTGGATCTAAGGGTTTAGATATGGTGTTGGGTGGTTTAAACCGCACTAATAATAGATCGGGATTGGGATACCGGTCTAAGATCTCGAAGGCCAATGGAAAGAAATATACTAGGGTAGCATATGATTATGGCAAGAAGGAGAAGTCCAAGAGTGGCAAGAGGATGCCATCAAAGGGTAAAAAGGATGACTTAACCAAGGACAAGGGGTCCAAGGTTAAGAAGGGTAGAGTTGTAGACCAAGAGTCACCGGGGGAACACCGGTGTGGTCTAGTATTTGTTGAGTCACCTAGGGAGGTGGCTAAGGCTAAGAGCTCAAGGGGGAGCTCTAGGAGTCTTTGGGATATATGGTGAATGGATCTCGGGAGGTGTTCTCCTAGAGGTCTAGATGGACCATAGGATATGCCAAAAGAATTAGAGACGGACTTGAGTCTCAATTCATGGGGTTGGGCACAGTGGTTTTGAGTTTCACGCATGGAAATATGACATTGGGGTCATAAAGCATGAAAGTTGGTTTTTGATATATAAATGTCATATAAATCAATGTTAGGGATGCATTGTGGATTAGTATGGGCAAAGACATCAAGAGGAAACCAAAAGTAGGACTTTAGGTCAAGGTTTCATTGAACTAATTAGGTAGTTTTGGGTTTTGTGTCAAACTTGAGAATATTGATAAATACATTTTTTTAATGTATTTTTCCCAAGTAGGTATGGGTACCACAAACTTCTCCACAAAATTTGGAAATTTTTGGAGATTTGTGAAATTTCTGACGTATTTCTGAATTTGGATTCAGAAAGTTGAAATTGGGAATTCTAGCATGCCAGTCGACTGGCCCAGGGGGCAGTCGACTGGTACAGGCTGGAAAATGGTTTTTAGCCATTAGAAAGTGTCCAATTAATGTGAAACAAGGGTAGAACCTTGTGGGGGGTTAGTACACTGTGTTTATAATCATTTAAAGGTTAAAGATCCAATGATTAGGAAATTATTGGATCTTTTTGATGTATGGCAAAGGGGGAGAAGTGTTGGGTTTAATTTAGGAAACCAAACACGTCTTTGCAATAAACCCTAAGTCTAGGGGGAGCCTAGGTGAAGGAGGAGCATGGTTGCTCCATTCTTGGCGTAAGGGGAACCTTGGAGAGGTTCTTAAAAAGCCTTTGTAAGTCCAATGTAGGGAGAGCCTTGGGATAGGTTTTAAAAAGCCCATTTTGATGAAAATTTCTAACTTGGGAAGGTTAGGTGTATGGGATGCCTTGGGATAGGATCCATGATTGTTTAGCATTGCTATTGCTATTTATTGCTATTTGTTTTCCCTAACTTAAACGTATTGCCAAACATCAAAAAGGGAGAGATTGTTGAGGCAATCTATGGTCGGGAGTGACCATGTGTTTTGATGTTTGGGCAAAGTGTTTAAGTTAGATTTTTCCTTGTGTTCTAATATGTGTATGTGAGTGTACAGGATGTGCAGGTTACACATATGGACTTAGCTGGACGGCTTCGGTACGGTGAAGAGTGGCATGGAGACAAGTTGGAGACTTGTGTGCACCCGAGGGACCATGGATAGCAGGGATGATGAGTCGAGGGGCGCGGACTTCGAGGCATACGTGAAGGATGACATGGAGACAAGTTGGAGGCTTGTGTGCATCCGTGGGAGGGGAGCCGAAGACGAAGAGGGTGCGAAGGCAACAGTCAAGGCTGCTGGTGAAAAGTCAGCTATGTCATGAAGGGATAACAGCCGAGGGAGGAGGACTCCAAGGGCAAGCCGGGAAGTGGACTTCAAAGGCTACACGTGAAGGGTGGCATGGAGGCAAGCCAAGTGAAGGCTTGTGTGTGCATCCGAGGGACGATAGCCGGTGGAAGAAGACTTCAAGGGGCAAGCCAAGGGAGTGTACCTGAAGGCACGCGTGGAGGAGGGTCGTTGGAGTGAGGAAGAGTGTTTGTATAAGCTGGGCAATCGACTAGTGATTTAATAGTTTACTGTTGGAACTTGGATGGCTAGAGAGGGAGGGTGAATGTAGCCAGACACTTGAAACTTAGCACTTTTGAATTTCTGCACCTCAAATGTTAGTAGCACAGCGGAAGCACAAGAAAACCAGAGTTGCAGAAAACTAAACCCTAAGCTAAACACAAATGCAAAACGCTAACAAGAGGATTTATAAGGTCCGGGGATAACTTGCCCCTACTCCTTGGCGTGCCCGTAAGGTGGGCGATCCCTTGATCGTCGGCAGATCAAGCCCCGGAAAATCCTGATAAAATGCAACCTCCTTCTCGATGGAGTAACCTCTCCACAGCGTTTCGAAATGAATCAAGTATAAAGCATAGGAAACACAAGAAGGATCTTACTTAGCACTTAGAACCACAAGAACACAAGCAAACTTCTCCCGAGCTCCACTCAGCGCAGATCTCACGCAAGAACTCCCTTGTTCGTGTCTTCTCGCTGATGGACTCAAGCTCCTTGTTTCTTCTTCCAAGTGCCCAAGTAACAGACAGTTACTCAAGATAGTAGAGTAATCGCAAGTGTAGAGCAAAGCTTTCGATGATGGAGAACTGATAGCACAGTAAGCACTCTAGCAAGAAATCTGTTCCGCTCTTCTCCGCTACCCAGCTTAACCAACTTCCATCGCCAGGTCAACCGTTCCTCTGCAGCAACTCCCAGCTGCTCTCCTGCAACAGCCAGCTATCCCTGACCTCCTCTGAACTCACTGAATCCCTTCCAGTCGAGCCCCAGGTCATCAGCTCCTCAGCCGTTGCAGCTCACGCCAGAGAACGTTGCAACCTGCTGAAGCAAACAGCCAAAACTGCTGTAGCAAAAACCTTCTTTTGACTTCCCTTTGATGATCCCTGAGTCACCTGCACACTTAGCAGCACATTAGGGCAGCAAATCAACAAAAGATCAAAGCATCAGAACATATCAGTGGAGTATCAGTGGTGATCAGAAGTGTTCAGAGCGCGATCAGAACTCTGACAGCGCATTTTGAATTAAAGTGATCGGTCACCGGACTGATCAGGATGATCCCAGACCGATCAGGCTTCAGCCTAATCGGTCCCCAGTGAGAAACCTGGAATCGCAAGCTTGTATGATCGGTCACCCTGACCGGTCACTAGATCGGTCACCAAACCGATACAGAAATCTACTTGCCACAATCCCGCCTGAAATACACGGCTGATCGATCACCAGACCGATCAGGACACTCCCTGACCGATCAGTCTCCAGTCTGATCAGTCAGGGTGAGAAACCTCGCGATAGTTGATCGTTCAGACTGATCGATCAAGGTTTCTCCCTGATCGGTCACCAGACCGATCAGGAGTCGAATAGTAGGTTTGCTAAAGTTATTAGAAGCTCCCTGATCGGTCACCAGACCGATCAAACATCGCTGGATCGGTCACCAGACCGATCCACGAGGGAACTTTGTGCCAACTTCCCTGATCGGTCACTAGACCGATCCGGGCAAGGCCAAACCCACTCTAAGTCAAGAGAACTGGCTCCCAGCCTCCCCTGACTCGTGCTCAGTCCCTCGGACCAAGACTCCATGCCCAGTCTCACTCACCGGGACTTCAACCTAGCCCTCCAAGCTAGGACCTGGCTTCACTCACCAGGATTTCAACCTAGCCCTCTAAGCTAGGACTTGGCCCTCCAAGCCAGGATTTCATCCAACCTAGCCCTCCAAGCTAGGACCTGACCCTCCAAGCCAAGATTTCACACCTAGCCCTCCAAGCTAGGACTTTTTCCACACCTAGCCCTCCAAGCTAGGACTTTTCACACCTAACCCTCCAGGTTAAGATTTTTCCACACCTAGCCCTCCAAGCTAGGATTTTTCCACACCTAACCCTCCAGGTTAGGACTTTTCACACCTAGCCCTCCAAGCTAGAACTTTTCCACACCTAGCCCTCCAAGCTAGGATTTTTCCACACCTAACCCTCCAGGTTAGGACTTTTCACACCTAGCCCTCCAAGCTAGGATTTTTCCTCAAACCTAGTCCCACTAGGTATGCCTAGTCCATGACCAGGACTTAATCATAATCATCTTATCAACCTAAACTAAAATCGGTGTCAACACCAAAACAACAATCAGGGTCAGACTGCATCAACATTGACTGCCATCACAAACAGAAACTCATAGAAGGTTTTCGACCCTGGATCAGTCGACTGTCCCAGGAGCAGTCGACTGGTAAGTAGCCAGAATTCGAACGTTGAGCTGCAACGGTCGAATCTGAGTGGGGGTAGTCGACTGCCCTGGGAGCAGTCGACTAGTAGGGTGTTTTCTATCCTTGAGCTTTATTTAAAGGGGCTCAGGTTTGGCTGGAAACCCCTGACGAAACAAGCTTGGTTAAGGCTTGTTAGTAGTCTTTTGTACTCAGAGGTGTGCTTGGGCTTGTGGCTAGGTTTCTCCACCCACAAGGAGCGACACGAGTTAGCCGGAGAGCATCCAAGGAGTGATCCACCAAAGGATCGAGGGATCGTCCACCTCACGGACTGTCGTGGAGTAGGAGCTTCATCTCCGAACCACGTAAATAGGTTTGTTAGCATTGTTAGTTTTGTTTTAGTTATTAGATTTCCGCTTGCGCACTAACAATTGTAGGAAGAAATCGAAAAGTGCTATTCACCCCCCCCCCTCCCTCTCTCTAGCAAAGCTACATCGATCTAACAATTTTTATCTTGCTTGTGAACTAACTAACATCTTTATTGAGTAAGGACAAAAGATAGAATTTTTTTGCAGGAGCAATTCACCCCCCCCCTTTTGTAAATCGCACTATCATCGACATCTTCTTCCTCCTCACCTGTCGACTCCTTTACGTTGTAAGCTACTGCTTCTATGATTGATGCACGTTGTCGCTGTAGTTTTCTTCTACTATTGCTAAGTGACTGCTTTGCATTGAGTTTTCCTGCTTTATGATTGAGGTAATTTTGGATCTTATTGATATCTATTTTTGTTTAAATTTTCAATTAAATTGTGCTGATTTTTTCTTATCGCACTGCGATTTTTCCCCTTTGTGTTTATAATCATCATCCTTAGGTTGTTCTTGAGTCGAAGTGGTCCTTCTCTCTTAGTTGTTGTCTACTTGGCATGTTAGTGTGTGAAGATGTTAAGTGATGTGAACATGAAAGCCTCTCATCTTCCATATTGGTGCCATAGAAGTTTCTTAGTGTTTAAAATGGCATGAGATCGCTCTTAACTCCCAATTTAATTGGAACAATCTTACGGATGCTCCTTCGCTCCTCGTCTATCTCTATAGTGATGAAGAAGAAGTCATTAAATAATGCACTTGCCATTGTAGGGGGGGGGGGGATATAGAACCTTATTCTTTGATAATTGTGTGTGAGTTTTTTTTTTGTGGGTTGATTAGGATTGTCTACTCAAAGTATGTTGTTATTATTAATATATTTGTTATTGACTTGTTTTAATACCTCACAATTGAGTGATATTTTTTATAGCAACTCTGTTGAATTTATTATAGTAGTCTATTTTTTTCTTTCCATAGATTTGATGAGATTATCTAAATGTTAATGATTGTTATGAAGAGAACAATGAGAGTCTAGATGATAGTTCAGATGATGAAGTTTTCTTAAATAGAAATGGTGTAGTTATTATTGGGATAATGTTGAAGGATATGAATGTGTAACATAAGGGTAAAAGCCAATAGGATTTCAAGTGTTGACGAGAAGGTTGTGAAGTTTTTATATTTGCTTTGTCATGATATCAAGTATCAAGAGTTGAGTTTTTTCTTTCGTCGAAGTACAAGGACTATTAATAATCATTTTCATGAAGTCTTAAAAGCCATTATTGGACTTCATGCTAAATTTATAAAACAACCAAATGGATCTGAAATCCCTATGCTTATATAGTGTAACAGTATATTCTTCCCTTACTTCAAGGTAACACTCATTTTGATCATTTTGAATTTTAGAAGATTTGTAAGGTACTTTACAGCTAAATATGCTCATTCTCTCCTAATTGTAGGATTGTGTTGGTGCATTAGATGGAACTCATATACGTGTTAAGGTATCTGATGTAGACACGCCTAGATATAGAGGAAGAAAGGATTGGCCAACTACGAATGTGTTGGCGGCATGCTCCTTCGAGGAAGTAAATATGATTAACTATATCCTTTGTTTGTTGGTAGGTAAATAATATTTAGTTGACTCCGGGTTTATGCTGAAGAGGGGTTTAATTACCCCTTATCGAGGAATTCATTATCACTTAAAAGAATACTCGAGATGTGGCCCTACAAAAACAAAAGAGTTATTCAATCTCAGACATGCATCTCTTCGCAATGCAATCAAGAGAGCTTTTGGGGTTCTAAAAAAGAGGTTTCCCATTATGCGGAACAGAAAATCATTATGAAATTGGCATTCGCATAGATATTATCTTAGCATGTTGTATTCTTCATAATTTCTTAATGCGGTGGATCCACACAAGAGGTTGATTAGTGAAGTGGATCATGAATTGAGTGTAAATTATGATAATGAAGTGAGTTATAATGAGAGACAAGATGATGACGGAAGGCAAGGGAATATGATTAGGAATAACATAGCTAATGTTATATGGTCGGATTACAATAACAACTAAAGAAGACTTATTTGGTTTTATTGAAAAAATTATGAGAACGGTTTGATGTAGCATACTAATTAACAATGCTTGATTTGAATAATGTGATGTTTTGAAGATTCTATTACTAAATCTTAATACTAGATGTTCTTCGATTAGGTATTATTTTTTATGCAATGATTCGGTTTATTAATCCAATATTATATAGTTGAATGTTATGAGTTTATAACTATGTATAAGATTTGATTTTTTTTTTCATGGTCACATGTGAATTTGATACAAGAATTGAGTAGCAATGAGTTCTATGGTCCAACAAGTCAAAAAAGATATAATTAAGTGGACTGATGAAATGGATAACATTTTTATAGATGTTATGTTAGATCAACAAGTTAATGGCAACCGAATAGGTAGTACATTCACGTCTACTGAATATAAAGAAATGGTTGTCATTTGTCGTGAGAAGACTAAAATTCCATTAAAAAAAGACTATTTGAAGAATAGAATGAAAACATTGAAGACTAACTTTAATTCGTGTTACGATTTATTTAAGAATGCAAGTGAAGTTCAATAGCATGCAGAGAGTAGGAGATTTGAGGTTGAGGAAAAAGTTTGGAAGCGACTTATTGATGTAAGTATTAATGGTAGATATTTCATTTTTATATTTTGTTAGTTTATATAACTATTATATTTATGATTAATTTTATTTTTATCTAGGCTAATCCATCAATTAGGAAGTGGAGATATACCCCTACACCTCATTATGAGAAGTTGTTTGAGTTATTCGTTTATAACAGAGCAAATGGTCAAGGAGCTTCCATTGTCGCTGAATAAACATTAAAATTATTCAAGAGAAAGAACAAAGGGTTAATGTACATGTGAGTTCAGAAGTGGACCTTGATGTTGAGAGATTAAAGAAGAGAATAATTGCATCTGTTGATGCATATGGTAGTAAGAATAGTTCAACCCTCGACTTAAGTATCAACGAGGTGGTTGCTGCAATTGATCATTCAAGTTTAGTTATCAAGAATAAGTCATTTTGTCAACAAAAGTTAAATGAATAACTCTACAAAGATTTGGTTTACATTGGTATTCAAGA
Organism: Boesenbergia rotunda; assembly: GCA_024364735.1. Lineage (NCBI taxonomy): Eukaryota > Viridiplantae > Streptophyta > Magnoliopsida > Zingiberales > Zingiberaceae > Boesenbergia > Boesenbergia rotunda. The sequence goes on from JAGFNQ010003863.1 coordinate 287,387, forward strand.
CGAAAATATACTTGACATCTATATATTCCTATGAGAGAATAAAGAGAAAATGATACTTTTTATGGGATGTCTAATGGAGAAGAAACTCACTCTTCTAAAGATGATGTTTTCTTTCTAATTTTGGATTGTGATGTTTTGAATAATTGAAATTTGCAAGATTTGGATAGGTATTCAAAATATAGGGTTAGGCTTATTAGTAATTATTAGCATATGAGAGTCTGATTTAATTTTTTAGTTGGTAATAATTTTGTAATAATTATGAATTATTAAGTACTATTTATTGTTGACAATTTTTTATTTTAATATATGATAATGGTAGAAGTATTTTGATTTAATATATGATAATATTTTATTTTTCAAGACATCTATTTTGACTTTGATCAATATTTTATTTTATTTGTATGTACTGTTTTTCTCGTATTTTATTCCATTTGTATGTAATATTTTTCTATTTTTTTCATTAAAACTCTGGTATCATATATGAATATTAAAAATACTATTCTTTTACATTACAATTTTATGATAATATAAAAATATTTTTAAAAAATAAAATAAAAAACATTGGATATTGAGAATATAATTCTAAATAATTTTAATATTTTCTTAGTTCAATCTAAAATTTTAAATGTTTAATCTAAAAATCAAAAATAAAAAAATAAAAAGGGGTATTTTGGACCATATATTGTTTAGTTTTCTTTCTTTCGTGGTAAGTAAACGTTCTAATGGATTAATTTCATTCATCTTTTTCAATTTAAGTAAATAAGCTTATATGTCGGTAATCATGCGGTCGACAAGAAGAGAGGTAAATTGCTCATAAAAATAAAACATAATATTTTGTTCTTTCTAACAAAGATTTCTAATAAAAATGGAAGTTAGTTCACATGCAAATCAATAACATAAAAATGAAATAACACATATAGAAAAGAGACACAGAGGAATTACTTGTTGCAACCTGAGTGGTTGCTAATCCAAGGCAAATATAGCGCAAACTCTAGATGAACTCCTTGAGGTTGGAGAAACCTCTTACACAATGAAAAGCTCAGAAAACATAGATGAAATTCGTTTACACTTGATTGTTGCATTGGAACTGAGCTTTAGGGGCTTATTTATAGCCTGGTCAACTCTATTCGAATACTGACGTGACATAACATGTCACGCCCCCAGAGGCACATGCTTCCTCGAAAATCGGGCAACATCTCCCCTGTACGGCGGACAATATGGGGCAAATATACATCATATCTCCACCAAAATAGCTCAGCCACATGCGGCTGGCATCACAACAATAGGAAATAAACACAACCACGCAGTTTATATTGAAACAAAGTAAATGGATGGCTTAGCCATCTTAAACATAAAAGAATGTCTGCATACTAGTAATAACGACAAAATCCAAACCGATACTCGACAAGGAAACAATCTGCGGAAATAAAACAGACACTAAAACAAACCAAAACAAACCGACACTGGGACTGAGGGACTGACAACTGGATCATCTTCTGGCTCCAAGCAAAACATCTACCTGCTACCTGAAACAACAAAAAGGGAAGCAGGGGTGGTGAGTCCGGGCGGACTCTGCGGGTATATGAGTAGACAAATAAGCATGGCATAATAAGGATAAACAGAGTAGAGAACTCAACAGGGTACAGTCCATAAGAATTATAGAATTTACCTAATCATGCATAACATATATCAATCGACATGGTATAAAGTCCGAATAGCGACTAAGCAGGTATAAAACAACTCAATAACAATAATATCAAGATAAACATGCATGTCAAACATGTGCAACAATCATAGCTCATATAAGTGCATCAAACACAAGCAAATGCATAAAAGAAATACGTATGCACATGATGCAATGACATGTGTCACCCCTGACGCCAGTCAAGCCGTCAACACATCCCATCTGTGTGACCGAGTGGGTAGGGCTGTGACAACTGTACCACTCCAACAACAACAATAACCAACAACAACAATAATACCACATAAGGCGTGGTTGAGTGGACAGGATGCTGGGGAGCACACACTCCAGACCCCGGTACATTGGGGGAGCTATCAACAGCTACAATATATATATCCCTCGAAAAACAACAATAGTGAGGGTGAGCTACCAACAGCTCATCCCTCTAAAATAACGGTGAGGGTGTCACTGTCTGGCATGACAGGACAAACACTCGCACTCTAACCACTACCATGACATCATGTGGTTGAGCGACTCGAGCAACAATATGACTAACGACGACTTAACCAAATGTAAGCCAACAGTCGTTAGTATGCAATGTGCAAGTATGGTGCATGATATACGATGCACGAACAACCGGAGAAACAACGATGCAATAAAGTCCCACGAATACACGATGCATCAATACAATCAACCGGAAATCAAAACCAACGATTATGCACCTACACTACTAGGTAGGGTATTTCTAATGCCAAATAAACCTATCTGTGTTTAATGGACTTCTAAGTACTCGCGTACAAGCGGTACTTTACAGAACAGAAAAACCAATCGAGGACTGTACAGATACGAATTTAGGAATACTCAAAGATCAACGAAGAGTAAGTCTCAACGGCGATTTTTAAATACCGACAAAGAACAAGGTCAAGCAACCTATTAGACATAATATAGCCATGCTTTTAAGGTAAAGAAACTACTCGAGTACAAAGGAGAAATACCCGTCTTATAATTGAAGAATTTCGTAGACGAGGTCCTTCCACAATCAACCACACGTAAACGATCAAAGTCCTGTGTTAAATGTCAGATTTAGCTATTCATACATTTAGTAATATAGCTAAATTAACTACTAAACAAAATTTATATCTTAAACAACTATAATTCTTTCTTAACATAATTATCACAATTAGGCTAATCGCCATTAACCGACCCAAATTAATTAATATTTATTAATTAATACCTCCATTAATCGCCTATTAAATCAAACATTCAATTAATTGACTTTTGTTGCTAACATACTATCGTTTCAACTCTGTGAGGTAAGATATCCATGCAAAACATATGAGTATAGGTTTTGTCCATGCATTCCTAAGTTGCTACTCGAATTTGCATGGCATCAAGCCCAACTCAATGCATAACCATGAAAATTCGATCACTACCCAAAAACCCAGATTCCAATTAGCCATAAACAACTCACGGCAACCCAAGAAAACCAATCCCTACTCTTAATCTTAACACAAAACTCCAATTCAAACCAAAACAGATTCTAGATCAATAACTAACTTCGAATCATCAATTACGAATCATAAAGCCCTATTATTAAAGCCCTAATATCAAAACCACCCTCTGATTAATCAACCTACATATTGAATAAATCCATACCTTGTTACCTCTCCAATATCCGCGACTCAACACAAGTGGAGGATCACCGGCTTCGCTCGTCGGAGGACAGGGACTGCCGGCAGCCACTGATTTCGGGCAACAACACAGAAGAGAAGAGAGGAGATTAGGGATTGTGGCCGGGAGAAAGAAGGGCGACGCTCAACGATGTTCGCGTGAGGGAGAAGAAAACTCACCACCTCGCGAAGAAGGACTCAACACCGGCGAAGGGGGGTGGCGGCGTCGGCGTCGCTCGCTAGGGCCGGCGTCGGCGGACGAAACCGAAGAGGCGGCGTCGAGGGAGAGAAAGGAAACGGCTTCGGGATCGGTGGTTTCAAAAGGAACGGGGGAGAACTTAGGGCTTTTGGGGTTTTATAATTGTTTTAGCAATTTTGCAAATAAGCCCTCCTATTTTCGTTATTCACAACTAAGTCCCTATTTTGCAAAGAGACC
>JAGFNQ010003864.1:0-30025 GCA_024364735.1 Boesenbergia rotunda
ATTCTTCAACCGATCCAGATCCCTGAATGGAAATGGGAAGATATTTCTATGGATTTCATTTCTGACTTCCCAGACTACCAATGGATACGACGCTATTTGGGTTATCATCGACAGATTGACGAAATCAGCCCACTTCTTGGCAATCAAGATGACTTATTCTATTGAGCAGCTGGCTCAACTATATGCCAAGGAGGTTATTCGACTACATGGAGTTCCGAAGACTATCATCTCAGATAGGGACGGTCCGCTTCACTTCGCACTTTTGGGAGTGCGTACAGAAAGCTCTCGGCACGAAGCTGCGGTTCAGCACAGCCTTTCATCCACAGACCGATGGACAGACTGAGCGAGTGAACCAAGTGCTCGAAGACATGCTCCGAGCCTGTGCCCTGGATTTCAAAGGGAGCTGGTGCCGATATCTATGCTTGGCAGAATTCGCCTACAACAACAGTTACCAAGCTACTATCGGAATGGCACCGTACGAAGCGCTTTATGGACGGAGGTGCAGATCTCCACTCTGTTGGTTCGAAGGTGGTGAAAAGAAGGAAATGGGACTCCAGACCGACTTTATTGATGCCACCACCCGGGCTATACAGAACATTCGTCAAAGGATCGAGACTGCCCAGAGCCGGCAGAAGAATTATGCGGACAATCGACGTAGGCCGCTGGAATTCCAAGTTGGAGACCTTGTCTTCCTCCGAGTGGCTCCTATGAAAGGAGTTATGAGATTTGGGAAGAAAGGGAAACTAAGTCCGCGATATGTAGGGCCGTATAAGGTCCTAAAGAGAGTTGGCCAGGTAGCTTACGAGCTGGAACTACCGCAGGAGATGTCGGCGATTCACAGCGTGTTCCACGTCTCTCTGCTTAAGAAGTGCACGCCCGACCCAGACCAGGTGATCGAACCACAGACGGTTCAGATCCAGGAGGACCTAAGCTTTGAGAGTCGGCCCATTCAGATATTGGACCGAGAGGTTAAGAAACTAAGGAGCAAGGAAGTGCCCTTAGTAAAGGTCCTGTGGCAAAGTCAGAAATTCGAAGAAGCCACCTGGGAAAGAGAAGATGAAATGAAACGCAAGTACCCCGAGTTGTTTTAGTTCGAGGACGAACTTTCTATAAGGGGTAGGGGATTGTAACGCCCCAAATTTTTGGGCTTGTTTTTCTTTTCTCAATGCAATTGTACGACTTTATTTGATAAGAAATAAAAGTCCCAATATGTGATTTCATAAAACCCCTATATGCGATTGCATAAATTTTAATTGATGATTTCATGTGATTGCATAAGAGTATGATTTCATGTGATTACATTATGATGTGATTATGCAAAATGCGAAGTATGTAATTTCATGATTGATTATAAGATTTGATTAAGAGGGATTATGAAATTACATAAGGAGTGAAATGTGATTCATGAATCACATATGTGATTTCATGAATTCGAATTCATGAAATCATATGGAATGGAATGGGCTTAGTGGGCTTATGCTTGATTAAAACCAAGAGGAGCAAAAATGTGCTCTCACCAAGGATTGAACCTTGGTACTCTTGGCAAGCAAAGCCTTGAGGAGTAGACTTGGTGACCATCTCACCAGGGGAGAAGATGTTGAGAAGGAAGTAGGGAAATCCTTGTTAAGGGTTAGGGAAGGTAAAGAGGTGGAAGAAAACTCTTGGTGAAACACCCCTTGGTGAAAGGGTGCTTAGTGAAGAGGCACCATGCCTCTTTACCAAGTATAAAAGGGGGAGGAGAGTGTGAGAGCACAATCACTCATTCCCTCCTCTTGCTATTGCCGAGAGCCCCCCCTTCCACTCCTCCCTCCAAACACTAATCTTCCTCCCCTCCCCCAAGTGGCCGAAAGCCACCTTCTTCTCCCCTTCTCCACCGAAGCCAAGCAACACTCTCCCCTTGTGGTTGCCGAAACCCAAGGTTAGGATTGACACTCCCTAAACTCCCTTGAGTACCTCTTGCAAGACAAGGAGCATTCAAGGATCTCAAGGGCAAGGACCAAGGGCACCATCCCTCCAAGTTAAGGGTACCATCCCTCCAAGTTAAGGGTACCATCCCTCCAAGTTAAGGGTATACCCTAAGGATTTAGCGAAAAAGGTAAGTGCCCCTCGCCTGTAGCATAATTGTTTGCGAATAAGTTGCATGATGTCCTCTAAAGTTTCGGCCACTACCCTAACCAAGGGTTAGGGTGTGCCATATGCTACTACATGTTTGATTAAATGCTACATAATGTATGGAATGTTGTATGATAAATTCTTGATGACATGTATGTTTCGGCCAACCCTAAACTAGGGTTAGGCCTTGGACAAAACCCCATGCTATGATTGCTTCCATGATGCTTGATATGATTATGAGGAAATACAACTCAATGCAAGAGGTCCAACCTCTTTACAACATTCGGCCAACCCAAGAATAGGGTTAGGTCCTAAACCTATTTACATGCCATGCTACCCTAATGAATGCTTATGATATTGCATGCTTTGAATGACATGAACCATGCTTGTATGATCTAGGAAAGTGAAGAATGCATGATGATGATTTTCGGCCAAGGGAACCCTTGGACCTTATTTATGTTCACTTTTCATGAAAGCATGTTATACTATGATATGAATGAAATGCATGAATGAATACCTATGTAATGCATAAATAGTTATCATGGATTATGAGTTTATGTATGATGAAGGCTAAGGCCTAAAGTAATGCTCCCTTGAAAGGAAGGGACTAAGAGCATGCTTAAAAGGGAAATGTACATGATAACTATGTTACTTTATGATTGGCTTGTACCACAAACTCTTAAATGAGTTCATGATGGGTCCTAGGCTGAAGGACTTTTTGAGAAGGCCTAGAGACCCCCAGGCTGAAGGATTTTCAAGAAGGCCTAATAAGGAACCCTTCTAGGTCAAGGCTAGCTACCTTGTGCCTAAATAGGGTTCATGTGCACAAAACTAAGGGTACAAGCCGGGGCCCCCAAAAGATGACTATGTTATATTCAAGTACTATGTATATGTTTTCAAAAGGAAATCTTTTCATAAAATTACTATGCTCACTATGTCTACCATGCTTAATGATCCCATGTCTTTACACGTTATGTTTACCATGCTTAATGACTTCTATGCTTAACATGTTATGCTTCTATGCTATACTTGATATGCTTACGAATTGACGACGTTTTGTGAGTAGGACAAGGCCTTACTAAGCGTTGCTTATAGTTGTAGTGTTCTTATGCTACAGGACACTAACTAAGGAAGCTGCAGGAAGAAGAGCAAGGGAAATGTGATAGTGACGGTGGATTAAAGATCTTGCTCGCTCTATGTTTTGTTTTCAATTTTGAAACCTAAGGATGTAATACACCTTCTTCTGCACACTACTCTAAGATTGCTCTTATGTTTGGCATTACTCTACTTCATGATAAGTTTTTGCTATACTTGTGAACATATGATGTCTTCATCTTGATTGTATGGATACACCACTCTATTCGATTATGCTAAAGTAGTTGATATGATACTTCCCTCATAACATACTATCTTGTTTATGCTCATGATCCACTAAAACTCTATCATACTTGCCATGCCTAGTTATGCTTAGATCACTTATGATATTCGGCCATCACTTGCTGGTTTGAGTCCTCTCATGTTCAACACCCTTATGCTCCCCATGTTGCATGCCACGATCATGTTAAAACCTTCCATATGTTTAGATCCTTACTTGTCAATATTGTATCATGCGCATGGACACCACATACTTTATGCATTTCATGAAACTTGCTCCTAAATGCTATAATGCCCATACATGTTTCGGCCTACTCACGTATAAAATTTGTTTTTAAACCCTAGGCTTCATGCTCTCACGTACAAGCATGATCTACATGCTTTCAAGTCTTATGCTTCCGCTCTTGTATGATCGCATGCATCTAAAGCTTAGATGGAAATGAATACATGAAGTAGTCATGTTAACATTACGTGAATGATGTTATGCTTCCGCTATATGATGCATAAAGTAGTATAAATATAAGCATTAGTAAAGATGTTATGAATGTTAAAGTAACGCCACAAATCCTTAGAGGATTTAGGGCGGGACTTTACATTTCAAATCTCATTCGGCCAGCTGCATTTTCGAATTGTTAGAAGTAGTTTAGTTACAAAAGAATTCAGTTTTGGCACAAAGTTTTCAGTTTTAAACCAATCTGTTTTGGGCATTGAATTTACATTAGATTTCACTTGTTTTTGGTGTAGGATAGCTTTTGAGATCTATTGATATCGTACTTAGAATTCCTGAATTTTCCTTGCATTGGTTAGCTTCCTAAAATAATGGCTAAGTTGATATTTGTTGCTAGTGTGAATTCGAAATCTGTTTTGCATTGACTTGTCCTAATTTGCTTGTTTCCGAAAATTGCATAATTGCATCTATATTTCAGCTTAGTGTTTGTTTGAAATTGGAATTTAGATTTGGTTCTCCAATCCGGTTAAGTACATTGCTTGATTAGGTTTACATTGAGTTGAGTTTTTCTTTAGTGTCAACTTCTTGTTTAGTTATTAGTTAAGTTCCTTTATTTTTTCCATTTCAATTTCACTTTTATTTACAACCAAAAACCAAATCATTAACTTGAAACCCAAAACTCAAAAACGACACAGAATTGCAAGTTTGAATCAAGCACGACAACTATCCCTGAGGAAAATACGACCTGTGGCCCCTTTGCTACATTCTTATACATTTTGCTTGTAAAAGGGTTTCCAGCTTTCATTGATATTTAAATTTGATGAGCTCATACATTTCGTGACAAAGTAATTAGTATATTTGGGACCGTCAGTCACCCAAGGGTAAAAAGAGTGACCTAACCAAGGACAAGGTGTCCAAGGTTAAAAAGGTCAATTTTGTAGGCCAAGAGTCACCTGTGGCACACCGGTGTGGCCTAGTGTGGATGGAGTCATCTAGGGAAGTAGCTAAGGGTAAGAGCTCAAGAGGGAGCTCTAGGAGCCTTTGGGGTCAATGGTAAATGGATCTCAAAAGTTTCTCCCTTAGGAAATTAGATGAAATGTGCCAAAAAGGGTTGGAAGACTTAGGTAAGTCTTAATCCTAGATTTTGACATATTAAAAGGAGAATTTAAAGGGAAAAGATGAAAAAGGAGAGTTAATTGATAAAATTGAGATTTAATGGTGGAACACCATATAATTCAATGATATAAATGAGTTGTGATCAAGTAGAAGAGGATGCACTGAAGAAAAGTGAGAATTAGCACTTTTAGGATGAGCTCATTTGATATTTTTTGGAAGAAGTTGGATTTCGTGCCAATCATGGGATTTGGAGTACATTTATTTGGAAATATATTTTTTTTCAAGTAGATATTGGCTTCACAAGTCTCCCCACAAAATTTCAGAATTTTTGGAGATTTGTAGAATTTTTAGGGTATTTCTGAATTTCGGTCTGAAAACCTGAAAATCAGGTATCAGTCGACTGCCCTGGGGGTAGTCGATTGGTCTGAGCCAAAATGCACACTGTATGTTTTTGCAGTCAACTGCCATTTGGGCAGTCGACTGATCAGTGAGGGCTGAGGAAGAATAGGCTTAGTGGATGATCAGAAGTTCCAAAAGTTAAAACCATAGGAAAGGAGTGTGAGAATTGACAAACACGAGGAATCATGAATTGAGATAAAAAATGATACAAAGTGTCCATCCTTGGGAAAATTAGCGAATTAAACCAAAGTCAAGCACATTTGATAGTCTTAATCAAAACATATTTTTCTAGGATAGGGTATATCCTAACAAAAGTGCTTGCAACCTTTTTAGACATGTTCAAGGTTTAGTTGAGTTCCTTTTGGCACTAGGGGTAAGGTTGCTTAGGAGCAAGCCTTTAATGGTGGCCAAGGGAGATGAACTTGGTTGTTAGGTTGAGTAGAACCTAATTTGAGTCTATGGTGTTAAGTTAGGGAGAACTTAACCTTTGAAAATGAAAATTGGGAGAAGGCATGGGTTAAGGGGGAGGTTGTCTCCTATTTGCCTTAATTTTCATAAAAAAATTTTTGGGTTTTGTACCAAACTTAGGAATGGGGATAGATACATGGTGAAATGTATTTTTCCCAAGTAGGTATGGGTACCACAAAGTTCTCCATGAAATTTAGGAATTTTTGGAGATTTGTGGAATTTCTGGCGTGTTTATGAAATTCGGCCAGAAAACTAATTATCAGAGTATCAGTCGACTGATATGGGGGCAGTCGACTGACCAGGGCTGATTTGGGTATCAGCAGCTGGTTTGGTGTCAAAAATGGTGTAAAACAAGTGTATGGGGGTTAGTACACTGTGTTTAGGACCATTAGGGATTAAAAGGATCGATAATTGGGATATTGTTGGGATCTTTTTAATGTATGGCAAAGGGGGAGAAGTGTTGGGTTTAAGTTAGGAAACCAAACACACCTTTGCAAGAAACCCTAGGTTTAGGGGGAGCTAAGATTAAGGGGGAACATGGTAGCTCCATTCTTGGCGTAAGGGGAACCTGGGAGAGGTTCTTAAAAAGCCTTTGTAAGTCCAATATAGGGGGAGCTTGGGAGAAGCTTTAAAAAGCCCGCTTTGGTGAGAATGTCCTAGCTTGGAGGGCTAGGTGTGTGAAAAATCTTAGCTTGGAGGGCTAGGTGTGTAGAAAAGTCCTAACTTGGAGAGTTAAGTGTAGGATGCCTTGGATAGGATCCATACATGCATTGCATATGCATTTATTTTAGCATGGTTTTTGCTATTGACTACTATGTTGTTTTCCCTAACTTAAACGAATTGCCAAACATCAAAAAGGGGGAGATTGTTGGAGCAATCGGCCCTAAGATGGTTCGGTGTGACCATTGATTTTGATGTTTGGGCAAAGGGTTTAAGTTAGGTTTACCCTTGTGATCTTATATGTGTATGTTCAGTGTGCAGGTTGTACAGGTGCACATATTGACTTGACTAGACGGCCTAAGTACGGTGAAGGATGGCATGGAGGCAAGCTGGAGGTTTGGTGTGCATCTGAGGGACTTTGGAGGGCAGGGACGATGAGCTGATGGGCGCGGACTTCGAGGCGTACGTGAAGGGTGGCATGGAGGCAAACTGGAGGTTTGTGTGCGCATCCGAGAGACGAGGGCCAAAGATGAAGAGGGCGCGAAGGCAATAGTCGAGGCTGCGGAGGAGGAGTCAGTCGAGTCGTGAGGGTCGAGTGCTGAGTGAATGTACTCGGGAAAGGTTTCAGCTAGGGACCAGTCGACTGCCCTGGGAGCAGTCGACTGGTAAGTGGCTGGTGAGCTGGCTAAGAATTCGAACGTTAAGGTACAATGGTCGAATTTGGCTGGCACCAGTCGACTACCATGGGGGCAGTCGACTGGTAGCGAGAAATCAGCCCCGAGTCCTATTTAAAGAGGACTTCGTGGTGGCTGAGTTTCTTGACGAAACTCGCTTGGATAAAGCGTGTTAGTAGTCTTTTGTGCCTAGATAGTGTTCGAGGTGTTGTGGCGAGATTTCTCCACCCACAAGGAGCGATGCGGGCTAGCCGGAGGTTGTCCGGGGAGTGATCCACCGACGGATTGTTGGATTAGTCACCCGGCAGGGGTGGATACCAACTAAATACGGTTTGTTAGCATTATATTTATTGTTTTATTTGTATTTTCGCTGCGCTAACAATCTTATAGGAAGAAGGGGTTCCAGAATTGATATTCACCCCCCCTCTAGCAAGGCGTATCAATCCTAACAATAGACGTGGAATAGTAAGAAACCTCATTTATCTCACCTAAAGATATGGGGTTGTCCTGCTTATGTAAAGCGGACTATATCAGATAAATTGGATGCTAAGTCTGATAAATGTCTATTTATTGGATACCCTAAGGAAACGAAGGGTTACCAATTCTATCATCCCTTGGAACAAAAGGTGTTTGTTTCTATGCATGCTGTATTTCTAGAAAAAGAATTTCTTTTACAAGAAAACAGTGGGAGTAGCATCGAACTTGAAGAAGTTCAAGAAACTCCAATCGACATTACAGAGACACCTAGTCTAGACCCACAACCAATAACTCATAATGATGAGCTATCAATTGAGCCTAAAACAACACCACTTCTTCGTAGGTCTGATAGGACACGCAATATTCCAGAGAGATACGGATTTCTCATAAGTGAATCGAACGACGTGTTACTCAATAACGATGACGAACCTATCAGTTATGAAGATGTTCTGAAAAATTCAGAAAGGGATAAATGGCTTGAAGCCATGAAGTCGAAAATGGATTCTATGTACAAAAATCAAGTATGGGACTTGGTTAACCCACCTGAAGGGAATAAGCCCATAGGGTGCAAGTGGGTTTTCAAGAAGAAAACCGACATGGAAGGTAATGTTGTTACCTTTAAGGCTAGATTTGTCACGCCCCGAGACCCAGGAGCCGCTATTCCAATATATAATCGGACATCACCTCCCCTGTCCAGCGGACAATTTACACATACACACAGATACAAATAGTACAACCTCGCAGTTAAAGGGCCTCAGGCCTCAAATCTATGCAGAAACAATAGATATATGAATATAACTGTCGTAAAACCAAAGTACGAACTCACCTGAGCTGCCAGGGGGCAGGAATAAAGCCAAAACCCCACGAAGTACAACATAGGACTCAAAAGTACAATACCATCGAATAAAACATGAATACATGTCTAAAACATAGCAACGGAAGCAAAGTATATACTACAGGGTCCATAACCGAAAAACAACATAAGATAAAACAAAACGGAGCTCCTCTCGAGCTGGGGACTGGCGGCTAGGGCTCTCCTGGCAGACATCAACCTGAAATTAAGAAAAAAATAACCAACGGTGTGAGTCCAAAAAGAACTCTGCGGATACCCAGAATAGATATGCATAGAAAGTTATACTAACAACGAGAGTTCCGCTAATACAGTCTCATATCAACAATAGGGAAAGACTGGTACTGAAAATACTGAGGTAGAAACATACCAGAATCCATCTAACCTGTCAGGAGGGTAATAAATACCAAAGAAACACCAGTAGATATAGAATCTCAGATAACAAGTCTCCATAATATGCATGTCAAACAAGTGCAGAAATCAAGTGCAGCAAACAATGCACGATGTAAAATATGCACATGGTGCAATGACATGTGTCACCCCTGACACCAGTCAGATTATCGTACACCTGTCATAGGTGACGTCTGAGAGGGTAGAGCTATGACAACTGTACGCACCCTGCTATCACTGCTCCTGAGTGACCGGGTGGACAGGATGCTGGTGGAGACTCCGCTCCTACCCCAAGCAATGGGGGAGTCAAGCTCTCATCTCCTCGTGGCTCAGTACGAGAAGGGATCCCTGGCTGCTACCACGCCCGGGCTCATCCTCCAAATAGTGGCCGAACGGAGCAATACAGGGCAAATGCGCACATCCTACGGTATCCACTAACCATGAGTGGTCGTGTGCGCATATCATGTACCGGAAGACGATAGGCTCAACCACAAGGGAGTCGCTGATCGCCGTCATGCAACAATGCAGAGATGGTGTATGATAGATACACATACCTCCCTCACCAAGTCCTCAGTTTACTAGGTTTCAGTCTGAATCCTATAACAGGAAATATAGGTAACCTACAAGGTATACTGGCCGGAAACTACTGATCCCTCAAGGTCAAAAGCAAATGATACAACACGATATCTAATCAAACATATAGATATGACAATACCTGAGACTGTATGAAACTAACAACATAGTAACTCAGGGATAAACAATAAGTATCCTGAACAAGCATAATAAATCAGGATAGCATATAATCTTACTGCTATCTATAACAGTCTATGCATAACAATATGACAATATCAACAAGATAAGTCAAGGGGTACCCGCCTCCAAGAGTGGAAGTCCGTATCAAACGCGATAGAACCACCCGCCAATATAAGTAGCAATAAATCCGATCAAGCTCCTGTATCAAGGATGTAATTAATTAGCTATCACAAAGATAGTAGCTAGCTAACAAGTCCCTAATCCATATTAGGGTTAACCTAATCCTCGCATTTTAGTTAATCATATCAAATTAACCGATCGATTCTTAGTCAGCCCACGTAATTATGATTTAGGTTTCGGTTAATCCTGAATACAAACCAGAGCAAAACTACTCCCTTCTCTACATCCAAAACCATACACAAATAAAGCTACATCTAGCTTTCAATTCAAAATAAGATTGAGACCAAAACTCAATCGAACCCTTACCTGAGCCATGCTAACTCCACGGTAGAAGCCCAATATGCAAAACTCCAATTCCAGGGGCTGCAACGCACCACTATTCTCCTCCAATTCCTACTCAAGCCGAACAAATCAAAACCACCAAGTTAGATGAAGTCCTCACGCTAGTCCCTATCCATTGTTCTTTCCAAAGATCTCAATCACAGACTCGAATCGGAACTACACTCACCGGGATGCAAGACGAGTAGATGCGGAAATCGAAGAAGAACCCGTCGAAAAGTAGAGGATGGAGATGATTGGGGCTTCGACGTCGAGTGCGGCCTACCAAGAGAAAAGGGCAATCGCGTGCCTTGCGCTCGCCGGTTTCGCTCAGAGGGGGAAGGTCATCGGCTGTGGGGTTCGCGGCGGAAGGAAAAGTAAAGGAGGCGGTCGAGTGTGGGTGGACTGCGGCTAGGGCATGCGGGCTTTGCGGCTGTGGAGGAAACCAAAGTGATTTATTAGTGGGTGTTTTGCACTTTGGTCCACCATGTTTGGCATATCACAATCTCATCCTTAGGGTTTATAATTCCTTACCCATCAAACCCTTAACGTATTAATTTTTCAACCCATTTAACCCCTTTACATCGTCCAAGAGCCCGGACCATTCTAGGACCTTTTCGAAGAATTTTTCGGAGCGGAGTAAAAAGTGTCGGATTTAACATCCTCCCTCACTAATAAAAATTTGGTCCCCAAATTTCGTTATTCACTATAGTAAACACTATCAAGAGGTATGCGGATATAAATACTGAACAGTAACTACTCGTACATACCTCAAGTGAACAGGTGGGGGTAATGAGCTCGAATGTCATCCTCAAGCTCCCAGGTAGCCTCCTCATCTGAATGATGCTGCCATCTAACTCTAACCAGCCGGATTGTCTTGTTCCGCAACTGACGCTCTCGATGACCCAATATCCGAACAGGAATCTCCTCATAGGTCGCGTCAGGCTGAAGTGGAACTGAAACATCCGACAGCACATGTGAAGAGTCTGGTACGTATCTCCTCAACATAGATACGTGGAATACATCGTGTACACCGGTGATGGATGGTGGAAGAGCCAAACGATAAGCAACTGATCCAACTCTCTCCAGAATCTGGAATGGATCGATGTAACGCGGAGCAAGCTTCCCTCGAAGACCGAATCGTTTCACCCCTTTCGTGGCTGAAACTCGCAGAAATACGTGATCACCTACGGAGAACTCCAGAGGTCTCCGTCTCCGGTCAGCATAGCTCTTTTGACGATCCTGCGCCTCAGATATCCTGCGTCTGATAGTATGGACTATCTCTGCCTCGTGCTGAGCTCTCTGAGGTCCTAACAGCTGGGATTCCCCAACCTCCTCCCAGAGGGTGGGTGTCCGACAACGCCTACCATACAACGCCTCATATGGTGCCATCTGGATAGCCGCATGATAACTGTTGTTGTAGGCGAACTCGACAAAGTGCAGATGATCCTCCCAACTGCCTCCAAAATCCATAACACAGGCACGAAGTAAGTCCTCCAAGGTCTGGATGGTACGCTCTGACTAACCATCGGTCTGCGGATGGAAGACGATACTAAATCTGAGCTCGGTACCCATGGCCTTCTGCAGACTCTGCCAGAAGCGTGAGGTGAAGCGTGGATCTCGGTCAGAGATGATACTCAACGGTATGCCGTGCAATCTGATGATCTCCCTGCAATACAGCTCTGCTAATCTGTCCAAGGAATCGATCCTCCGAATAGCTAGAAAGTGCGCGGATTTGGTTAATCGATCAACAATCACCCAAATCGCATCGTGTCCTCGCTGAGTCCTCGGTAATCCTTCCACGAAATCCATAGTAATGTGTTCCCACTTCCACTCAGGAATGGGAATCCTCTGAAGTAGTCCAGCAGGTCTCTGGTGCTCAGCCTTAAGCTGCTAGCAAACTAGACATCTAGCTACAAAATCCGCGATGTCTTTCTTCATGCCGTTCCACCAATAGGAACGTCTCAGATCCCGATACATACGGGTGGCACCCGGATGGATAGCAAATCGGGAGCGATGTGCCTCCTGTAATAGTGTAACGACCCGAAAAATTCTCTTAATATTTTCTTAAAATATTGAGCATGTCTAGATAATTTTCCGAGAGGCCCAGAAATAATTATGTAAAATTGGGCCTAGAAATCCATGTTTTCTCATTTAAATTGAGAAAAACTAGGTACTAATGAGCTTTAAATGGGCTCCAAAAATGGGTATTAATTAGGTAAAATTAATATAAATTAGGTAAAATTAATATAAATATAAAAGAATTTTATTTAGGAATATTGGCATAATTAGGGGTGATTTTAGGGGGATTTTCGGAATTTAGGTAATAAAAATAATAAAATAAATGAAATAAAAATAAAATAAAAATAAAGGTACATGAGCCAAGGATTGAACCTTGGACCTCTTGTACAACCATGTAAGCCTTAACCAACTCACCTAGCAAGGGATTTCTATGAGGAAATGAAGTTAAGATTAAGAAGAAGATGAAGAGTCATGGAGAGACTCTTCATTTACCTCTTTAATGGATGATAAATAGGGGGGTTTGGGAGTTTCATTCTCTCTTCTTTCAATTGCATTTCCTCCTCTCTTCCTCCCCTCATTCTTGTCGAGCACCAAGAAGAGGTTTTCCCCTTGGAAAAGTTTCCACCAAGGTTCCATCTCCTAGATCTAAAGTCTTCACAAGAGTACAAGGGCAAGGAGGGATCAAGGGTCAAGAGTTCTACAAGTTCTTTCTCTTTTAAGGTCTAAAAATCAAGAAATCCCAAAGTAAGACTCCCTCACCTGTGGTACAATAGTTCCCTATGATTTTTATGATTTTTAGTATGATATAGTGGTTGGTTTTCGAATTTGATGTTGAAAGGAAAGAAAACCAAGACCCTCATGCTTAAGGGTTTCGGCCACCATGATTTTTAGGTCTATAAATATGATAAAAATCTGTATAATGCAATTTAATGTTCCCTGATGATTTTTAGAGGTTAAGTATAATTTTTTGGAATTTTTGGAGTACCCTAAGACACC
The DNA here is from genome assembly GCA_024364735.1 of Boesenbergia rotunda. NCBI lineage: Eukaryota > Viridiplantae > Streptophyta > Magnoliopsida > Zingiberales > Zingiberaceae > Boesenbergia > Boesenbergia rotunda. Next base: position 13,238 of record JAGFNQ010003864.1, read on the forward strand.
TTAAGGTTTCGGCCAACATGAATGGAATATAATCAACACCCTAGAAACCCTATGGGTTTCGGCCACCATGTTTTAGGGTCCATAATGATGCTAAAAATCTGTATAATGTTATTTAATGTTCCCTTATGATGTTTAGAGGTTAAGTATAATTTTTGAGAATTTTTGGAGTACCCTAAGACACCTTAAGGTTTCGGCCAACATGAAAGGAATAGAATCAACACCCTAGAAACCCTATGGGTTTCGGCCACCATGTTTTAGGGTCCATAATGATGCTAAAAATCTGTATAATGTTATTTAATGTTCCCTTATGATGTTTAGAGGTTACGTATAATTTTTGGGAATTTTTGGGGTACCCTAGGATACCCTAGGGTTTCGGCCAACATGAAGGACCCATGTGTAGGGTTGGGTTTAAGACCTCAAGCATATGTTTTATGTTTTATCATGATATAAGAGAGATGGAGGGTGTTTATGTGAATGTTTCACATGGCCTAGAGACCTTATAGGTTTCGGCCAAGAACCCTAATAGGGTGGGAAGTTAGGGCTTATTTCAAGTAAGGGTCCCAATGGCCCTATGGTAAGGTATGGTTGGTGTTTAAGCAATTGATTTGGGGTTTTATTGGAAATTTTTCCATGCCCCATGGCCTTGAAGTTTTGGCCAAGAGAAAGAGTTGAGTCAAAGGATTAGGGTTTTCCTTAAGTATGGGATTAAATGTTCCCTATGGCCTAGTATGTATGTATGGGATGTTAGTTGGGAGGTTATGTGAAGTTTCATGGACCTAGGGTTCCTTGGGGACTTTCGGCCAAGGACATAACCTAGGGCTAGGGTTGGGTTAAATCTCCAAAGATGCTTAGTAAGATGGAAGAAGTTCTATGTTAACTAAACCCTTAATTTGTATGTCATGAATTATATGTTAAGTCATAGATGTTTAGACATGTGCTATGATTTGTGAATAATATGTAAGTATGCCATGTCTTATGAATGATATGCCCTGTTTATGAATGATATGCCATGTTTATGAATGATATGTCATGTTTATGAAGGTTATGCCATGTTTTATGAATAAGATGTAAGTATGCCATGTCTTATGAATGAGGTTAAAGTACATGCCTTTAGGGCATAATGATGATGTTAAGTATGATGAATGAATGATGATGAATGACAAGTATGATGAATGAATGATGAGGAATGACAATTATGATGAATGAATGATGATAAATGGAAAGCATGTGAAAGCATTATATTTTATTTTATGGGCTTGTACCGGACCTAAGTAAGGTCCATGGTTCTGGACTACCGATGATGCTGTCCACGGTTTGGGACTACCGATGATGCTGTCCTTACGGTTCGGGACTACCGATGAAACTGTCCTTACCCTAGTAGGTCGAGATTAGCTTCCTCGTATTTACTTAGGGATGCGCGCATATGATGAATGAATGTGGTACAAGCCAGGGCCCAATGAATGTTATGATATTTTAAAAGCATGTTTTTAAAGATTAAGCATCTATATATATATATATATATATATGCAATTGCCACATGCATCCATCCTGTTATGCATTATATTTATGATAAGAATATTATGCAAAGTAAGTTTATGCAAGGTATGTTTATGCAAATGATTTTGTTTGTGTTTCATGTTAATATATGATGCCATGATTTGATTGTGTTCATGCTAGTCTAGAATGCCATGATTTACTTATATTCATGCTAGTTTAGGATGCCATGATTTAACTAGTTTTATGTTAAGTTAGAATGCCATGATTTATTTATGTTCATGCTAGTTTAGGATGCCATGATTTAATTATATTTATGCTAAGTTAGAATGCCATGATTTTAATTATGTCCATAATAATTCATGATGCCATGATTTAATTATGTTAAGCTGAGTTAGGACGCCATGATTTTATTTAGGTTCATGTCATGCTAAGAATGTTTATGAGATTATGTGTATTATGTCTATGTTTACGCCAAGCACTATGTCATTCTATGAATGTTTACGATGTTTATGTCTATGTCAAGTATCGTGTCATGCCATGAATGTTCTTATGGATATGTTTATGCCATGCTATGAATGTGATAAAGTTATGCTTATGTCATGACGAAGGTGTGCTATGTGATGAAAAGACTTATGTTCTAAGTAAAGCACTAAGTATGCTAATGTCTTATATGCTCATGATTGAATGATGAATAGTTTTAGTGAGTAGGAAAGAGTCTTACTAAGCCTGTGTGCTTATAGTCTTGTTTTCTTATACCGCAGATCATGCAAAGGGACAGTAAGGAAGCAGCAGGAGGGCATCAAAGAATGTGTGTGATAGTGACTTGGCCAAGGAGCGATATGGTTGCTCGTTTTATGATAGAACTTTACCTTTATTATTAGGTGCTTGAGTATGACTCTATGACATGATGCTAAGTATGACATGATGCTACGAATGACATGATGCTAAGTATGATATGATGCTAAGTATAAAGTTACTATGCTAAGTTCCTATGTTATGATGCTAGAAATGGTAGTAAGTGCATGTAAGAGTATGTTAAAGGTTTCCGCTGCATTATGATGTCTACATGCCCTAGGTATGTTAACGTAACACCGCTTTAAAAAAAAAAATGCGGGCGTTACAGGTTGGTATCAGAGCAGTTACCATCTCACTACACACACATCAAGCCTCTTCCTGCCGCTTCCAAGTAAGTACCTCTTTACATATCTGATAGTAGTAAGATGTTTTATGGTTTTAAGATATGCAAGTATGAACGATAATTATGATGAAATGTACGTTACAATATGTAACGACGAATGATACTTTATCTTATTTTAGGAATAAATATTTAGAATAACATAGGGGTAGAAAAAAAAACTGATATTGGACATACTTGTCTTTGGGTGAAGAAAAGCATGGCTAGAAGACAGAGTAACAGAATTGATGAGAATTTATGAATGAAAATTAAACGATAAGTAAGTAGTGTAGCTAGAAGTTTTTGCTCATTTAAAGCAATATAACTAAGTGAATAACCATAGGAATATATAAGTTGTAGATAATTTGACAAACCAGAATGTAGATAGAAGGGAAATATAGTGCTTGTTATATTAGTGTGTATTCTAAAAAAGAACTGTCATTTAGCTATACATAGGCTAGCAGTTATATTTTAATGAAGAAATTATTAGTTATATAAAACAAAAATCTAGCTAAGTTTAAGCATTCTTAAACTATTAATGAGCTGATAGCTGACAAACCTGGTATACTCGACTTTGACAAATATTACCTAGCTATGACAACATATTATAATAATTTGTAATAATTCACTTATCTATTGTGTTAAATCCTAATCTTCTAAAGACAAACTATTCATATCTTTTGTGTATATTAAGATTATAAATTTCTATACTATAATTATAAAACCAATCATAACAATTCTACATATTTCGTTGTGCTTTCTAATAAATATAACAAAAGAGTATACATATATGGAACTTATGGGGTAGTATTGAAATATATTAATGAAAAGACTGCATGTAATTAGGGTACTTCGTATAGACTTATAGTGTGATAATATTACCTTAATAAGAGTAATATATTGAATGTTTTTAGAAAGAATATAGTAGGCAATATAGAAGTAGGCATCCAGGGAAGGCAAACAAAGTGGCCGATGCACTCAGTCGGAAGTCAAGTGCCACCTTGATGTCCATAAATAGATTACCCCGACCACTCGAAAGAGAAATTATTAATTTTGGAGTCGAGGTCATCTCCGGACGACTTTCTACCATGACAATGGCACTGATGCTGTTCGAGGACATACTAGAAAAATAAAATGGTGATCCGAGTCTTCAGAGAATTAGGCAGGTGATCCTAGAAGGAAAGGACGATGGTGTTCATATCGCCAACAGGGGAGTACTCTATCTTAGGGATCGTCTATGTATCCCTAATGCTCCGGAGCTGTGGAGAGAAATATTAATAGAAGCTCACGAAACCCCTTACTCAAGGCATCCAGGATCCACCAAAATGTATCAAGACATGAAGGAGAAGTTCTGGTGGTCCGGTATGAAAGGTGATGTGGCTCGGCATGTTAGTACTTGCATGACTTGCCAACAAGTGAAAGCAGAACACCAGCGACCCGGAGGAGTTCTGCAGCTACTTCCAATTCCGGAATGGAAATGGGAAGACATTTCAATGGATTTCATTTCAGGACTACCCCGGACTACAAATGGATATGATGCGATATGGGTCATTGTGGACAGGTTGACTAAGTCTGCTCACTTCTTAGCTATCAAGATGACTTATTCGATTGAGCAATTGGCTCAATTATATGTTAAGGAGATAATCAGGCTTCATGGAGTTCCCAAGACCATCATCTCAGATAGGGATGGTCGCTTTACTTCGCATTTTTAGGAGTGTATTCAGAAGTCTCTGGGCACTAAATTGCGATTTAGCACCGCTTTTCACCCTCAGACTGATGGACAAACCGAACGGGTGAATCAAGTACTGGAAGACATGTTGCGAGCTTGTACCCTGGAATTCAAAGGAAGCTGGTGTCGATATCTATGTTTAACAGAATTCGCTTATAATAATAGCTACCAAGCTACTATTGGGATGGTACCTTATGAAGCGTTGTATGGGAGGAGATGTAGGTCTCCGATCTGTTGGTATGAGGGTGGTGAAAAGAAGGAGATGGGGCTCCCAACGGATATCATCAACAGCACCACCCGAGCTATACAGAATATCCGACAACGGATAGAAACTGCTCAGAGCCGGCAGAAGAGTTATGCCGATGTCCGGCGTAGACCCCTGGAGTTTAATGTTGGAGATTGGGTGTGTCTGAAAGTGGCTCCTATTAAGGGGGTGACAAGATTTGGAAAGAAAGGAAAGTTAAGTCCGCGCTATGTGGGGCCGTACCTAATTCTGAAAAGAGTCGGTAAAGTGGCGTATGAGTTAGAGCTGCCTCCAGAGATGTCAGCTATCCATAACGTATTCCATGTGTCCTTGCTGAAAAAGTGTATCCCAAATATGGACCAAGTGATTGAGCCACAGACGGTGCAAGTGAAAGAGGACCTAAGCTATGAGAGAAGACCCATCCAGATTTTGGATAAGGAAGTCAAGAAGCTAAGGAGTAAGGAGGTACCCTTAGTCAAGGTCCTATGGCAAAGTCAACGGTTCGAAGAAGCTACCTGGGAACGCGAGGACGAGATGAGGCGCAAGTACCCGGAGTTATTCTAAGTTCGAGGACGAACTTTCACGAGGTATGGGGGATTGTAACGACCCGAAAAATTCTCTTAATATTTTCTTAAAATATTGAGCATGTCTAGATAATTTTCCGAGGGGCCCATAAATAATTATGTAAAATTAGGCATAGAAATCCATATTTTCTCATTTAAATTGAGAAAAACTAGGTACTAATGAGCTTTAAATGGGCTCCAAAAATGGGTATTAATTAGGTAAAATTAATATAAATAAGGTAAAATTAATATAAATATAAAAGAATTTTATTTAGGAATATTGGCATAATTAGGGGTGATTTTAGGGGGATTTTCGGAATTTAGGAAATAAAAATAATAAAATAAATGAAATAAAAATAAAGGTGCATGAGCCAAGAATTGAACCTTGGACCTCTTGTACAACCATGTAAGCCTTAACCAACTCACCTAGCAAGGGATTTCTATGAGGAAATGAAGTGGATATAAGTTAAGATTAAGAAGAAGATGAAGAGTCATGGAGAGACTCTTCATTTACCTCTTTAATGGATGTTAAATAGGGGGGTTTGGGAGTTTCATTCTCTCTTCTTTCAATTGCATTACCTCCTCTCTTCCTCCCCTCATTCTTGCCGAGCACCAAGAAGAGGTTTTCCCCTTGGAAAAGTTTCCACCAAGGTTCCATCTCCTAGATCTAAAGTCTTCACAAGAGTACAAGGGCAAGGAGGGATCAAGGATCAAGAGTTCTACAAGTTCTTTCTCTTTTAAGGTCTAAAAATCAAGAAATCCCAAAGTAAGACTCCCTCACCTGTGGTACAATAGTTCCCTATGATTTTTATGATTTTTAGTATGATATAGTGGTTGGTTTTCGAATTTGATGTTGAAAGGAAAGAAAACCAAGACCCTCATGCTTAAGGGTTTCGGCCACCATGATTTTTAGGTCTATAAATATGATAAAAATCTTTATAATGCTATTTAATGTTCCCTGATGATGTTTAGAGGTTAAGTATAATTTTTTGGAATTTTTGGAGTACCCTAAGACACCTTAAGGTTTCGGCCAACATGAAAGGAATAGAATCAACACCCTAGAAACCCTATGGGTTTCGGCCACCATGTTTTAGGGTCCATAATGATGCTAAAAATCTGTATAATGTTATTTAATGTTCCCTTATGATGTTTAGAGGTTAAGTATAATTTTTGAGAATTTTTGGAGTACCCTAAGACACCTTAAGGTTTCGGCCAACATGAAAGGAATAGAATCAACACCCTAGAAACCCTATGGGTTTCGGCCACCATGTTTTAGGGTCCATAATGATGTTAAAATCTGTATAATATTATTTAATGTTCCCTTATGATGTTTAGAGGTTAAGTATAATTTTTGGGAATTTTTGGGGTACCCTAGGATACCCTAGGGTTTCGGCCAACATGAAGGACCCATGTGTAGGGTTGGGTTTAAGACCTCAAGCATATGTTTTATGTTTTATCATGATATAAGAGAGATGGAGGGTGTTTATGTGAATGTTTCACATGGCCTAGAGACCTTATAGGTTTCGGCCAAGAACCCTAATAGGGTGGGAAGTTAGGGCTTATTTCAAGTAAGGGTTCCAATGGCCCTATGGTAAGATATGGTTGGTGTTTAAGCAATTAATTTCGGATTTTATTGGAAATTTTTCCATGCCCCATGGCCTTGAATTTTCGGCCAAGAGCAAGAGTTGGGTCAAAGGATTAGGGTTGTCCTTAAGTATGGGATTAAATGTTCCCTATGGCCTAGTATGTATGTATGGGATGTTAGTTGGGAGGTTATGTGACGTTTCATGGACCTAGGGTTCGTTGGGGACTTTCGGCCAAGGACATAACCTAGGGCTAGGGTTGGGTTAAATCTCTAAAGATGCTTAGTAAGATTGAAGAAGTTCTATGTTAACTAAACCCTTAATTTGTATGTCATGAATTATATGTTAAGTCATAGATGTTTAGACATGTGCCATGATTTGTGAATAATATGTAAGTATGCCATGTCTTATGAATGATATGCCCTGTTTATGAATGATATGCCATATTTATGAATGTTATGCCATGTTTTATGAATAAGATGTAAGTATGCCATGTCTTATGAATGAGGTTAAAGTACATGCCTTTAGGGCATAACGATGATGTTAAGTATGATGAATGAATGATGATGAATGACAAGTATGATGAATGAATGATGAGGAATGACAAGTATGATGAATGAATGATGATGAATGGAAAGCATGTGAAAGCATTATATTTTATTTTATGGGCTTGTACCGGACCTAAGTAAGGTCCACGATTCTGGACTACCGATGATGCTGTCCACGGTTCGGGACTACCGATGATGCTGTCCTTACGGTTCTGGACTACCGATGAAGCTGTCCTTACCCTAGTAGGTCGAGATTAGCTACCACGTATTTACTTAGGGATACCAACTTAGTATAGTACTATTTTAGGGATCTTGAAATATTATGAATATCATGAAATGTTATTAGTATTATGAAATAATATGAATTCATGAAATATTATTAGTATTATGAAATAATATGAATTCATGAAATATTATTAATATTATGAAATTTCATGATGAATTTGGCTTAATAGGCTTTGATATGGATTAGTGCAAAAAGGTGGTAAAAAGAAAGTGTAGGAAGGAGGAAGCAAGGATCGAACCTTGAAATTCCTAGTTGCACTCTCCATGTCTTAACCACTACACCAAGCATTGTTTCTTGTTGAGAGAATAAGAAACATACTTGTTAAGCGTGTAATAGGGAAGAGACATGTCTTTTCATGAGAAAAGTATAAATAAGAGAGGGAAGAGGTGTGAGTAACTTCCTCTTCTTCTTCCTTTTCTCTTCCCCACCGAAATTCCTTCTTCTTCCTCTTCTCTTTTCCATTTTCGAAAAGTGCTTCCTAGGGTTCTAACCCTAGGGGATTGGAAGGAAGAAGACTCCCTAAAGGATCTTGCCCTCTATTAGGGCCAAGGAGTCTAGAGAAGAAAAAGTAAGAGGAACCTTCACCTCTCCTTCAACCAAGGGTACCCTAAAGATCTAGGGAAGGTGAAATTCAAGCGAAAGGATGTAAGTATCCCCTCGCATGCAGTGTAATCGTTATTGTTTGATTTGTATGTTCTTCTTGTTGTTGTTTTTGAAAAAGGGAACCTTCTTCCCTTGTGCACCATTCGGCCACCCCCAAGAAGGAGGTCTTGGTTACTTCTTGTTGCATGAGGAGACCCCTAGGAACTTAGGGTATGAATATATGTTATTCCCCATCATGTTGTGATAAGAAAAAAAGTGGGGTAATCCACCCTACAAGTTTCGGCCAAGAGGGAATAGGCTAGGGCTTTTGGGTTGCTTGCTATCCTATGATGTACCCATGATTAGAAGTGTAGGTAAAGTACTTGTGTAAATGTTTGTGTGAATATTTGAAGTCAAAAACCTAGCCTACCCTACCCTACAATGTTTCGGCCAACCCTAGGTGGATTAGGGTTTAAGGTTGTATGATTTTCCATAAAATATATCCATGCTAAATAGTATAGGCAAGGTGTTTGTGTAAATGCTTGTGTGGATATTTGAAGTCAAAAACCTAGCCTAGCCATCCTACAAGTTCCGGCCAACAATAGTTTAGGGTTAGGGTTGCTTGATTTTATTCCCATGATGCATGCTATATATAATATGTGATGATTGTATGGGATGTACCCTATGAGATATGCTTAGGATTGCTATGATGATATGTATGTACAAGTGGTGTTTAAATGGAATATTGATTTGGAAACTAAATGTCCCTAGCATGTGATATTCGGCCAAGCATGAAATATTAGGTTTATAAAGGTTAAATTATCCCATGTGATATGATTATGTTAGTGAGATGATATGTGAATGCATGTGATGAACAAATGGAATGCTTGATTGGAAGAACTTGGACTTCCCTAGCCATGACATTCGGCCAACCCTAGATTAGGGTTAGGGTTGCTTGATTTTCTCCCATGGTGCATGCTATAGTATGATACATGATATATATATATATATATGTGGGATGTTGGTAGGGGCTGTTTTGATGTCAAAAACCTAATCTACCCCTAGCCTTGAGTTTCGGCCAAAACCCTAGTTTTAGGGTTAGGAACCATTTGATTTACCATGAAGAATGCTACCACTTACTATGATATGAATATGATTTATGTGATCAACCTTGTGATATATACAAGATATGTTTAAGGGGTTGAATTATGATCTATGTATGAGCATGCATTATAGCCCATGGGGCACCCTTATGAAATGTATGCTTTATACTAGGCTAGTTATCATGATTATGGAGATTTATGTATGAGCATGCATTATAGCCCATGGGGCACCCTTATGAAATGCATGCTTTATACTAGGCTAGTTATCATGATTATGAATGCATATATATGGATAAGAATGAGCCCTGTAGGGCATGAACGAAGAAGGCTTAAGGCCTAAAGAATGCTTCCCTAGAAGGTTGGGACTAAGAGCATACTTTATGAAAAATAAAGAACATGATAATTATTTTATTTTGTAATGGCTTGTACTATAGACTCTTAAAGCAGTCAAATGATTATGATACTAGGCTGAAGGACTTTTGAGAAGGCCTAGTAAACCCTAGTGGTTCGGGATTAGCTACCTCGTTCCTATTTAGGGGCGCGCGCAAAACATGAAGTACAAGCCGGGCCCTAATGATTATGCTATGTTCAAGTATTATGTTTATATGTTTTCAAAGAAACCTTCTTATGAAGTTAATATGCTTAGATGTTTAACATGCTTAAACACTTACCATGCTTGAATGTGATTTATTCTCTTATCTTTCTATGATATGGATTTTGCGAGTAGGACAGGATCTTACTAAGCATTTGTGCTTACTAGTTTATATGTTGTCTTATACTGCAGATAAGGGTAAGAGACACTTAAACTAAAGGAAGAGGCAGGAGGGCTGAAGATGTGTGGGGTGGTGGCTCGGGAAATAAAGATCTTCATATCTACAATATTATGCTTATGTTAACATTTCTTTAGTAATGAATGTTACACTTGGATTACTCATATACTTGATTATATTATGAGTTGAACCTATCATGTTATAGGTTAGTTTTGAACAAGCATGCTTAGTACTTTGTTATTAGTACTTTAAGAGAAAAAAAAATTTATACGAATGATAGTACGTGACCCCGCCCCGAGAGTAGATATAAGGGCGGGCGTTACAAGTGAGGGGATGCTATAAGAGAGAACTCTTGGACCCTATCCTTGGTTGCTCCCATGAAATGCATGCTCTAACCAACTCACCTAGCAAGGGAATGTTTGATTGGATTCCTTAGCATGTAACATTTGGCCAAGGCATGAAACATGAGGTTGTGAAGGACAACTTACCCTATGAGATTATGATTATGTTTAGTAAGATCATATGCCTATATATGTGATGATTGTATGAGATGTACCCTAGGAGATATGCTTATGTTTGGGATGATGATATGTATATGCAAATGATGTTTAAATGGAATGTTGGATTAGGAAAAATGGAACTCTCCCTAGCCTTGAGTTTCGGCCAAGACCCTAGTTTTAGGGTTAGGAACCATTTGATTTACCCATGAAGCATGATACCACTTCCTATGATATGAATATGATTTATGTGATCAACCTTGTCATATATAAGATATGTTTAAGGGGTTGAATTATGATCTATGTATGAGCATGCATTATAGCCAATGGGGCACCCTTATGAAATGCATGCTTTATACTAGGCTAGTTATCATGATTATGGAGATCTATGTATGAGCATGCATTATAGCCCATGGGGCACCCTTATGAAATGCATGCTTTATACTAGGCTAGTTATCATGATTATGGATGCATACATATTCATAAGAATGAGCCTTGTAGGGCATGAACAAAGAAGGCTTAGGGCCTAAAGAATGCTTCCCTAGAAGGTTGGGATTAAGAGCATACTTTATGAAAATGAAGATCATGATAATTATTTTATTTTGTAATGGCTTGTACTATAGACTCTTAAAGCGAGTCAAATGATTATGATACTAGGCTGAAGGACTTCTGAGAAGGCCTAGTAAACCCTAGTGGTTCGGGATTAGCTACCTCGTTCCTATTCAGGGGCGCGCGCAAAACATGAAGTACAAGCCGGGCCCTAATGATTATGCTATGTTCAAGTATTATGTTTATATGTTTTCAAAGAAACCTTCCTATGAAGTTAATATGCTTAGATGTTTAACATGCTTAAACACTTACCATGCTCGAATGTGATTTATTCTCTTATCTTTCTATGATATGGATTTTGCGAGTAGGACAGGATCTTACTAAGCATTTGTGCTTACTAGTTTATGTGTTGTCTTATGCTGCAGATAAGGGTAAGGAACACTTAAACTAAAGGAAGAGGCAGGAAGCTGAAGATGAGTGGGGTGGTGGCTCGGGAAAGAAAGATTTTTATATCTACATTATTATGCTTATGTTAACATTTCCTTAGTAATGAATGTTACACTTGGATTACTCATATACTTGATTTTATTATGAGTTGAACCTATCATCTTATAGGTTAGTTTTGAACAAGCATGCTTAGTACTTTGTTATTAGTACTTTAAGAAGAAAAAAAATTTAGACGTATGTTAGTACGTGACCCCGCCCCGAGAGTAGATATAAGGGCGGGCGTCACAAGTGTACTTTCACCATGGCGAGGGGATTCTAACTTGGCTATGATACCACTTGTGACGCCCGCCCTTATATCTACTCTCGGGGCGGGGTCACGTACTATCATTCGTATAAAATTTTTTTTCTTAAAGTACTAATAACAAAGTACTAAGCATGCTTGTCCAAACCTAACCTATAACATGATAGGTTCAACTCATAATAAAATCAAGTATATGAGTAATCCAAGTGTAACATTCATTACTAAAGAAATGTTAACATAAGCATAATATTGTAGATATGAAGATCTTTATTTCCCGTGCCACCACCCCACACATCTTCAGCCCTCCTGCCTCTTCCTTTAGTTTAAGTGTCCCTTACCCTGATCTGCAGCATAAGACAGCACATAAACTAGTAAGCACAAATGCTTAGTAAGGATCCTGTCCTACTCGCAAAATCGGATATCATAAAAAGATAAGAGAATAAATCACATTCAAGCATGGTAAGTGTTTAAGCATGTTAAACATCTAAGCATATTAACCTCATAGGAAGGTTTCTTTGAAAACATATAAACATAATATAAACATAATACTTGAACATAGCATAATCATTAGGGCCCGGTTTGTAATTCATGTTTTGCGCGCGCCCCTAAATAGGAACGAGGTAGCTAATCCCGAACCACTAGGGTTTACTAGGCCTTCTCAAAAGTCCTTCAGCCTAGTATCATAATCATTTGACTCGCTTTAAGAGTCTATAGTACAAGCCATTACAAAATAAAATAATTATCACGTTCTTTATTTTCATAAAGTATGCTCTTAGTCCCAACCTTCTAGGGAAGCATTCTTTAGGCCCTAAGCCTTCTTCGTTCATGCCCTACAGGGCTCATTCTTATGCATATGTATGCATTCATAATCATGATAACAAGCCTAGTATAAAGCATGCATTTCATAAGGGTGCCCCATTGGCTATAATGCATGCTCATACATAGATCTCCATAATCATGATAACTGGCCTAGTATAAAGCATGCATTTCATAAGGGTGCCCTATGAGCTATAATGCATGCTCATACATAGATCATAATTCAACCCCTTAAACATATCTTATATATGACAAGGTTGATCACATAAATCATATTCATATCATAGGAAGTGGTATCATGCTTCATGGGTAAATCAAATGGTTCCTAACCCTAAAACTAGGGTCTTGACCGGTCAAGCATTTTGATCTCTTTATCTTCGGGATCAGCCTTGACCGGGGCGCCCGAAGCGCTCGGGGCGCCTCCCTTGACCGGTCAAAACCTCATCTCGTTGGCTTCGCGAGGGCGAGCTTCGGCAGCTGATTCTGCGTGGCACAGTGGGCGCCCGCGACACGCGGGGCGCCCGACATGCGGGGCGCCCGATATGCGCGGGGCGCCCTGAATAGCGCTGCTGTCGGGGCTTTTCTTGGTCTGCTGACTTGTTTGACTCCGGGGGGCGCCCGAAACATCCGGGGCGCCCAGCTCAGCTACTGCCTCACTTCTTTGAGGCTCTCTGAGTTGCAGATACACAGTTCTTCGGTCCTGCATCCAGGGTTAGTCCAAAACAACAAATAAAGTGTTAGATTATACAGCCTGGGCTGTCTTGGTTCTGACTTTGGTTCTCCGAAATCGAGCCCTAGGTCGAACCGACGCCTACTGTTCCCTTGACGGGGAACGCGTCCTCACTGGTTCGCTCCTCCAGTGACTTACCTCACTTACCCATTGTGCAGCTTTACTTAACTTCTTGACCCACCAGGACTTCCTGCCAAGGCTCAACCACCCTGGTCTTCCTGCCAAGTCTCAACCAACTTGGTCTTCAGCCAGTTGTCAGGTCCCACGAACCCAACTGGACTTTCCGCCAGGACTCAACCATCCTGGACTTCAGCCTGGTGTCTGGTCCTAAGTCTTTCAACCCTGCACACTTAGTAAAGAGGTTAAACACCAACAACCCTAACTTTAACCACTTTGTCATACATCAAAACCCGAGTTTGACCGTTAGTGCAAACTGCACCAACAGCATGCTCATACATAGATCATAATTCAACCCCTTAAACATATCTTATATATGACAAGGTTGATCACATAAATCATATTCATATCATAGGAAGTGGTATCATGCTTCATGGGTAAATCAAATGGTTCCTAACCCTAAAACTAGGGTCTTGGCCGAAACTCAAGGCTAGGGAGAGTTCCATTTTTCCTAATCCAACATTCCATTTAAACATCATTTGCATATACATATCATCATCCCAAACATAAGCATATCTCCTAGGGTACATCTCATACAATCATCACATATATAGGCATATGATCTTACTAAACACAATCATAATCTCATAGGGTAAGTTGTCCTTCACAACCTCATGTTTCATGCCTTGGCCAAATGTTACATGCTAAGGAATCCAATCAAACATTTCCTTTGAATATCACATGCATATACATCTCATATCATTTTACATAAGCATATCACATAAAATAATTTAACCTTCACAAACCCTAAGGTTTCATGCCTTGGCCGAATGGTGTAGGGTAGGGAAACTAGGGTTTTGAAATTAAACCTTCACACAAGCATTTATTCAAACACCTTGTCTACACTACTAGGCATAGATTCATCATAGGCAAATCAAGCATACCTAAACCCTAATCTTCCTAGGTTGGCCGAATGATGTAAGGGTAGGGTAGGCTAGGTTTTTGACTTCAAATATTCACACAAACATTTACACAAGCACTTTACCTACACTACTAATCATGGGTACATCATAGGATAGCAAGCAACCCAAAAGTCTAACCTTTCTCCTCTTGGCCGAAAGTTGTAGGGTGGCTAACCCTACTTTTTGTTATCACAACATGATGGGAAGTCATCATACATATGTACCCTAAGTTCCTAGGAGTATCCTCATGCATCAAGAAGCAACCTAGACCCTTGTCTTGGTGGTGGCCGAATGGTTACAAGGGAGGAACTCCCATTTTCGAAAACAAGGACACCAAAGAAACATTCAATAACAATTACACTGCAGGCGAGGGGATACTTACATCCTTTCGCTTGAGAGTCTACTTCTTTATGTCCCTTAGGGTACCCTTGGTTGAAGGAGAAGTGAAGGTTCCTCTTACTCTTTCTTCTCTAGACTCCTTGGCCCTAATAGAGGGCAAGAGCCTTCTTCCTTCCAATCCCCTAGGGTTAGAACCCTAGGGAGCACTTTTCGAAAAATGGAAAAGAGGAGAGGAGAAGAAGGAATTTCGGTGGGGAAGAGAAAAGGAAGAAGAAGAGGAAGTTACTCACACCTCTTCCCTCTCTTATTTATACTTTTCTCATAAAAAGACATGTCTCTTCACTATTATACGCTTAACAAGCATGTTTCTTATTCTCTCAACAAGAAACAATGCTTGGTGTAGTGGTTAAGACATGGAGAGTGCAACTAGGAGGTTCAAGGTTCAATCCTTGCTCCCTCCTTTCCACTTCTTCTTTTTATCCCAATTTGCACTAATCCATATCAAAGCCCTTTAAGCTAAGCCTATCATGAAATTTAATAATATTAATAATATTTCATGAATTCATATTATTTCATAATATTCCATAAATATTTTTCATAATATTTTTAATATTTCATATTCCTGAATCCATAATATTTCATGATAGTATTTCCTGAATTTCATAATATTTCATGATAATATTTCATGAATTTCATAATATTTCATAACATTCTATATGGGAAAGAGAAGAAATAGTACTAATAACCCTAGGAACTCTTGGACCCTACGCACCTTATTCATGATATTCATAATATTTCAAGATCCTTTAGGGAGTCTTCTTCCTTCCAATCCCCTAGGGTTAGAACCCTAGGAAGCACTTTTCGAAAATGGAAAAGAGAAGAGGAAGAAGAAGGAATTTCGGTGGGGAAGAGAAAAGGAAGAAGAAGAGGAAGTTACTCACACCTCTTCCCTCTCTTATTTATACTTTTCTCATGAAAAGACATGTCTCTTCACTATTACAAGCTTAACAAGCATGTTTCTTATTCTCTCAACAAGAAACAATGCTTGGTGTAGTGGTTAAGACATGGAGAGTGTAACAAGAGGTTCAAGGTTCGATCCTTGCTTCCTCCTTCCTACACTTTCTTTTTACTACCTTTTTGCACTAATCCATATCAAAGCCTATTAAGCCAAATTCATCATGATATTTCCTAATAATTTTTCCTGAATTCATAACATTATTTACATAATATTTTTATAAAATTTTCCATAAATCCAAAATATTATTCACATAATATTTCATAATGAATTCACAATATTATTCACATAATATTTCATAATGAATTCACAATATTATTCATGGTGAAATTTTGGGATGTTACAATCCTACACATCTTATAAAAAGTTCGTCCCGAACTTTAAACAATTCCCAGGTACTCAAATCGTAAAATTGGGGTGTTACAATCCTACGCACCTTATAAAAAGTTCGTCCCGAACTTTAAAATAATTCCGGATACTTACGAACAGTACGGGAGCTCCCCAGGGGGAATGACTAGGGCGGATGAGTCCCTTGTCAAGGAGTTCTTGTAACTGCCCCTGTAATTCCTTTAATTCTGTCGGCGCCATACGGTACGGTGCCTTAGAAATGGGGTTAGTACCAGGAACCAACTCAATTGCAAATTCTATATCCCTTTCAGGTGCTAACCCTGGTAAGTCATCGGGAAATACCTCTGGGTAATTGCATACAATTTTGACATCTTCTAGCTTCGGGTCCTCTGTAGGACTGGTATCAACCACATGAGCTAGAAACCCAGAGCATCCATTTTCTAACATCTTCCTTGCTTTCAGAGCCGATAAGAATTTGCTTGTCCTCTTCTTCGGCTCTCCGATAATTCAAATAGAATTCTCGCCTCAGGTCGGAAGATAACCTTCCGTCTACGGCACTCGATAGAGGCGTCGTATTTTGTTCAAGAA
>JAGFNQ010003864.1:38457-280681 GCA_024364735.1 Boesenbergia rotunda
AGGTTGGGGTAGCGAGCCACCAATCCTAATAGAGCAGACCTTGGGTCTACCAGGGCCAAGACCTTGGAATTGGACACCTGGATTTCTTTAACAAAGCCCTTGGACGCCGGGTACTGGCCTTAGAAAATAAAATAGCTTTTCTTTCTTTTCTTTCTGATCTGTAAATGCCTTGGCATTTTCTCGAGCACCTTGCGTGCTAAAATCCCTAAGTCTTGACTTTTGGGGATTTCTTAAGGCCTTGGCCTTTTCTTTTCTTATCTTTATCTTCTCTTTTCTTTTCTCATAACTTTCTTAGCCCCTGAACTCATATAGGGTATGTGATCAAACATATACATAAGCATACAACAACTAATGAACTAAGATCACATGCAAAAACTTAAACAAAAGGAAATATTTCTTTTTAAAAACTTTTAAAGGAAATTCTCGCGGAAAATCCGCCTCTTACTGCAGGTGAGCAGTACTTACATTGATATCTTGGACTTACAACCAAGATTGACGTCTAGAACTCGAGAGAAACTTGAGATCTCGGAGAATTCTTCACGTCTACGCGTTCCTCTCGTCGCGGGGATCCCGAATATAGGAATATCTCTTGGAGGAGAGCTTTGGCCGGCCCTCTAGGGCTTTGATGTTGGTCGGCGTCGCCCAAGAGAGGAGAGGGGGTCGGCGTGAGGGTTTGGAGAGGAGAGAAATAAAACTTCTCTCTTTAATTACCTATTTATACTCATGGGGCGGATTGACCTAACTACCACTTAAATACATGTCTCTCCATCCTTTTCTGTGCTTGATACCCTAGCCCAGCTGGTCGCGCGCGTTTCTGGTTTCATGCTGGTCGCGGGGTTCGATCTCCGGCTGCCCCTTAGTGGTTTTTTCTTTTTTGGCTTTCTTTCCTTTTTTTTTTAAAATACCAAACAGACTCGGAAAATTCTATAAAAATATTCTAAAAATTCCTAAAAATATCTAGAATATTTCTAAACCATTTCTAAATAATTCTAAGGACTTTAAGAACTAAAAATGGGAATTTTAGGGCATTACAGATTACATATCACATATATGTAACTATCACTTTATGCTATCAACTAGTTGAATGTTTGCATAAATCATTGGGTTGTTAACTCATTAATAAGTATGCATCATTATACATAGCACCCAACTGCACCTCTCTTCACATCGACCTTGGCTGTGGCACAACAAATCGATGCTCCAAGCTTAAGGCTGACCCATTAATCAAGAAATAGTTTTAATATGGTTGGTGCTCATTCAACCGCTTAGTCAGGCTTGGATGTGTCCAACAACCAAAACTAAGGATTGACCTCTGACTCCAACTATATTATTCATAAACTAATTCCATGGTTTGAACATGTTGAGGTTCAAGTCGGGCATGGATGTGTCCATCAACCCAATTGAGAAACAAAACTCCGATTCTAACCATATTAATGGAAGGTGTTGACCTTAATATTTTGTAAGGGGTTTTGGGTCTCATCTTTTCTAAGCACATTCATGACATTATGTCATGACTAACGATTTCCTTGATAAAGTATGCATGTGACTTAATTTATCAAGTCTCATGAATTGAATTATGAACCGGATTTCCTTATTTCAATTTCATACTTTATTGAAGGAATTGTTTTGGGAAACAATTTCCTAAATTGTCATAATTAATTTCGGAAATAATATGTTCAAGACTTTGATTTCTCTAAATCAAATCTTATTAAATTAAGAGACAAATCCCTTAATTCAACTACATATTATTTTCATGAAAATCTTATTTAAGAAAACTCTATAGGAAACCATTTTCCTAATTAATTTTGGAGACAACAATATGTAAGAGCATCACCTCTTCAACATATTTTATTCATGGATTGAATTAATTACAACAAATCATTTTCTAAGGGTGGCTCCCCGAGGCTCAGATACCCAAAGAAAAGTAATGTGTTGTAAATCCAATTGGACGGCTCCCCGAGGCTCAATCCAAATCAAACATGACAATTTCAATTAAAAATTGAGAAATTAAATTACAACAACTAACTTTAAATTGGACGGCTCCCCGAGGCTCAATCCAAAATAAAGAATTTTGTTGTCAATTTAAAAACCAATTCAAATTTAATTTCAATTAACTGTCCATGAATTTGTCTAGACTTTCTTAAAAGAAAGTGCCCAAAATTGCGAGATTTCAAAAATTGGTTTTCAGAATAATTGTAAGTTTCCGGTACAAAGAAAACTTACATATTTCCAAAATTGGAAAATTTCTAAAATAGAAAATTTTCCAAAATTGGAAAGTTTCCAAAGATGGAAAGTTTTCACAATTATTATAAAAATTTAGAAACTAGGATATTTCAAAAGTTTGCGAAATTTCATGAGGATTTCCAAACTTAGAAATTCCTAAATCTAAAATTTATTATAATTGGAAAGTTTCCATAATTGAAATTTTTTTTCGAAATTGAGATCATGACAAAGTTTTCCACAAAACAATTATATGATTAAGTCGAACACTAACCGGCTCTGATACCACTGTTGGGACCGGGTGCATGTCGACAAGGATACGAGTTCGTAAAATTTAAAATTTTTACGTGCAGCAGAAGAGTTTGCATAAAATAATTTCCTAAATTATCTTAACTTCGTATCTAGCATGCAATCCTATGGTGTGTTGACATAATCATAAAATAAAATATTGCGGAAGAGTAAACTAATTTACCAAGTACCTTTCGTAACTCGAAGAAAGGGACGAGATCCAACCGTAGCGTCCCTTGGAAGCTTCGCCTCTATTCGCGTCCACGTCGAGTTCTCTTCGGGATGACTTCGCAAAGTCACGAGTTTTTGTGCCGACGAGAACTACTAGATTCTCGGAAGGCACAACTAGAAGAACAAGAGAAAAATTAGGAAACTAACCAATGAAGTAACGGAATCGAATTCCGAGAAGAGAGGAGTCGCTATCCGCTTCTTCTTCTTCTTGTTCGGGTTCTCCTTCTTCTTGTTAGCTCACGCCAACCTTGCTTGGTGTTGATAGGGTGCGCCGGCCCTAGCAACCAAGAGGGAGGCGGCCCTAAATAAATGAAGGGCGCCGGCCCTAATGAAGGAGAAGGAAGAATAGAGGAGAGATTAAGAGAGAGAGAGGGAGAGAATAATTAATCTCTTAATTGTGGAATAAGGGCTAGCCTTTGGTTCCTTTATATAGTAGCAACTCCTTTGCTAAGTCTCCCTCTAAACCGAATTAACGGAATTAGTTATAAGAAATTTATCTTATAAATTTTCTTATTAATTATTCTGTTTAAACCGAGTCTTTATTATAAACCAATTTATAATAAAACTAATTCTTCTTCTCTTTAAATTATGGAATAAAATTTTATAAGAAATTTATAAACTTTCTTATTATGGAAAAATCAATTCATAATTGATTTTATAAAATTAAAATAAACCAATTCATGGATTATTTTAATCTTCCATAAAAGAATAAATTTCTATAAATTTATTTATATAAATTTCTTTATACAAATTTATTTATCCATAATTTATAAAACAAATCGCGCTAGATTTATTTTATTAATTAAACCAAAATTAATTGGTTTTCTCCTCTTATTGTGGCCGGCCACCAAAGGGGATTTTGACACCCTCTTTGGCCGGCCAAAACAACCCGAACCGCCGCGAATTAAACTCATTTAATTCGCCCAAAAAGCCTTCAAAAGACTTAGCCATTTTTAGCTTCCGTCGCGCCTCTGATAAATTCAGATTCGACTTATTTCTCTTGATCGGAAAATCTAATTTTCAACTCGTTTTAAATCCCTCAGATTACTCGTATTGCGTGTGACTAAATAGGCTTTCGATTTATGTTGGCCGTCTATAATTAACCCATTAATTATAGAACGATCATGAGTGGCACCTAGTAGTACATCATGATCCCCAATTAATCGAAGGATCAACGGTTTGACCTCAGAAGAAATTATTCTGAAACCCATCAGCAGCTTTAATGAATCATGCCCCATTCCCTTCACCACCTTGTACCCACTTGGTTCAGGCACTACTAGAAAAAATGCATTTAACAACAGTGAATCACTGTTGTCGTAGGCCATTTACCACTGTTGTTAAAGGCCATGTTGTTAAAGGGGGGGTCTACGACAACAGTGAATCACTGTTGTCGTATATCATATTCGACAACAGTTTGACTTCCACTGTTGTCGTATGTCACATTTCACAACAGTTTTTCACTGTTGTAATTTATTATATTCGACAACGGTTTATCACCGTTGTCGTATGACTTATTCACCGTTGTCTTTTATTATATTCGACAACGGTTTTATCACTGTGTTGTCGTATGCCACCGTTTATCTACAACAACAGTTTAGCTTAAAAAAAATCTGTTGTGCGTTTGCACTGTTCCACAACAGTTTCATACCAATTTGACAACAAAGATATTTCCATTATATTTTCAATTAAAAGGCAATAATTTAACCTCGAAACAAAAACTATATATATCAAACATCATCAACATATTTACAATAAAGATCCACCATAAGCTTTCTACAGACGAAATCACAAAAGTATCTTCTGTCCAAAAACCTTTCTACAGACGAAACCACTAAAGTATCTTCTGACCCAAATTACAAGAGTTCAAATTATATATAATTCTGACCCAACATGATCACGAACAGGTCCCTGCAGCTGGAAGGTCAGATTAATGGTCTTCAAACATGATCACGAACAAGTCCCTGCAGCTGGAAAAAAGAGAACAAACACTCTAATTAGTTATTCTATTAAATGCATATGTCCAATAAAAAATGATCCATAAAGATATGTATCAACAAACAACAAAAATAACAAACTAACAAATAAACAAACAAAAAAGATATCAACACTTACAATTATAAGGAAACTGTTAGTTTGGTTTATCTAGACAGGGATTCCATTGAGACGATCCCAATGCTAGATGGAGAGAGAGGAAAAAAACACAGAAAAAAAAGTTGGTTATCAAGTTTTGTTTCTCTATTTAGTAAATTTATTATATAGATATCCATAAAGAAGGATGAGCAGATGAATAGAATAATCACCCTATAGATCCTAAATTTAAGTATTCAAAAAATATAAGAAAATGAAATGGCTTTTAGAGATCAGGCCTGCCCTCAAGGAGTCATTCAGGGGTTATAATTATAATGTCTGAAAATTGTAAAAGACATGCATAAAAAGGATTCAGGAACATGGGAATTTTCTAGAATCAGTTTAGCATAGACTACCTTTTCAACATGAGTTAGTTCAGGTGAAAGATTCTGAGCAACTACTCGCATAAGCACATCCTTTGAGCTGCAACAAAATTAATTAAGCAAAATTATGAAACAAGTATTATCAGACAAACAGAATTAAACAAATAATAATAATGGAGAAGTGACATTAGTTGAGAAAATAAAAATCAAGGTCAAAAGATCACAATGAGCAGCATACGTTAGAACTCCATGAAGACTACTTCCTGTTGTTACAATCACAGAGTTAACTCGGAAGTCACGCATCTTTTTTGTCGCAACAGAGATAGGATCTGAGGGAGACACTGTCGCAACTCTGCAGACAGGTTTCAGAAAGGTCCATAACAATAATAATTGCATTGGTGCAAGGAAAAAAAAAATCTAAGCTAAAGGCTACAGACGTACTTTGAATGCTCTGCCACAAAAGTTGCAAGTGTTGGCTTAAACATTCTTTCTCGGAGAGTTTCAATGAAAGCGTAGGGTGCTGCATCAAGGAAAAAGGATGAATCATGAATAATTCAATAAAGTAGATATAGCAATTATATAATCAAAGTTATCTCAAGAATAAACAAAGTCCTTTTCATGGTTCAACAGTAGAACTCAACATTGAATAAAGTTGTCAAAAAGCAGAAACAGTCTCATAAAATAGCCACCTAAAATCGAACATGCACTCCACATGTCTCCGATGAACCGTTGGGCAATACTTTTATAAATAATAAAGAATATCATTGGCATAATTATCAAACCGACTTAGTCCCCCCACCTATTTGGAAACTAATAATGTGACAACTTATTAAAGTAATAATATACTGTATCATAAAGAAGCTTATAAAATTAATTACAATTTTTTTCATTCACCATTCAGCTGCACATTCATTAGGCTTAACAAGTGTTGTGTGTGTTAATATTGTTAATTACATCCTTAACATAATTAATGACAATGTGGGCCATGTTTAAGATTTTTAATCCATGCATTATTTTGCTCTCAATTCAAGTCAATAAGAGCCGTTGAATACAATAGCAAAACAAACACTTATCAAACAAGAATTTCAAATTTAGATGTCATTAGAACACAAACATCATTTCATCCTTATTTTGGTTAACACATGTGGGCATATACCTTCATCTCCTTTTCAGATCAGGTATTTCTCATGGCTCTGTGTCACTTGTCATGTATGCGACTAAAAACATAATGACTCAAATCAATCTAATGAGAACACTAGATAAAGTCCATATATCTTAAGGACAATGTGTGTTGTACAGTACTAAAAGGAAGGACTTTATTCTCAGAGCTATCTGACAGTTTCATTCATAGCCTACTATCATTCTAAACAGTAAAATTTGTAAAAAGGGATATGAATCAAAATGACACCAGTATTAACATGGTACACATTTGTAGTTGTTCATTCCAAACAGTGAAACTGAAAAAGGAATATGAAAAAAAATGGTTCCTCAACTTATCTACTTAAAGTTTATTTCTTCTTCCCTGAAGATTTTCAATCCTCAACTTTTATGATGAATGGAAGTGTTGAGGAGCAATTGAGTATATCCACAAACATGCTGCAAATAGCAACACTAGATGACCTAATCTACTCATGCCTTGTTCGTTGAGATACAATAAATCCTCTAACCTGACAAGCTATTTTCCCATTGGCGTTCAACTCCCTTAACTGCAGCTGCAATAGCACTACCTTGTTCAGCAGCTTTTTCCATTTTTGATATAGCATCATACAAGCATCTTGTAATATCCAGCATGGCAATAACTTCGTCATTCTCTACTACAGGAAGGTGCCTAAATTTCCCTACAAAAGACCAAGCAAATGAAAAGTGAGTTAACCCACAAAGAATAAGAAATTTTGAACCTAGAAACAATACAGTGTTTAAAAAAATATGAGAGGAACAACAAATTTTATTACAATATGATATAGTCCTGAAACATCAAAGCTACTGCTAGGAAAGTACCCCTTCTCTGGTCTAAAGCATATCATCAACTGGAAATATGTACTATTTACCATGCAAAATAGAGTAAACAACTCTTCCATAACTTCAAATTTCCTAGCTCTGTAAGTTACTGAAAACTTGTTACCAAAGGCAATGTTTATTAAAAGTAAAGTTATGTTACTTTCACTGAAGCATGATTTATGCATGTTAATCAAAATGCAAAGATCATAGTATTGTGCAAAATCTAGGTTAATCTTAAATATTGATGAGACATATGTCTTTACAATTCCTTGCATAAATATGGCTTGGAGATTTTAGCAAAGAAAGAAATCATATTAAACAAAAAAAGCTAAATGGAAAACAATACCATTTACAGCATCAGGCACTGTATAATCCACCACAATAAGGTCAGGATTCTCCTGAATGATAGAAGACAGAAGACTTTCTCTTTCAGATGGACCATGTATCTGAATCTCGGTAGAGCCAACTATTATATTTCTACAAACTATTGTTAATGCGATAGGATTCAAAACTGTTGTTAACAAACTAGTGTAGAGGAAACTCCTTTCTGGATCTAGTAATATGATATAGCTTCAATCTGATATAGCTTCAAAATTAAATGCTATACTTACACATCTCCGCAAGAGCTGCTAAGAAGACACGTCTCCGCAAGAACTCCTTTCTGGATCTAGTAACAAACTAGTGTAGAGGAAACTCCTTTAGTGATTATTTATCAAACTATCACTAAGTAACAACAACTTCTTTGCTTCAGGCAACACCAAAGGAAAGTAATACAATATATTGCTGAGAGCTGCTAAGAAGCTATCATGAAACCTACATAGCTAACATATTTAGATTCTATTGCTAATAAAGGATGTAAAAGAAAAAACATACCCTTTTCCTAAAGGTTCGAGCCTGTAGCTACTTCCAGATCTCAACCATCTTTTGCTCTTCCCAAGTGGAGGTAGAGCAAGGGAGACGATGGGTTCTCCAAGTGGAGAATCGAAGAGAGGGCAAAGAAGAGAATGAAGGAGAAGTAGAAGGAAATAAGAGATGACCATTAGGACAACTTGAAAAAGATACCTAGGGCTGAATCCAGTGATCCCGCCATTGACCGTGAGGGGCGACGATGAAACATTTGAGCGAAATGAAGATGGAGCGGCGATGAAACCTTGTGCGGCGATTTCTTGCACGAACTTCTTGTGCGGCGATTTCGTGTGCGAAGGGTGACATCGGGCGAGAGGGAAAGGAGGAAGGGAGAGGGGTCGGCAAGGGTGGGGTTCGGGCGGAGAAGCTAGGGCACGGCAAAAATAAGAGACTGAGGATTTAATAGTTCGTTATTTTTTTTGCAGTTGGATATCCACCGTTGATTTTGTTTATTGCTTGAACAGCACAACAATACAACAACAACAGTTTAATATAACTGTTGTCTATTGT
Organism: Boesenbergia rotunda; assembly: GCA_024364735.1. Taxonomy (NCBI): domain Eukaryota; kingdom Viridiplantae; phylum Streptophyta; class Magnoliopsida; order Zingiberales; family Zingiberaceae; genus Boesenbergia; species Boesenbergia rotunda. Next base: position 47,061 of record JAGFNQ010003864.1, read on the forward strand.
CATAATAGACAACAGTTTATCACATCAGTTGTTGTAAATCCCGCCTATAGACAACAGTTATTTTATAACTGTTATCGTTGAGTATACATACGACAACATTTTATTATTACTGTTGTCTTTTTACGTATACAGACCAACAACAACAACGGTTAATACTAAAACTGTTATTAAATTGACATAAGACAACACTTTATCAAAAAACCGTTGTCGATTATGTGTTGTTGAATGCAAAAATTCTAGTAGTGAGGACACGGTCTATGGTGTCAGTCCCCACTAGGCTGACTACGTCACACCTAGCCCAAGTAGTGTCTTTCTCGTCCTTTGGATTTCTATTTACTCTCATGTATTTTAGAGACTCTCACTCTAAACATGATATACTCTGGCCAGAGATTTCTGAGTAACAATCTGACGAGAGGACTGGGTATACATCTCCTCGCAAGGAGTGGTGAATCCTTTGTAGGCTGTTCAAACATCTTCGGGCACTTCGGCTTATACCCAATCATCCTGGGTCCACACCTCCTTGGAGATGCTTGCTTAAGATGTTAAAGTATAAGTCTCCATGACCAAGATGACTTGAACACCGCAAGTCAAAGGAACATCGCACTTAAGCCGCAGTAAGAACTTCATTGACATATCTACATGTAGATTCCCATATGAAGTCTTACAGCTAGTCACTCCAATGAACTAGTTCCCTTAACTAGCATCCATGTTTATCTCCGGACATCCCAATGTCACCAGCCAGTGAGAATCAGCTGATTAGAGAATAACCCATGCTAGTCTCAACAGAATCGATAGTGTCTATTTTTATCAATTCATCGACTAGGGATATTTTCAATACTTCACATTTGTACATTAGAGATAATCACTAGTTGTGATCCCATCACAAATTCTCTTATGCTGTGAGTTGTATTGCGGACATTCAGTAGATGAGTTTAAGATCCCAATCAAATACACAAAACATGTATACTCAATCAAATAGTGAATTATCATTTATTAATATAAATGTTTACATCATAAGGCGATTGCTTTAGGACACTTCTCTCATATCACTAACAGGTGCCAAAGAAGAAGAAGAAGCGGGACACAACTCCTTCCTTCCACGGAATCGTGATTCCGTTACTTGGTGGTTAGTTTCCATCTCTCTCTTTTGATATTCTAGTTGTGCCTTTGGAGAATCTAGTAGTTCTCGTCGGCACAAAACTCGTGGCTTTGTGAAGTCATCCCGAAGAGAACTCGGCGTGGACGCGAATAGAGCCGAAGCTTCCAAGGGACGCTACGGTTGAATCTCGTCCCTTTCTTCGAGTTACGCGAGGTACGAAGTAAATTAGTTTACTTTTTCTGCAAAATTTTAATTTATGATCATGTCCACACATCATAAGGTTGTATGCTAGATACGTGGTTAAAATAATTTGAGAAATTATTTATTCTAATTCTTCCGCTGCACGTAAATATTTTAAAATTTACGAACCCGTATCCTTGTCAACATGCACCCGGTCCCAACATAAACCACCTGAGATCCATTGACCATGGAACTCGTCTTCACTCCTAGTGCTTCTATCCCTAATTACCTTCCTAGGTAACTTTTCTACAAAGGCAAGACCACACCGGTGCTCCTCCGGTGCTTCTTGACTTTCCATCATTACTCTCTTAATCCGATAGACCTTTTCTTTGGTCAATTTCTTTTCTTTCCCTTTAAATGGCTTTTCTTTGCCATTTTTGACTTTTTCTCTACCATAGTTATAGGGCATCCTTGAATATGATACTTTATCAACATTGGGCCTCCTAGAATGGTATCCTAAACCCGGCCTACCATTCTTATACTTTTGGTCCTTTGAGATTATGTTCACATTCTTGGACCCTTGAATTACTCTACCAATGTTTCTTTCCAACTCATCAAGTTTTGCTCTTAAAACATGATTTTCCTTTTCCAACTTCCTAACCTTAGGATCACTAGACCTAATTTGATCATTTCTAGGCCTACTTATTTTGCTAAGATTATTTCCCCCTTTCTTAAGGTTTATGTCTTGGTCCTTATTCCTAGAGTTCCTTGACTTATCATGAACCATAGAATTCTTGGTGTTTTGGAATTAAAAATTGTTTCTATCATGATATTTAAAACCAAAAATACGCATGGGCAAGCAATTACTATTAATTCTATCATTCAAACAAACATTTTGAGCATTCATTGAAAAATTGGAAGCATAAGTAAAGTTAGAGGTTACCTTCCTTGCCCTTGAGGCTCCCCCTTGATTAGTGCTCCTCTTCCTTTCTTCTTTCTCCCATTTCCTGAGGTGCTCCATCTTTTTCAACTCTCTTTTCCTTGGGCATTTTGTATGGTAATGCCCTAGCTCCCCGCATGTGAAACATCGGATGTTCTTTCTTTTCTTTTGATCTTCCTTGTTCCTACAACCCGTATTAGAGTTAAACTGAATGAAATCGGGCTTAGGAATTACCTCCTTTTTAACTAGTGGCCACTTATCCTTGTAGTGCCCCTTTTTGTTGCATCCAAAGCAGGTGATGTGATCTTTTGATTTAGCTTTGGCACAGGTGGTAATCTTTTCTTGCTCTTGGATGATTGAGGGTCTCTCCTCCCCCTCTACCATTCTTCTGGACAATTCAACTTCTTCTTTATCTTCTTCAATACTTGAGTGAATTCCCTCAATCTCTTCAACTCTTAGAGTTGATGTAGGGTTCTTATGAATTTCTTCCAACTTATTCCACAATTTGCATGCATTTGAATATTTCCCTACATCACTCAAAATGTGGTTAGGCAACATATTAATCAAAATATTTATTACCTTCTCATTGGGCCTAGCTTGGTCTTGTTGTTCACTTGTCCAATATCTCGGGCGAAGCCTTTTGCCATGCTTGTCCTTGGGGATTTCAAATGGGTTTTCAATAGTCATTCTACACTCCCAATCCATCCCAAGCCACATCTTCATTCTATCCCTCCAATAGTCAAAATTATCATGCTCATATGATGGTGGTGAGTTGATATCGTCACCCAATTTGTCTTCCATGGCCCTTGTCCTCTAGCAAGTGCTCTCTCAGCGGTTAGTCCGATCAAGAGCGAACCTCGCTCTGATACCAATTGTAAGGATCGATGTCGTACGCTAGAGGGAGAGAATAACGTTTCGCCGAATTCTTGTTCCTACAGCTAGCAACCCTGATATCCTATTCTCTATAGGAATGTGTTCTAGGTACCAAACTTGTGCTAAGGAATCCCACTTAGCAGCCCTCAAAAGAGTACTTAGGTTCATTAAGGGCACCCTAAATGTAGGGTTTTGATATCCTAGGACTTCCACCTTTGAACTGTCAGGATATTCTAACTCTGACTATGCTGGCTGTAAATTAGATAGAAAAAGTATAAGTGGAAGCTTCCAACATTTAGGACATAGTCTAGTCAGCTGGTGCAGTAGAAAGTAACACTGTGTAGCACTATCTACAACCGAAGCAGAATATGTTGCCTTAGGAGAGTGTGTGGTATAACTCTTATGGATGATGCACACTCTTAAGGACTTCCAGCAAGACTACACCCAAACACAAGTCTACATTGATAACATAAGCTCAATCAACCTGACAATAAACCCAATTCAACACTCAAGAACAAAGCATATAGAAGTTAAACATCATTTTGTAAGGGATCATGTAGCCAGGGGTGAAATAGTCCTTAAGCATGTGGACTCAAAGTCGTACTTAGCTGATATCTTTACCAAACCCTTACCTGAGTCTGAGTTTAGCTCACTAAGAAGGTAGTTAGGGTTATGCTTAGTTGAATAGGACTGCTCTATATGTTTTTCAAAAAATTGTTTTACTTTCTTATCCATTGATTAATAGTTTTTTGAAAATCATTTCTTTTATCAAAGTCTTGAAATTTAAAATGATTTTCCGACTTAGTTTTTTTAAAAACATACCCCCTTCAAAACTAGGGCTTTTTCACAAATGGACATAGCTTAGGCCCTAACCCTAGAACTGCATGCACCTATAGATCTAGAAGCCAGCATCTCACAAGCACCTTAGGGTACTTCTGATTGACAACCTAGACTGGGTTGAGATGCTTAGGTCTATGCCTTGATTCAAGATGCTTTATGTCAGTGCATCTGCAGTAATTGGGGCAATAAATACAAATTGAACAGCAATCAGGTTAAGTGTCAAGCTTAGAAAAACTAACTTGATCAGATCACTTAACTTGACTAACCCTAGCGAAAGCTATTATTTATGAAAGTTAGTAAGTAGCTAACTAGGATAGAGACGACCCAAACAAGAATGGTTTAATTTGGTTTGGTCCAGTTTATGCTTATTAGAGTTGGTTCAATATAGAACTTCATTTTTTTGGTCTAATTTACCTGCTATAATTAGTTTTTTTATATATGACAAAGGGGGAGAGAAAGGAGAAAGAATTTTTTTTTCTAATTTTTTCAAAATTTTATTTTTCAAAACTTTTATATCCTTTTCAAAAAGTAAATAACGAAAAAGCTTAAAATTTTCTAAAAATTTTTTCTGAAAATTTTTTAAGTATGAAAAGTATGGAAAGCCTTTTTCTGAAAATTTTCTAAGTATGAAAAGTATGGAAAAACTTTTTCTAAAAATTTTTTAAAATAAGGAAAAACATTTTCTGAAAATTTTTTAAAATAAGGAAAAACTTTTTTTTGAAAACTTTCAAAGTATGGAAAAACTTTTTCTGGAAATTTTCTAAGTATGAATAGTATGGAAAAACTTTTTCTGAAAATTCTCTAAGTATGAAAAACTTTTTCTGAAGATTTTCTAAAAAACTTGAAAAACTTTTTCTGAAATTTTCTAAGTGTGCAAAAACATTCTGGAAATCTTTGCTATGCATGAAAACCGTTCAAAGATCTAAAGCACTTAGAAGATTTACAAAACCCCACATATCTTTGAAAAACTCAGGGGGAGAATTTTTGTTTCAGGGGGAGGAAACTGAATATTTTTTTAATTTGTTGCTTGTTATCTATTTTTAACTTAACTTTTTTGAATCGTGTTGCCATAAATAAAAAAGGGGAAGATTGTTGGTGCAGGAAGCACCTAAGTCAAACCTAGGTTTTGATAATGGCAAAGGGTTCAGAAGTTATGGTGTTAATGTGATCTAATAAGCTTACTAAGTATGCAGGAAAAAGTCCTAGGTACACTAGGCAAGAAGTCCAGGTAAAGGGGTGGGCATAAAGACCTGACCGGAAGTTGGGCAAAGAAGTCTTGGTCGAGGACTGGGCAAGAAGTCCTGGCAAAGGCCTGGGCACAGAAGACCCGACCGGAAGTTGGACAAGAAGTCCTGGTCGCGGACTGGGCACGAAGTCCTAATCGGGTGGATTGGGCAAAAGTCCAACCAGAGGAGCCGGTTGGCAAAAGGTAAACTCTCCTGAGAGGAGTAGGTGAGGACGCGTTCCCTGTGCGTGGGAACAGTAGGCATCAGTTTGACCTAGGGTTCCATTTGGGAGACCCAAAGTTAGAACCAAGATAGCTTAAGCTGTAAATAATGACTAACATGATTGCTTCCTTTTATTTTGGAACTAATCTTGGTTGCAGGGATCGAAGGAATGAGTTTCTGTAGCTGAGGCACCTCAATGGAGTGAGGCGCCTCACTGGGGCTAGGCGCCCGGATGGATACGGGCGCCCCAGTGGAAGGCTAAACCGAAGAAAATGAAGCAAACTGCCACGAAGCCTCTGGACCAAAGCAGCTCAGGTGCCCGGGACCATATGGCCGCCCCCATCAGCCCAGGCACCCTTGTGAAGAGGATAGTCACTGACCGAGCTTGCGGATAAGAGTTCGCACAGTAGAGGCCACATGTAGGCGCCCCCATCGACACAGTCGCCCCTTTGGGTGCTATAAAAGGGGGTTGACCCACAAGGCTTCGGATAACTTCGCTCACAACACTCCAAGCACTTTCATTCAAGCACTACACTCTGACATGCTTCGACTTCGAGATACTAGCGCCGAGGACGACCGTCTGCTCCTAACTTCGATCCACCTCGGGCGTCGGTAAATTTAAGTTACGAAAAGTGTTGCAAATTTAATTTTCAGTTCTTTATCTGTACTCGATTTGTAAAAGACTTTTGACGACTATATAATTGCCCAACGTAAACGGTCAAGGACCGTGGGCCTTGGAGTAGGATCCGACCGCAACTACGAACCAAGTTAAACCAGCTTGTGTTCGCGATTGCTTTGTTATTTTTCGCTACGTAACTGCTCTAGTTTTCCGAAAATTTGATATCGATATTCACCCCCCTCTGTCGATTTTCTCCGATCCAACAATCTTTCTATTTGAAATCTGGCTGAGGACCAGTCGACAAGTGCAGCCGACTCCACCTGAATATCACTCGACCAATGTTTCTGTTCCCTCGGATTCTTGAGGGCAGTTGACTGCTATCTGAAGCAGTCGACTGATACGTCTGGAAATTTACTCCAGACTTCGGAAACACTAATCAAGTCCAAATAAATACATTTTTACTCAACTACACTAAAATTATAGAACTCACAATCATATGGACCATAATATGTGGACCAGATCATACTCCATTTCGCATTCATATCAAACTTAAAATCTTTTGCAGAAATAAACACTACTATCATGACACATAATATTTGCCAAATTAACTACTATCATGAAACTCAAGTAAACTCATAAAGTTGTACTGCTTATAACACTAGTAAGTCTCATCCCAAAGGATCTCACTCCACGGTTCCACCGCCACTAACACGAAACATCCTTCCATTAGCCTCCTTGTCTTACATCCTTTCTTTACCTTTATCTACAGTAAAAGGATGTAAACTATAAGCAAATTGCTTAGTAAGTAGATACCTATCTTACAAAACATGCAATCGATATAAAACATGCCCTTGGTTAAAGAATGCTTGCTTTTAGACATATGTACTGAAAATGCTATACTAACATGAATATGCTTGTAACAACCCGGAAATTTCTCTCAATATTTTCTTTAAAATATTGATCATGTCTAGATAATTTTCCGAGGGACCTAGAGATATTAGTACGAACCTTAGCCTAGAAATCCATGATTTTTTTCTCATTTAAATTGAGAAACTAAGTACTAATGGGCCTTATATGGGCTTTTCTAGTATCATGATTATTAGTGGATTTTAGGTAGAATTTAATATAAATATAAATGGATTTTAATTAGGAATATTAGTATGATTATGGGTGAGTTTTAGCATGGTTTCCTATTTAAATTGAGAAGTTAAGTACTAATGGGCCTTATATGGGCTCCAAAAATAGGTTTTAATTAGGTAGAATTTAATATAAATATAAAAGAATTTTAATTAGGAATTTTAGCATAATTATGGTGGAATTTTTAAGGAATTTTTGAAATAATAGAAAATAAAATAAAAAAATTAGTGCATGCACCAAGGATTGAACCTTGGACCTCTTGTACAACCATGCATGCTCTAACCAATTCACCTAGCAAGGGAGTGCAATGAGGAAATGAAATGGATTATGGTTAAGGCTTAAGGAAAATGAAGAGACACCATGACACTTCACTTACCCTCCTTAATGTGTTATAAAGAGGGGGCATGGGAGTTACTTTCTTCTTCCTCCTCCCTCATTCTAGCCGAAATCCCAAGAGGGGATTCTCCCTTGGAAAAGTTCACCTAAGGCTCCATCACCAAGATCCAAGGCTTTTACAAGGGTACAAAGGCTAGGGGTGGTTAAGAAGCAACAAGATCTTCATCCTTCTCCCAAATCTAAGGTCAATAATCAAGATTAACCAAGGTAAGACTCCCTCACCTGTGGTATAATAGTTCCTTGTGATTTTTAGCATGATATAAAGTTGGTGTTGGAGTTTGATGTTGAGAAAACTATGTTTTGGACCTTATCATATTCGGCCACCATGGGTTTTTGGTCCATAATGATATTAAAAAATCTAAATCATGTTTTCTAATGTATTATCATGATGAATATGGGATAAATATAATTTTTGGGGAATTTTTGGAGTACCCTAAAGACCCCTTAGGGTTTGGGACTCTCACCATGATTCTTTGGTTAGGAAAGGGCTTAACCTTTCAAGTATTTACTTTGGGTATCCCCATGATTCAAAAGGAGGTTTAAAGTGAATTGTATGGAATTTCACAAGGTCTTGTGACCCTTGTACGTTTTGGCCAAGAGGGTTCTAGGGCAAGAAGTTAGGGCTTACCTCAAGTAAGGGGTCCAATGGCTCCTATGGTAGGGTATGGTTGGTGTTTAATATTTGATTAGGGATTTTATGGAATTTTTTCATGCACCCATGGTCTTGTAGGGTTTCGGCCAGCCCTAAGAAGGAGGGCTAAAGGTTAGGGATAACCCTAATCATGAGCCCTAATGGCTTCCCATGTCCTTATAGGTAATGTATGGTTGTTCTTTACCTTATGTTATCTTACATGTTAATTGAATGATGGAACCCTTCCTTATAGGTTTCGGCCAAGCAAGGTAAATAGGATTTGGGAGGAGTTAGGGTTTGAAGAATGATGGTTTATACTTATTTATGAAGTATATATATAAAGGTTCAAGCATGTGGTAGAAATTAAGTTACCTATTCCCCTAACCCTAAGCACCATGTTTCATGTGTTATGTTTATGGTTGGATGCCATGCTTAATAGGGTTTATTTATGAATGTCATGTGTTCTATTCCATGCACTTGAATGGTAGGTAGTATGTTTATGGAAGTCCTACTTATGTATGCTTGGGATGAATACCATGCTTATGTATGAAATGCAATGTTTACCTTATATATCATGATCATGCAAACTCTATGGATTAGGATGATTGCTTATGCAAACATGTCATGTTCAATGAATATAATGCAATGCTTACCTTATATGCCATGATCATGCAAGCACTAGGAATAAGAATGATGTTTATATAAGTAGGTCATGTTTTATGAATAAGATGCATGTTATGCTATGAATGAAAAGTACATGCTATGTTTTATGAATAAGATGCATGTTATGTTATGAATGAAAGTACATGCTATGTTTTATGAATAAGATGCATGTTATGTTATGAATGAAAGTACATGCTATGTTTTATGAATAAGATGCATGCTATGTTTTATGAATAAGATGCATGCTATGTTTATGAATGAAAGTACATGTTATGTCTTATGAATAAGATGCATGCTATGTTTATGAATGAAAGTGCATGCTATGTTTTATGAATAAAGATGCATGCCATGTTTATGAATAATGACACGGTCGATGGTCGACGGTACGACGGTACGACGGTTATGAGGACCGGTAAATGGGCCGGTAAATGGGCCGGTAGACCGGCCGGGTCGTTACATATGTTATGTGTATGAATGAAGATGCATGCCATGTTTTATGAATAAAGATGCATGACATGATGTACGAATGATGAATCATATGAAGTATTTTACTTTATGAATGGGCTTGTACCGGACCGAAGTATGGGTCCAAGGGATGGGCACCTTAAGAACGCCCCGGTTCTGGACTACCGACTATGCTGTCCACGGTTCTGGCACTACCGAAGCTGTGCAACAGGGATGGGCACCTTAAGAACGCCCTGGTTCTGGGACTACCGACTATGCTGTCCTTACCCTAGTAGGTCGGGGCTCGCTACCTCGTATTTACTTAGGGATGCGCGCTATGATGTATGTATGTGGTACAAGCCGGGGACCCCCAATGATGTTATGATTATGTTTAAGAATTTAAAAGTATGATTTTAAAAGTTAAGCATCCTTATGTATATGCATTTGACTCATGCATCCATTCATGATATGCACTTATGCTTATGTTATGTTAAGAACCATGCTATGCTTATGTTATGTTAAGAACCATGCTATTCTTATGTTATGTTAAGAACCATGCTATGCTTATGTTATGTTAAGAACCATGCTATGCATATGTTATGTTAAGAACCATGCTATGCTTATATTATGTTAAGAACCATGCTATGCTTATGTTATGATAAGAACCATGCTATGCTCATGTTATGTTAAGAACCATGTTATATGCTTTATGTTTCTGTTATGCCATGTATCATGCATGTTAAGAATGTTTCTTTATGTTTATGTTTATGCCAAGTATCACGCCATGCTAAGAATGTTTATCATGTTTATGCTATGCCAAGTATTATGTCATGCTATGAATGTTTATTATGTTTATGTATATGCCAAGTATTATGCCATGCTATGAATGTTTACTATGTTTATGTTATGCCAAGTATTATGTCATGCTATGAATGTTTATTATGTTTATGTCTATGCCAAGTATTACGCCATGCTATGAATGTTTACTATGTTTATGTCTATGCCAAGTATTATGCCATGCCATGAATGATTATTATGTTTATGTTTATGTCATGCTATGAAGTAAAGCACTATGTATGTTAATGTTTCATGTGCTCATGATTAAGTGATGAATGGTTTTAGTGAGTAGGAAAGAGTCTTACTAAGCCTATGTGCTTATAGTCTTATTTCCTTATACCGCAGATCACGCAAGGGGACAGTAAGGAAGCAGCAGGAGGGCAATAAAGCATGTGTGTGATAGTGACTTGGCCAAGAAACAATATGTTTGCTCGTCTTATGATAGAACTTTATCTTTACTATTTATGTGCTTGAATGGTGACTCATGTGACTCTATGACATGATGCTAAGTATGACATGATATGATGCTAAGTATGAAGTTAATATGCCAAGTTCCCATGTCATGATGTTAGGAATGGTAGTAGGTGCATGTAGGTGTAAGTTTAAAGTTTTCCGCTGCATTATGATGTCCACCTGCCCTACTCATGTTAACGTAACGCCGCTTTATGGAAAGAAAAAAAAACGGGCGTTACAATGCTCATGAATACACTTGTAACAAATGCTTGCATTTGAAATCTTTGCTTGAAATGTAAAATGCTTATCATTCTTGAACAAATGCTTGCTTGTGAAAACTTGAAACTTTTACATTCTAATACTTCAAAATAATAAACATCCTTTCTTGGGACCGACATTGTACCATTGTGCGCAACCCTATTAGGTTTCAGGGTAGCTAGCCTCCGATCCCTACTAGAGTGTCTACTAGGCTTGCCTAGATCTTGTGGGCCTTGGCCCGGTACATGCCAAAAGACCTTGGTCTTTCACAGTAATATACTTAGACATGTCCTTATGCTTGTATTTCAAATGCATAACTTAGCATATCTTTTGCACTTAAAAAGTAATGTTCCCAAAACATGTTTGAAACACATCAAGACCTTGGTCTTGTACTTACATAAAAGCTTAGTCCTAGAACTCGTTCTAGGACATAGTAAGATTTTGGTCATACTCAGAACTTTTATCGAACACCTTGGGTGCCATAATCCCAAAACTTATTTTTGGGAAAATCAAGACCTTGGTCTTGCTATACTACGATCACAAACACCAAAAAGTTTTAGAATCATGTTTAGAAATCATTCGAGAACTAATTTTACAGCAGGTGAGTGATCTACTTACATCCTTATGCTTAGAACTCACTATACCGAACGTAGGATCCTCTTCCTTGGGCGATTCGCCAACCCTTGGCACTAGGAGAGAAACCCTAGTTCCTCTTGGCAAGAACCCTAGTCTCCTTTGTCTTTGTTTTTCGTCAGGGAAGAAGGAGGATGAGAAAACCCTTGGTTTTCTCTCCTTCCTATCCTTTATATACTAAGTGGAAGTTGAAGCATCTTCCATAAAGGACGCTTACTATCACTTATCTAATATTGGTTTCATATTCCAATGTGATGCTTTACCACCACCTAATGAAAACTTAAACCTAACCTAAACGAGAGATATTTGGTTCGAGCCTTGGCTTCGATCCCTTTTTAAAGAAAATTTTCTATTTCTTTTTATTTTGGAAAAATACTGGAAAATTTTCGAGAGTTACACTGACCTAGGGGGGTCAGGAACCAAGTAAATAAATCCCGCGTGTCTTATTGTGTTGTTTGTTTTTGTTCTTTATTATTCCAGGGTTGGTCAGTTTGACCCAGGGATAAGCCAAACAGGACTTGATGTTTGGCAGAATGACTAAACTCATATATGGTCAGATAGACCAAGGACTGAGCCAAACATGACTTGACATATGACAAAGAGAATTCTTGTCAGGATGAAGATGACTAGCAAAGAAGTCATTAGAAAGAACGAAATCCTAGTAAGTTAAGCTAGGTGGAAGAAATTCTAGTGTGCGAAGCTGGGTCCTAGTTGTTAGTGATATGAGAGAAGTGTCCTAAGGCAATCGCCTTATGATTGTAAACATTTATTTCAATAAATGATAATTCACTATTTGAGTATACATATTTGTGTATTTGATTGGGATCTTAAACTCATCTACTGAATGTCCGCCATACAGTTCACAGCATAAGAGAATTTGTGATGGGATCACAACTAGTGATTATCTCTAAATGTGCAAATGTGAAGTGTTGGAAATATCACTAGTCGATGAATTGATAAATACGGACATTATCAGTTCTGTTGAGACTAGCATGGGTTATTCTCTATTCAGCTGATTCTCACTGGATGGTGACATTGGGATGTCTGGAGATAAACATGGATGCTAGTTAAGGGAACTAGTTCATTGGAGTGACTAGCTGTAAGACTTCATATGGGAATCTACATGTAGATATGTCAATGAAGATCTTACTGCGGCTTAAGTGCGATGTTCCTTTGACTTGCGGTGTTCAAGTCATCTTGGTCATAGAGACTTATACTTTGACATCATATGCAAGCATCTCCAAGGAGGTGTGGACCCAGGATGATCGGGTATAAGCCGAAGTGCCCGAAGATGTTTAAACAGCCTACAAAGGATTCATCACTCCTTGCGAGGAGATGTATACCCAGGCCTATCATCGGATTGTTACTCAAAGCCTCTGGCCAGAGCATATCCTGTTTAGAGTGAGAGTCTCTAAAATACATGAGAGTAATTAGAAATCCAAAGGACGAGTAAGACATTACTTGGGCTAGGTGTGACGTAGTCAGCCTAGTGGGGGCTGACACCATTGACCGTGTCCTGAACCAAGTGGGTATAAGGTGGTGAAGGGAATGGGACACGATTCATTAGAGCTGCTGAAGGGTTTCAGAATAATTTCTTCTGAGGTCAAACCGTTGATCTTTCGATTAATTGGGGATCATGATGTACTACTAGGTGCCACTCATGATCGTTCTATAATTAGTTAATTATAGACGGCCAACATAAATCGAACGCCTATTTAGTCACACGCACTACGAGTAATCCGAGGGATTTAAAACGAGTTGAAAATTAGATTTTCCGATCAAGAGAAATAAGTCGAATCTGAGTTAGTAAGAGGCGCAATGGAAGCTAAAAATGGCTAAGTCTTTTAAAGGCTTTTTGGCCGAATTAAATGAGTTTAATTCGCGGCGGTTCGGGTTGATTTGGCCGGCCAAAGAGGGTACCAAAATCCCCTTTGGTGGCCGGCCACAATAAGAGGAGAAAACCAATTAATTTTGGTTTAATTAATAAGATAAATCCAGCGCGATTTATTTTATAAATTATGGATAAATAAATTTGTATAAAAAATTTATATAAATAAATTTATAGAAATTTATTCTTTTATGGAAGATTAAAATAATCTATGAATTGGTTTATTTTAATTTTATAAAATCAATTATGAATTGATTTTTCCATAATAAGAAAGTTTATAAATTTCTTATAAAATGTATTCTATAATTTAAAGAGAAGAAGAATTTGTTTTATTATAAATTAGTTATAATAAAACTTGGTTTAAACGGAATAATTCATAAGAATTTATAGGATTAATTTCTTATGATAATTAATTAGTTTTATTATAAAGTTAGTTATAATAAAATTCATAAGTGAATTTATAGGATAAATTTTCTTATGATAATTAATTTATTTTATTATAAATTGGTTTATAATAAAGACTCGGTTTAAACGGAATAATTAATAAGAAAATTTATAAGATAAATTTCTTATAACTAATTCCGTTAATTCGGTTTAGAGGGAGACTTAGCAAAGGAGTTGCTACTATATAAAGGAACCAAAGGCTAGCCCTTATTCCTAACTCAATTTATCATAGAGCTCTCCCTCTCTCTCTTAATCTCTCCTCTCCCTCTCCCTCTCTTGCCTAGGGCCGGCGCCCACCCTAGTGGTTTAGGGCCGGCGCACCAAACAACTTCCCCATTTGAAGTTGGCATGAGCAATCAAGAAGAAGGAGAACCCGAACAAGAAGAAGAAGAAGCGGATAGCGACTCCTCTCTTCTCGGAATTCGATTTCGTTACTTCATTGGTTAATTTCCTAATTTTTCTCTTGTTCTTCTAGTTGTGCCTTCCGAGAATCTAGTAGTTCTCATCGGCACAAAACCCGTGACTTTGCAAAGTCATCCCGAAGAGAACTCGGCGTGGACGCGAATAGAGGCGAAGCTTCCAAGGGACGCTACGGTTGGATCTCGTCCCTTACTTCGAGTTACGCGAGGTACAAAGTAAATTAGTTTACTTTTTCCTCAATATTTTATTTTATGATTATGTCAACACACCATATGATTGCATGCTAGATACGAAGTTAAAATAATTTGAGAAATTATTTTATGCAAACTCTTCCGCTGCACGTAAAAATTTAAAATTTTACGAACTCGTATCCTTGTCGACATGCACCCGGTCCCAACAGTGGTATCAGAGCCGGTTAGTGTTCGACTTAATCATATAATTGTTTTGTGGAAAACTTTGTCATGATCTCAATTTCGGAAAAAATTTTCAATTATGGAAACTTTCGAATTATAATAAATTTTAGATTTAGGAATTTCAAAGTTTGAAAATCCTCATGATATCTCGCAAACGTTTGAAATTTTCTATTTTCTGAAATTTTATAATAATTTCGAAATCTTCCCATCTTTGGAAACTTTCCAATTTTGGAAATTTTTTTATTTTAGAAATTTCCAATTTTGGAAATATGTAAGTTTCCTTTGTACCAGAAACTTACAATTATTCTGAAAATCAATTTTCGAAATCTCGCAATTTTGGGCACTTTCTTTTAAGAAAGTCTAGACAAATTCATAGACAGTTAATTGACAATTAAATTTGAATTGGTTTTTAAATTGACAACAAAATTCTTTATTTTGGATTGAGACTCGGGGAGCCGTCCAATTTAAAGTTAGTTGTTGTAATTTAATTTCCCAATTTTTAATTGAAATTGTCATGTTTGATTTGGATTGAGCCTCGGGGAGCCGTCCAATTGGATTTACAACACATTACTTTTCTTTGGGTATCTGAGCCTCGTGGAGCCACCCTTAGAAAACAATTTGTTGTAATTAATTAAATTCATGAATAAAATATGTTTGAAGAGGTGATGCTCTTACATATTGTTGTCTCCAAAATTAATTAGGAAAATAATTTCCTATAGAGATTTCTTAAATGAGATTTTCATGAAAATAATATGTAGTTGAATTAAGGGATTTGCCTCTTAATTTAACAAGATTTGATTTAGAGAAATCAAAGTCTTGAACATATTATTTCCGAAATTAATTATGACAATATAGGAAATTGTTTCCCAAAATAATTCCTTTAATTAAGTATGAAATTGGAATTAGGAAATCCGGTTCCTAATTCAATTGATGAGACTTGATAACTTAAGTCACATACATACTTAATTAAGGAAATCGTTAGTCATGACATAATTCTATGTCATGAATGTACTTAGAAAAGAAAGATGAGACCCAAAACCCCTTACAAAATATTAAGGCCAACACCTTCCATTAATATGGTTAGAATTGGAGTTTTGTTTCTCGTTTGGGTTGATGGACACATCCATGCCCGACTTGAACCTCAACATGTTCAAACCATGGAATTAGTTTATGAATAATATAGTTGGAGTCAGAGGTCAATCATTAGTTTTGGTTGTTGGACACATCCAAGCCTGACTAAGCGGTTGAATGAGCCCCAACCATATTAAAACTATTTCTTGATTAATGGGTCAGCCTTAAGCTTGGAGCATCGATTTGTTGTGCCACAGCCAAGGTCGATGTAAAGAGAGGTGCAGTTGGGTGCTATGTATAATGATACATACTTGTTAATGAGTTAACAACCCAATGTTTTATGCAAACATTCAATTAGTTGATAGCATAATGTGATAGTTACATATATGTGATGTGTAATCGGTATAATTACCTACCTTCATAGCTAAGAAGAACTTGATGGCCACAGCCATGGTTGTTCTTATCTATGGTTGGATATCAACCTATTTGGAGATGTTCCTATGACCTCCCGAATTTATAATAAGGGTGACTCAATTCGTAAAATAAATAGGATTTAATTTATGTATGTTGATACATTCTTTAATAAATCTTCTCACATAATCTCAATTTGTATTTCTAGGTTAATCACTCAATCATGTCTTCTCTGAATTTGCGTTCCATCTTGGACACCAACAAATTAACTGGGCCTAACTTCATGGACTGGCTTCGAAACCTGAGGATAGTCCTCAAGGCAGAGAAGATTGCTTATGTCCTTGAAGATCTACTTCCCTCAAATCCTCCAGCAGATGCAACTCCAGACCAATTGGTGGCCTATCAGAAACATGTGACCGATTTTGAACTTGCAAGTTGCATCATGCTAGCCTCTATGATACCTGAGCTGCAAAAGCAGCATGAGCATATGGATGCTTATACCATCATCTTCCATCTTAATGAGTTGTTTGAAGAGCAGGCGAGATCTGAAAGGTTCGAAGTCTCCAGACTCCTCTTCACAACTAAGATGCAAGAAGGCACTTCTGCCTCGCAGTTTATCCTAAAGATGTTGGGGTACATTGAGCGACTAAACACACTCGGTTTTGCAATGGATCATGAACTAAGTATTGACTTAATTCTGAGTTGTTTTCCCAAAAGTTATTCGCAATTTGTGATGAACTATCGGATGAACAAACTGGAAACTACCATTTCTGAGTTAGACAACCTGCTGAAGTCTGTAGAGCCTTCTGTAAAGCAGGAACAAAAGGCAGTTCTGTGAGTTGGTTCCTCGAAGAAAGGTTCTATGAGGAAGGCCAAAGAACAGAATAAGGGAAAGAAGAAAAAGGCTAAAAAGACTGAAAAGAAACCAAAAGGCACTTGCCATTATTGTGGCAAGGAGGGTCACTGGCGAAGAAATTGCAAGATTTATCTTGAGTCCTTGAAGAAGAAGGCATCCGATGCCCCGTCCTCTTCAGGTATCTTCGTTATTGAATGTCACTCTATTTCCTCAAATACCTGGGTACTTGATACTGGGTGTAGCTCACATATATGTAATGACATACAGGGGCTAAGGAATAGAAGAAGACTCGTCAAGGGAGAAGCAGATTTGCGAGTTGGAAATGGAGCAAGGATTGCTGCTGTTGCCATCGGAACATATTTGCTAAAGCTCCCGACTGGACGCATCTTAGAATTGGATAATTGTTATTTCGTTCCTTCGTTAATAAAGAACATTGTATCTATTTCATGTTTGAATGAAAAGGGTTATCATTTAACTTTTAGTAACAATTGTTGTTACATAACTTTAAATGGCGTTCTTTATGGGAATGGAACTTTGTGCAATGGCATCTACACGTTAGATTTATCCAGTGACGTTTTCAATATCGAAGTTAGCAACAAACGTGCTCGAATAGATAATCGAATAGACTCCTACACTTGGCATTGCCGTCTTGGCCATGTAAGTAAGAAACGCATGACCGAATTGCACCGATGTGGAATTTTGGAATCATTTGAACCCGATTCATTTGATACATGCGAATCATGCTTAAAAGGCAAGATGACCAAATTACCCTTTATCGGAAAAGGTAATCTAGTGGGAGAATTGCTTGGTCTAATACATACTGATGTATGTGGACCAATGTCAACTCTTGCACAAGGAGGCTATAGCTACTTCATCACCTTTATCGATGATCACTCACGATTCGGGTACGTGTTCTTGATGAAACACAAATCTGAAGCCTTTGAGAAATTCAAAGAGTTCAGAAATGAAGTAGAGAAACAGCTTGGCAAAAGTATTAAGATACTTCGATCCGATCGGGGTGGTGAATACTTAAGTCAAGAGTTTCAAGATTATCTAAGGGACAATGGGATATTATCCCAATGGACTCCGCCATATACACCACAGCATAATGGTGTATCTGAGAGGCGAAACCGAACCTTGATGGACATGGTCAGGTCGATGATGAATCATGCAACTCTTCCAAAATCCTTTTGGGGTTATGCACTTAAGACAACTGTTTATTTATTAAACAGAGTCCCGACCAAGGTAGTCTCTACTACTCCATATGAGATTTGGAATAGTAAGAAACCTCACCTTAAGATATGGGGTTGTCCTGCTTATGTGAAGCGGGTTGTATCAGACAAATTGGATGCTAAGTCTGATAAATGTCTATTTATTGGATACCCTAAGGAAACGAAGGGTTACCAATTCTATCATCCCTTGGAACAAAAGGTGTTTGTTTCAAGGCATGCTGTATTTCTAGAAAAAGAATTTCTTTTACAAGAAAACAGTGGGAGTGGCATTGAACTTGATGAAGTTTAAGAAACTCCAATAGACATTGCAGAGACACCGAGTCTAGGCCCACAACCGATAATTCATAATGATGAGCTATCAGTTGAACCTAAAACTACACCACCTCTTCGTAGGTCTGATAGGACACGCAACATTCCAGAGAGATACGGATTTCTCGTAAGTGAATCGAACGACGTGTTGCTCATTGGCGATGACGAACCTATCAGTTATGAAGATGTTCTGAAAAATTCAGAAAGGGACAAATGGCTTGAAGCCATGAAGTCGGAAATGGATTCCGTGTACGAAAATCAAGTATGGGACTTGGTTAACCCACCTGAAGGGATTAAACCCATAGGGTGCAAGTGGGTTTTCAAGAAGAAAACCGACATGGAAGGTAATGTTGTTACCTTTAAGGCTAGATTAGTGGCAAAGGGATATCGTCAAAAACAAGGAATTGATTATGACGAAACCTATTCGCCAGTAGCTATGCTTAAATCCATTCGGATGCTCCTAGCCATAGCAGCTCATTATGATTATGAGATTTGGCAAATGGATGTGAAAATAGCTTTCCTTAACGGAAACCTGCTTGAGGACGTATACATGATACAGCCTGAAGGTTTCACATCGGTTGATAAAACCAAGGTATGCAAGCTTCGACGATCCATATATGGACTGAAGCAAGCATCTAGGAGCTGGAACATCCGTTTTGATGAGACAATCAAAAGGTTTGATTTCTCACAAAATCCTGACGAACCTTGTGTGTACAAGAAGGTTAGTGGGAGTGCAGTCGTATTCCTAGTATTATATGACGACGACATCTTACTTATAGGAAACGATATTTCAGTCTTACAGAAAGTTAAAATTTGGTTATCCAAAACTTTCTCCATGAAAGACCTGGGAGAAGCAACCTATATCCTTGGGATTAGAATCTATAGAGATAGATCAAAACGGTTGCTTGGTCTTTCGCAGTCTACATATATAGACCGAGTGCTAAAAAGGTTTAGCATGTCGGAATCCAAGAAAGGTTACCTTCCCATTAGGCATGGGATCAACCTTTCAAAGTCTATGTGTCCGCGCACAGAAGACGAGAGGATTTGCATGAATAAGATTCCCTATGCATCCGCGATAGGATCTATCATGTATGCTATGTTATGTACTAGGCCTGATGTATCGTATGCTTTGAGCGTCACAAGCAGATACCAGTCGGATCCAGGAATGGATCACTGGGCGGCTGTTAAAACAATCCTTAAGTACTTAAGAAGAACTAAGGATGTGTTCCTAATATATGGTGAAGGAGATATGGTAATACGTGGGTATACAGATGCCAGTTTCCAGACAGATAAGGATGACTCCAAATCGCAGTCTGGATACGTATTTACTTTGAATGGAGGCGCAGTAAGTTGGAAAAGTTCCAAACAAGACACTGTAGCGGATTCCACCACGGAAGCGGAATATATCGCAGCTTCGGAAGCAGCAAAGGAAGCAGTCTGGATCAAGAAGTTCGTCTCTGAACTTGGCGTGGTTCCAACCATTGATGATGCAGTGCTGGTTTACTGCGACAACAATGGAGCTATTGCACAAGCAAAGGAACCAAGGTCTCATCAGCGATCCAAACACGTGCTTCGCCGCTATCATCTGATCAGAGAGATTATAAGTAGGAATAACATACAAATTGAGAGAGTTCCCACTGAAAGGAATATAGCGGATCCTTTAACTAAGGCCTTGCCTCAAAGCAAGTTTGAGGGTCATGTTAGAGCCTGTGGTATTGGATACCGTAGCGATTGGCATTAGGCCAAGTGGGAGTTTGTTAGTGATATGAGAGAAGTGTCCTAAGGCAATCGCCTTATGATTGTAAACATTTATTTCAATAAATGATAATTCACTATTTGAGTATATATGTTTGTGTATTTGATTGGGATCTTAAACTCATCTACTGATTGTCCGCCATACAGTTCACAGCATAAGAGAATTTGTGATGGGATCACAACTAGTGATTATCTCTAAATGTGCAAATGTGAAGTGTTGGAAATATCCCTAGTCGATGAATTGATAAATACGGACATTATCAGTTCTGTTGAAGCTAGCATGGGTTATTCTCTATTCAGCTGATTCTCACTGGCTGGTGACATTGGGATGTCCGGAGATAAACATGGATGCTAGTTAAGGGAACTAGTTCATTGGAGTGACTAGCTGTAAGACTTCATATGGGAATCTACATGTAGATATGTCAATGAAGATCTTACTGCGGCTTAAGTGCGATGTTCCTTTAACTTGCGGTGTTCAAGTCATCTTGGTCATAGAGACTTATATTTTAACATCTTAAGCAAGCATCTCCAAGGAGGTGTGGACCCAGGATGATCGGGTATAAGCCGAAGTGCCCGAAGATGTTTAAACAGCCTACAAAGGATTCACCACTCCTTGCGAGGAGATGTATACCCAGGCCTATCGTCGGATTGTTACTCAAAGCCTCTGGCCAGAGCATATCATGTTTAGAGTGAGAGTCTCTAAAATACATGAGAGTAATTAGAAATCCAAAGGACGAGTAAGACATTACTTGGGCTAGGTGTGACGTAGTCAGCCTAGTAGGGACTGACACCATTGACCGTGTCCTGAACCAAGTGGGTATAAGGTGGTGAAGGGAATGGGGCACGATTCATTAGAGCTGCTGAAGGGTTTCAGAATAATTTCTTCTGAGGTCAAACCGTTGATCTTTCGATTAATTGGGGATCATGATGTACTACTAGGTGCCACTCATGATCGTTCTATAATTAGTTAATTATAGACGGCCAACATAAATCGAAAGCGTATTTAGTCACACGCACTACGAGTAATCCGAGGGATTTAAAACGAGTTAAAAATTGGATTTTCCGATCAAGAGAAATAAGTCGAATCTGAGTCAATCAGAGGCGCAATGGAAGCTAAAAATGGCTAAGTCTTTTGAAGGCTTTTTGGGCGAATTAAATGAGTTTAATTCGTGGCGGTTCGGGTTGGTTTGGCCGGCCAAAGAGGGTGCCAAAACCCCCTTTGGTGGCCGGCCACAATAAGAGGAGAAAACCAATTAATTTTGGTTTAATTAATAAGATAAATCCAGCGCGATTTATTTTATAAATTATGGATAAATAAATTTGTATAAAGAAATTTATATAAATAAATTTATAGAAATTTATTCTTTTATGGAAGATTAAAATAATCTATGAATTGGTTTATTTTAATTTTATAAAATCAATTATGAATTGATTTTTCCATAATAAGAAAGTTTATAAATTTCTTATAAAATTTATTCTATAATTTAAAGAGAAGAAGAATTTGTTTTATTATAAATTAGTTATAATAAAACTTGGTTTAAACGGAATAATTCATAAGAATTTATAGGATTAATTTCTTATGATAATTAATTAGTTTTATTATAAAGTTAGTTATAATAAAATTCATAAGAGAATTTATAGGATAAATTTTCTTATGATAATTAATTTATTTTATTATAAAATGGTTTATAATAAAGACTCGGTTTAAACGGAATAATTAATAAGAAAATTTATAAGTTAAATTTCTTATAACTAATTCCGTTAATTCGGTTTAGAGGGAAACTTAGCAAAGGAGTTGCTACTATATAAAGGAACCAAAGGCTAGCCCTTATTCCTAACTCAATTTATCATAGAGCTCTCCCTCTCTCTCTTAATCTCTCCTCTCCCTCTCCCTCTCTTGCCTAGGGCCGGCGCACCAAACAACTTCACCATTTGAAGTTGGCGTGAGCAATCAAGAAGAAGGAGAACCCGAACAAGATGAAGAAGAAGCGGATAGTGACTCCTCTCTTCTCGGAATTCGATTCCGTTAATTCATTGGTTAGTTTCCTAATTTTTCTCTTGTTCTTCTAGTTGTGCCTTCCGAGAATCTAGTAGTTCTCGTCGGCACAAAACCCGTGACTTTGCGAAGTCATCCCGAAGAGAACTCGGCGTGGACACGAATAGAGGCGAAGCTTCCAAGGGACGCTACGGTTGGATCTCGTCCCTTACTTCGAGTTACGCGAGGTACAAAATAATTATTTACTTTTTCCGCAATATTTTATTTTATGATTATGTCAACACACCATAGGATTGCATGCTAGATACGAAGTTAAAATAATTTGGGAAATTATTTTATGCAAACTCTTCCGCTGCACGTAAAAATTTAAAATTTTACGAACTCGTATCCTTGTCGACATGCACCCGGTCCCAACACTAGTGAGTGATGGTAGGTGGACTAAGTCTTGGTGAGTGAAGCTGGGCAAGAAGACATGGTCCGGGGGGCTAAGCATGAAGTCATGGTTTGGGGAATTAGGCATGAAGTCCTAGCCGAGGGTTAGGCACTGAAGTCCTGGTTTGATGATTTGGGCACGAAGTCCAGGTCGAGGATCGGGCAAAAGACTTAGCCGAGCGGGGATCACGGAGAGAAGTAGAGATGGGTCGAGGTCGGATGTCTTGAGATCCGAGAGTCTCGGAGGCTGAGCAAAAGTCCAACCGGAGGTCCTAGTTGGCAAAAGGTAACTTCTCCAGGGTGGAGTAGGTGAGGATGCGTTCCCTGGGAAATGGAACAATAGGCGTCGGTTTGACCTAGATTTCAGATGAAATCCAAAGTCAGCACCAATCAATTAAGGCTTAAGATTATTTGTTTTGTTGTGTGTTTTGTTGTCTTGCAGGTACCTAGAGTTGGAGGCAAGATAGGAGAGCAAAACACAAAAACTTGGGGAAAGGGGTTCCCAAGCGCCTGAATGAACTCAGGCACCTGGAACCTAGGAGCGTGAAGCTTACTAGGCGCTTGAGTGCTATCTGGCGTCTGGGAATGGGACTTATCCCCTAGTCGAGTTCGCTACTACAAATCAACTTTTGATAGCTTATGAGGCACCCCAGAAGCTTATCAGGCGCCCGAGAACCTACTATAAAAAGGGGTTCGACCCCTCACTTCATGATATCAAGTTATCCATCTGCTCATTCATTCTGTGCAAAGCAAAAGTGCTCAAGGCGAAGCTCTGCGACCAAGGAGGCTCCAGGAGGAAGTGCGTGATGCTTCGGAGTTCCAGATTGGTCGGGATCATCAAGTTTGTTTGGTTTGATTTTAATTTATATGTTGTAATTATTCATTATATTTGTTCTTGCATTTCAAACTGTAAGACGGGTTTTCTCTACCTCCAGAAATTTCGGAAAGGAGACCAATAGTGGACTCACACCGAGTACATAGGCCTTGGATGTATTGACCCTAGGGGTTGGGAACCAAGTAAATAAATCATGCGTATCTATTGCTTTATTTTGTTTATTTATTATTCCGTTGTGTACTAACATTCTCACAGAAAGACGATTGATCGAACTACAAGTTTTAGGAAAAAATTCGAGTCGATATTCAGCCCTCCTGTTGGTGCTGGAAGCACCAGATTGAACCTGGTTTTGATAATGGCAAAGGGTTCAAAGTTAAGTATGTGTTGTTGTCTAATGAATCTACCAAGTGTGCAGGAATGTCCTAGTTCGCCTAGGCATGAAGTCTTGACCTACAGGGATGAGCAAGAAATCCTGGTCGAGGACTGGACAAGAAGACCTGGCCAAGGTTTGGGCAAGAAGTCCTGGTCGTGGACTGGGCAACGAAGTTCTGATCTGGAAGATTGGGCAGAAGTCTTAGCCGAGCGAGAGTTGCGGACATAAGTAGAGGCGGGTCAAGGAACAGACGTCTCAAGATCCGGCAATCTCGGAGGCCGATCAAAAGTCCAACCGGAGGAGTCGGTTGGCAAAAGGTAACTTCTCATAAGAGGAGTAGGTGGGGACGCGTTCCCCGGAAGAGGGGAGAGTAGGCGTCGGTTCGACCTAGGGTTTCATTTTGAAATCCAAAGTCAGAACCAAGACAGCTCCGGCTATGATTTATTTCAATTGTTCATATTATATATTGTTTTTAGACTAACCCTGGGTGCAGGAGTGTAGAGGTCTTTACCACTACATCCCAGGCACCTGAGAGGAGTCAGGCGCACGGGAAGCCAGGCGCCTGATAGGTATCAGGCACCCTAGATGGCTATTTTCGAGCGGGGAGTTCAGATGAGCTGGCAGGCTGCCACGTTAGCAATTCAGGCGCACATGAGCCATCAGGCACCCAGGGAACCTAGGCGCCCATGAACAAGAGATAAGAGTTTGGCCGAGTCTGCGGATAGGGATGCGCCGAATCTGCGACACGTGTCAAGCACCCAATAAGCATCAGGCGCCCGATAACCCTATATAAAAGGGACGTCACCCCTTGCTTTCCAGAATCAACTAATTTGAACGCAAAGAACTTTCTCACAACTCAAGCATGCCAATACTCTTCAGAACTCTTCCATGCTCGAGTTCGTCCACGCCGCAAACAATCATGATCAATGACACGCAGTCCAAGATAGTTTACAATCCTATTCTGTGTCTTTGGTATTGTTCATTTTCGTTGTTCAAATTCTGTACTCAACCTAAATCTCTGTAATGATTATTGCTACTTATACAATTGCCCAACGAAAACGGTCGAGGACCGTGGGTCTTAGAGTAGGAGCCGTCAATGACTCCGAACCAAGTAAAAAGAAAACTTGATAGCGTTGTGATTTTTGTTTCTTCCGTTGTGTTCTGACTTTTTCCAAAAAATTTTACCAAATCGCTATTCACCCCCCCCCCCACCACTACCGATTACAACTATCCCACAATGGTATTAGAGCGGGTTGCTCAAACTTGGTGAAACCGCCAACTGAGCAGTTTTTCGAAAATCATTTTTTTTTGTTTTCTTTAAAAAAAATTATTTTTTCGTTCTTCGAGGTTGGTGCAACACCACTCGAATTGTTCTTAAAGTTTTTAATACTGCACTACTAATCGAAGATATAGTCTTGGAACGAGTTTCTCGTTCTTTAGTTTTTGTTTATTTTTCAGGAAATTCTAAATGGCCATCCAAGAAGGCTACAGTACCGCATACCCTCCTCTGTTCTCCGGTGAGGATTTTTCTTATTGGAAGAGCAGAATGGAGGTCCACCTGTAAACTCAGGTGGAAATGTTGATTATCATCCAGTCTGGACTGGAAATCCCTAAACATGCGAAAGGCGAAATGCAAGGGTACTCTGAGTGGGACGCCTCACTTAAGAAGAAGATAGAAGCGGATGCAAAAGCCACTCAAACTATCCAGTGTGGACTGATTAAGGAAGAACTCAACCGTGTCGGCCCATTCAATAGTGCGAAGGAACTGTGGAGTAAGTTGATCGAGTTGCACGAGAGGACGTTAGACATAAGAATCAGCAAGAGAGACCTCCTCCTCAACAAATTATATACGATCAAAATGTATGACGGTGAAACTGCCGCTCAGCTACACGCAAGAATCCAAGAAATCATGAATGGTCTACACACGATAGGTCACAAAGTAGAAAATTGTGCTCTAATCAGGTATACCTTAAACTCATTCCAAAGAAATTCTTTGTGGGCATTAATGGTAGATGCTTATAAGGATTCTAGGAATCTTCCAGATATTAAATTAGATAAGTTATTCTCTGAATTAGAACAAACTAATACCTCAGTGGTCGAGAAAGCGTTATCTCTTTTTGCAGGTAAAGCCTCTGTAAAACAAAAGAAGAAGGTGCAATCAATTCCCGAGTCAGACTCTGACTCAGAGTGTAATGACGACAGAATCAATTATCCAGGGCTGGTTCGATTGGCCCGAAGTAAGTACAAAATAATCAAGGGACAAATGAAGAAAAATAACACGAACTAGAAAAGGGATGATCCAACTGAACTGTCTACCAGCCAAAAAGCCAAGACTGAAGTCACCTGTTATGGGTGGAACACAAAGGGCCACTAAAAGTCTGAGTGTCCCAGCTTGAAGGACAACAAGAAGAACCGGAGGAAGAAAGATCTTAAAGCTACATGGGACGAATCCTCTTCAGAAGAAGAAGATGAAGTACCATACGCCAACCTCCTCTCGATGACTGCTTTGGAGAACCTCAACACCGATTCAGAATCAGAAATTGAAGAGAACGTCGGAATCGGAAGACTTTCAATTTCGGAAGACGGCAAATAACGTTAAGAGGTTACCCCGAATCTCAATTGTATGATTTAATATCGTACCTATCTCGTAAGTTGGCCAAAGCCAACATTAGGGTCGAGTCCCTCCGACTGGAAGTCAAAATCCTGAAAGAGGGAGTCAACTCTGGTCTCTTAATTGAACCCGTTTACGAAGGAACCTCCACTCAAGCCCAAAAACTTGAGGAGGAGAATTCCTTCTTGAAAAATCAAGTTAAGGAATTAAGAGTTGCTTTGGAACGATTTTCCTTAGGTTCCAAGAATCTTGACATGATTCTTGGAAAGTAAAAATCAGTTCTGAACCGATCCGGACTTGGTTATCGAACCAACTCAGGATATAGATCAACTACTCTATGGTGAACCCAAGTAGAACCTAAGTCCAATCATGGGTCCCGAAATTATGTTAGACAAATCAAGCCGGACCGAACCAATATTGGATTCCCAAGGATAAGATTCACATCTTTCTTAATCCATATCGAGGCTATAGTCCAGGGGGAGCCAATATAAAAATCATTCTCATAATTAGATAATTTTTTTTCCTATTTGATGCTTGTTTTTTTTTTTTGCAAAATATCATGCTTAGACTTAGGATTGGTTAGATAAGGATCTGACTTAGTTGAAATTTGCACAACCTAATATTAGGATAGGGCGAGATGATAGTGATGTGTAGCCCAATATCAAGTGTCACGAATGAGCCTCAAATTTAGATATTTATAGATTGAAAATCCTAGCTCACAAAATTAAAAGGTAGTACAGGGGCCTCAAGTCGTATTTTTCCAAAGACTAGTTAAGTGTACTTAATCCAAGCTTGAAATTTATGTCGTTAAATGTTTTGGGTTTTCAAATAAGATGGGGGTTTGTTTTGCAAAATGGAATGAGATAGCAGTAGAAACAGAGTAAACTCAACTAAGATAGAAATTGACTAGGGAATTATGTAAACTACACATAACCTAATTGAAAACTAAGTAATTCACCTTGAAATTATAAGAATGAAATTCAGGACTTGAATTGAGTTCAAGAAAGCTGTAACTAAGCAAATAAAATGGAATGTAAACAATTTGTAACTAAATGGCAAGATTAGAAAGTCTGAAACAAGACATGCTTAAGAACAGGGCTTAATTGCAGCTGAAACTGCTTGATCGGTCGACAGACCGATCAGATACAAGCCTGATCGGTCGAACAGACCGATCAGAGTCTATCCTGATCGGTCAAACAGACCGATCAGATGTTGAAATGTGAACTGATACAAACTGAACAGCGTAGGAAACAGAATTCAGAAATGAAATTACAGCTAATTGACACCAGATTCTTCCATTCAATCCAAGATCCTTCTTGCCGTCACACAAGAATCAGCTAGAGACCCACCAGCTCGACAAATCAACAGGGATTCGATTTCCGCGACTAGTTAGCTTCAATTTGGTGGTGCGATCAGGATCCTCCTTGATGATTGGGATTACGATGGTGGCTCAGGGATCCTCAGATCAATTCAGAGAACCCCTCTGAATGCTCCGATTGATGAAGAGTTGTGATCATGCAAAGAATGATCGTATGAAGCAAACTCTTGGTGAAACCCTCACCGGAGCTTGGCAGCGACAAGATTGGTAGCAAACTTTGATGGAAATCTCCTTTGATGATTCGAAAACTTGAAAGAAGGATAGATATGATGTGGTCGCATGATTCGAGAAGGAAGCTGCGATAATGAAGAAGAAACTGGGAAGAACAGAGTGAATTAGCGACGACCCCGAGTTCAGGCGGAAAAGTCTATTTTAATTAATCCCATTTGAAATTGGATGGCTGTGATCATCCTCGCCTCATCCAACGGTTGGATCATCTCAGATATGAACCAAACTTCCCAGATCTCCATCAATGGTCAGGATATGCTCCTGCTTAGATGGGATCGATCAGATTTGCGACGGATGGTTCAGATCTCACTGCCTTTTGAATAGATGGTCTAGACTCCTCTTAAGCTTGATCCAACGGTCAGATGAACTCTAATTTGGTTCAAAGCTTCAGATCATGGTCTATGGACTTGATTAACTTTATCTTGGGCTCGGATTGATCAGAAGTTGATAGATGGCTCAGATTTCACCGTGTCTTGATTGGCGGCCCATATTAATCCAATGCTTGATCGTCTTGATCCTAATCCAATTCCGTCTCAACTCGATCCAATCCGACCTAGGTCCATGATCATTCAAAGCCTACAAAATTAGATTCAAATTTTAGTGCCAAAATACCTCAATTATAGAAAGAATTGCATCTAAAGCCAAAAATAGAGATAGCTCATGGAACCTAGTGTGAATACAAGATTAAGCATGTAAAAATGGATCAAAACATGGATTTAAGAGCCTAATTTGATTAACAAAATAATAATTATCAACTCCCCCACACTTGCATCTTGGGCGTCTCGCACAAGTAACTAATCATGTACTCCCTAGATTATTCTCAATCATAGTTAGAAGCAATTGAATGGAAATTACCTAGGGTTGTCAATTCTCAAAAAATCTAAACTCAATGGACTAGTATCTTGTCCTTAGTCAACAACTTAGTATACTTCATCCTTCATGACCAATTGAGATGAATTAAACACACAAAGCCTCATTAAGGAAATTTAAAGTGGCTCTCTTCCTAAGTTCTAGGTTGTTGATGAAAATGGAGCTCACTCAAACACAATCATGGTTCTTGCACTACCATAAGCTTGCTTATGCTCTACTCTCCCCCATCATTCTTGAAGTGGATCCACACCTAAAAAGGCTTATTAGAACAAGTCAGGGAAATATAAAATGATAAAATGATATAGAAATGTAGTAAAAGGAAAATTAAAGAAAATGGAAGACTTGGATACTCAAGAATATATCATAATGCACTTTACCCTCTCATTTTGAATCATCCTGTATATTTTAGAGCCAAGGTGAATAAGGATTGGATAATACCTTTGATTTGGTTGAAAAATAATGCTGAATTCAGTGTGCTTCTGTGCCAACCTCTACTGATCGGTCAAGGGACCGATCAGCCACTGCCTTGATCGGATTTGACTGCCTTTGATCGGTCTGAGCTTCTTCTAAACAGACAGAGTGGCCGATCAGTCACTTCCCTGATCGGATTGCTGACAGATCAGGGCTGATCAGTAGCTGAAAACTACAAAATTCTGAAACTGTCTTCCGAGGGTTCACTTCTCTCAATCAACAACTCACTCATAAACTTGATTACTTCTTCCAATTCAGAAATCGAGTCTAGCACTTGACTTCCACTTCATGCTCTTTGCACTTTTTTTTTCTTTTTCTTTTGTTTTGTTTTTCAGTTGTTCTTCCTTTTCTTTTTCTTCTCTGCAACTGAGTTTCTGTGTTTTTTTTATTCCTTACAGTGCTAGCTGACTTCCTCATCTCCACTTCAAATTCAGTTTTTTAGACTCTTGACAACAATCTTTAGTTCCTCTCGAATAGAAGCAAACTCTTAGATTACAAACTATTCCTTTCTTCAAGCACTAACTTCTTTGAACATTCTCCACTTCAAAGTCTAGTCCACTGCAGCATTGCTTCCAGTATGAACAGGAGGAATGGCAAACTTCAGTTAGATTAGGTGCCACATTAACCATAGTTGGGACCTCATTGACAAAATTTGCAAGCAAGCTTGGTGCCACAAAATACTTCAAAACTCTAGCCTCATTCGGAATAAACTCATGGATTCTGGCAGAAATTTTCCTCATAGGATTTGAAACATCAAATAACATTTAGGAATCAAAATGCTCCAAATGTAATCTTCACTACCCAATACTTGCAACTCACTCTTGATACACCACTCCATCAAGTTGGCACACCTCTTCATTCTAAACTACATTTTTCTATTTTTTTTTCCTATTTTTGAGTTGCATCCTTGATACTTTCTTCATCTCTTAAGATCCATCAAAACAGATTTCTTACTATAATTCAACCAAAAGTAAGCTTCCAAAATGCATCAATCCTTACCAAAATATTTCAAAACACTAGCCACCTCCCCCACACATAGCATTTTGACCGTCTCGGGCAAAGTAACATCAAGAAACAATCCCAAGCAACGAAGTCCATGGAGAATATGAGAATAAATAGAAATATAGGGAAAAGAAGATAGAATAATGAGAAGATTAACAAGCAATATTGTAAAAATTGATATGAAAAGGAATCAAAGTGATTCACCTCTATAACTGTGGTCCAATAATAGAAATATATCTTTGAAAGAACCTAAGCAAGTTCTAGAGTATAATCACATGTGTGTATCACAAAAATTAGGCCAAATCCTCACTAGGTAAAAAGAATTCATCTTAAGTCATCAATCTAGAGTCCATAATTAAGTAGTACTCAAGCATCCAAGAATTTTCATCCATTGGCTCAAATCATAATTTTTAACAACCAAATTTAATTTGCTTTCAAGGAACTCTAAAATGATATAGAGAAAATCTAGAATGATACATTTATTCCAAATCATGCAAGAATTAAGGTGCCAAAAAGGATAAAATGGTATCTACAATTAATCTTTATTCATTCTATACTACCTAAGCATTTATTAGCAAGAACATACTTTAAAAGAAAATTTTACTACTTGAAAACATAAAAATGGTATATACAATGAAATAAAAGTGTAAGAAAGATAAAACACCCCTTTAAGTTGGGTAGATAGCATCTTTGATGTCCAATCCATCCACAACTAGCTCCTTTATTTCTTCAAAGTATTTCTTGAGCCAGCGGCCATTACCTCTCCTAATAAAACCATTAGCTTCATCCTTGATCTCAACAACACCATAAGAAAAAACATTAGTAACAAGAAATGGATCTTCCCATTTAGACCTCAACTTACCTTTAATCAATTTGAGTCTTGATTTGTACAATAGAACCTTGTCGCCAATTTAGAATTCTTTCTTCACTATATGTTTATCATGAAAAGTCTTAGTCTTCTCTTTGTAAACTCTTGAGTTTTCATATGCTTCTAGTCATATCTCCTCAAGTTCTTGAAGTTGAAGCTTCCTTTCTTCTCCCACTTTAGTAGCATCAAAATTGTAAGCTTTCACTGCCCAATAAACTTTATACTCTATTTCCACGGGTAGGTGACAAGCTTTCCCATAAACTAGCTGGTAGGGAGACTTTCCAATAGGTGTCTTATAGGGCATCCGATAGGCCCACAATGCATCATCATGTCTCTTGCTCCAATCTTCCCTATTAGGCCCAACAGTCTTCACCAAAATTATTTTGATCTCTCTATGTGATATTTCGGCTTGTCCATTAATTTGGGGATGGTAGGAAGTAGAAAATTTGTGCACAACCCCATACTTGCTAAGTAGAGCCTTCATGTGTTTGTTGCAAAAATGTGAACCTTGATCACTTATTATGACCCTTGGAATTCCAAACCTACAAAAAATGTGTGACCTAACAATACTAACAATAACACAAGAATCGTCAGTCCTGGAGGAAATGACCTCCACCTATTTAGAAACATAATCAACAACAAGTAAAATATACAAATATCCATATGATGCAGGAAAAGGTCCCATAAAGTCTATCCCTCATACATCAAATATTTCACAAAAAATCAAAGTTTGTTGGGGCATTTCATTCCTAGCTCCTATGTTACATGTTCTGTGACGTCTATCACAATTTTTATAAAATAGATATGCATTATGAAATAATGTAGGCCAATATAATCCACACTTTAAAACTTTCCTAGCTGTCCTATATGGTCCAAATTTTCTCCACAGGTTGATGAATGGCAAAATGTAAGAACTAAGTAAAACTCATGATCAGGTATGCATCTTCTAATTATATGATCACTACAAAATTTCCACAAATAAGGATCATCCCACACATAGAATTTAGCATCACTCTTAAATTTATCATTTTGAGCCTTAGTAAATTGTGCAGGAAAAACATGAGCTACTAAAAAGTTAACTAGATCTGTATACCAGGTGACTCACCATGTACCAATAAAAGGTGCTCATCTCTGAAATCATCATCAATAGTGGTAGGGTGTCTATCTCCCTCTATTCTGCTCAAATGATCTGCAACCAAGTTCTCTTTGCCACTCCTATCTCGGATTTCCAAGTCAAACTCTTGAAGTAGAAGCATCCATCTAATTAATCTGGGCTTTGCATCTGGCTTCTTTAGAAGGTACTTCAAGGCTGCATGATCAGAAAACACAATTACATGAGAACATAACAAATATGATCTAAATCTTTGTAGAGCAAAAACAATAGCAAGAAGCACTTTTTCTGTGGTGGTGTAGTTGGCCTGTGCAGCATCTAAAGTTTTGGAAGCATAGCAAATGAGATGTGGCGCTCCATCCACCCTCTGTGCAAGTACAGCTCCTATAGCAAAATTAGAAGCATCACACATTAGTTCAAAAGGTAAATTCAAATCAGGGGGTCTAATAATAGGAGCTGAAATAAGAGCCTCTCTTAATCTCTAAAAAGCTTCTTAGCATTTTTCATCAAAACAAAATTCCACATCTTTCTGTAAATGTCTAGTCAAGGGCCGAGCAATCTCACTGAAGTCTCTCATAAATCTCCTGTAGCATCCTGCATGGCCAAGAAAAGCTCGAATATCCCGTATGCATACGGGGTAAGATAAAGAAGATATAACACTAACTTAAGCAGGATCTACTTCAATGCCTTTCCTAGAGACTATATGACCTAAAACAATACCATGCTCTACCATAAAATGACATTTCTTAAAATTGAGAACAAGATTAGTTTCAATACATCTATGTAAAATCCTAGACAAATTATCTAAACAAGTATCAAATGATATGTCAAATACAGAAAAATCATCCATGAAAATTTACATGTAGTGTTCTAATAACTCACCAAAAATACTTACCATACACCGTTGGAAAGTCCCTGGAGCATTGCATAGACCGAATGGCATGCGTCTATAAGCAAATGTGCCGAAAGGACAAGTGAATGTGGTATTCTCCTGATCCTCTGAGTCTATACAAATCTGAAAATATCTTGAGTACCCATCTAAGAAGCAGTAATGAGACTTCCCTGCCAACCTTTCTTGCATCTGATCAATAAAAGGCAAGGGATAGTGATCTTTCCTCGTGACTTGCTTCAACTTCGTATAGTCAATACAAACTCTCTATGAATTCTTCACTCTAGTAGGTACTAACTCATTATCTTCATTCTCCACCACTGTCACTCTTGATTTCTTAGGCACCACATGAATAAGGCTAACCCATTTACTGTCAAAAATAGGGTATATGATACCTGCCTGTAAGAGTCGAGTCACCTCTTTCTTTACAACATCTAAAATCAGTGGGTTTAGCCTTCTCTGTGGCTGCCTGACTGGCTTGATATTCTCCTCTAAAAATATCCTATGCATGCAAATAGCTGGGCTAATACCAGGTATATCAGCTAAAGTCTACCCGATGGCTCTCTTGTGCCGCCTCAGAACTTGCAATAATTTGTCTTCTTACTCTGAATCCAAGTTCTGGGCGATGATGATAGGTAAACTCTCCTCCTCACCCAAATAAACATACTTCAAATGATCTAGCAATGGCTTTAACTCAATCTGTGATTGCTCAGTAGGTATGGGTGATCCCTGGGGCTCAGTGCAATCCTTTACACTCTCACACCTATCCTCTAAATCTCTTGAAATATCAATTAAAATAGGTGATCCCTGGGGATCAGTGCAATCCCCTACACCTATCAAATCTTCTCCATCTGAAAGTGAATCTGAAACAACCTTCAAGTCAGCCTCCTCTATAGAAAATGCCTCCTCAGCTAATAAATCTGCATCAACCAACTCATCTAGAATATCCATACTCATGATAGAGTGATCCTCTCTGGGTGCTTCATAGCATCAAAAATACTGAACTGTACAACTGTGTCTCCTATCTCCATCGAAAGTGTGCCTGCATATATGTAACGACCCGGAAAATTCTCTTAATATTTACTTAAAATATTAAGCATGTCTAGATAATTTTCTGAGGAACCTAGAAATATTAATGCAAACCATGGCCTAGAAAATCCATGTGTTCTCATTTAAATTGGGAAAAAAGGCACTAATGGCCCTTATATGGGCTTTTTAGTACCATAATTTTTGGTGGATTTTAGGTGAAAATTAGTATAAATATAAAGGGATTTTAATAAGAAATATTAACATAATTATGGGGGAATTTTTAAGGAATTTTTGAAAATACTAGGAAAAATAAAATAAAATAAGTGGTAAAAAATTGTGCAACTACCAAGGATTGAACCTTGGACCTCTTGTACAACCATGAATGCATTAACCAACTCACCTAGCAAGGTATTGTTAGGCGGGAATGAAGTGGATATTGGTTAAGGCATAGAAGAAGATGAAGGGTCATGGAGAGACTCTTCATTTACCTCCTTAATGGGCTATAAAGAGGGGGGTTTGGGGAGTTACCTCTTCCTTCCATCACTTTGCAATTTCTTCCTCTTCCTCCCCTCATCCTAGCCGAACACCCAAGGAAGGGTTCTCCCTTGGAAAAGCTCCACAAGAGGTCTTATCTCCAAGATCTAAGGGTTTTCCAAGGATACAAGGACAAGGAGGCTCAAGGATCCAAAGATTTTGCAATCTTCTTCTCTTTCAAGGTTCAAAAAATCAAGAAACCCAAGGTAAGACTCCCTCACCTGTGGTATAATAGTTCTTGATATTTTAACATGATTTATTGGTTGGTTTTTGGGGCTTTATGTTGAAAGAAACAAAACCAAGCACCCTAGAGACCCTATGGGTTTCGACCACTATGTATTAGGGTCCATAATGATGCTAAAAATCTTTATAATGTTATTTGATGTTCCCTTATGATGTTTATAGAGTAAGTATAATTTTTGGGAATTTTTGGAGTACCCTAGGACACCCTAGGGTTTCGGCCAACATGAAAGAAACAAAATCAACACCCTAGAGACCCTATGGGTTTCGGCCACAATGTTCTAGTGTCCATAATGATGCTAAAAATCTTTATAACATTATTTAATGTTCCCTTATGATGTTTAGAGGTTATGTATAATTTTTGGAAATTTTTGGAGTACCCTAGGATACCCTAGGGTTTCGGCCAACATGAAAGAACCAAACCAAGCACCCTAGAGACCCTATGGTTTCGGCCACTATGTATTAGGGTCCATGTGGATGTTAAAATCTTGATAATATTTTTTAATGTATTCTTATGAAGTTTAGAGGTTAAATATAATTTTTGAGAATTTTTGGGGTAACCTAGGATACCCTAGGGTTTCGGCCAACCACAAGACCCCATGGGTAGGTTGGGTCTAAAACCCCAAGTGTATGTCTTATGTATTATCATGATATAAGAGAGATGGAGGGTGATTATGTGAAGGTTTCACATGGCCTAGAGATCCTATAGGTTTCGGCCAAGTACCCTAATAGGGTGGAAAGTTAGGACTCATTTCAAGTAAGGGCCCCAAATGGCCCTATGGTAAGGTAAGATTGGTGTATAACAATTGATTTGGGGATTTTAATGGAAATTTTTCCATGCCCCATGGCCTTGAAGTTTTGGCCAAGAGAAAGAGTAGGGTTAAAGGATTAGGGTTGGCCTTAAGTATGGGATCAAATGGTTCCTATGGCCTAGTATGTATGTATGGGATGTTGGTTGGGAAGTTATGTGAAGTTTCATGGACCTAGGGTTCCATGGGGGCTTTCGGCCAAGGACATAACCTAGGGCTAGGGTTGGGTTAAACCTACGAAGATGCTTGTGTATGGGTTACTAAGAGGTATGTTTAAGTAAGATGGAAGAAGTTCTATGCTAACCAAACCCTTAGACATGTGCCATGATATGTATGTATGTCATGTCTTATGAATGATATGCCATGTTTTATGAATAATATGCATGTATGTATGTATGTCATGTCTTATGAATGATATGCCATGTTTTATGAATAATATGCATGTATGCCATGTCTTATGAATGATACGTATGTATGCCATGATTTATGAATGATATGTATGTATGGATGTCTTATGAATGATATGCCATGTTTTATGAATAATATGCATGTATGCCATGTCTTATGAACGATACGTATGTATGCCATGATTTATGAATAAGATGTATGTATGCCATGTCTTATGAATGAAGTTAAAGTACATGCCTTTAAGGCATAATGATGATGAATGACAAGTATGATGAATGAATGATGATGAATAACAAGTATGATGAATGAATGATGATGAATGACAAGTATGATGAATGAATGATGATGAATGAAAAAGCATGTGAAAGTATTTTATTTTATTTTATGGGATTGTACCGGACCTAAGTAAGGTCCACGGTTCAGGACTACCGATGAAGCTGTCCACGATTCAAGACTACCGATGAAGCTGTCCTTACGGTTCGGGACTACCGATGAAGCTGTCCTTACCCTAGTAGGTCGAGATTAGCTACCTCGTATTTACGTAGGGATGCGCGCATATGATGAAAGAATATGGTACAAGCCAGGGCCTAATGAATGATATGATTATGTTTAAGTAATGAAAAGTATGTTTTTAATGATTAAGCATTCTTATGATATATATATGCATTGCCCATGCATTCATTATGAAAAAGTATGTTTATGAAAAGTATGATTTTAAACTAAGCATCCTTATGATATATGCACTTGCTCATGCATCCATCTATATTATGCATTATGTTATGAAAAGTATGGTTACGAAAAGTATGATTATGAAAAGTATGTCTATGAAAAGTATGTTTATGCTAAGTTATGATGCCATGATTTTATGTTCATGCTAGTTTATAATGCCATGATTTTATTTATGTTCATGCTAGTTTATAATGCCATGATTTTATTTATGTTCATGCTAGTTTATAATGCCATGTTCATGCTAGTTTATAATGTCATGATTTTTTTTTATGTTCATGCTAGTTTATAATGCCATGATTTTATTTAGGTTCATACTAGTTTAAGATGCCATGATTTAATTAGGTTTATGATAAGTAGAATGCCATGATTTTATTTATGTTCATGTTAGTATAGGATGCCATGATTTAATTATGTTGATGCTAAGTTAGGATGCCATGATTTTATTTATGTCCATGCTAATTTATGAAGCCACGATTTGATTATGTTTATGCTAAGTTAGGATGCCATGATTTTATTTAGGTTCATGCTAAGAATGTTTATGAAGTTATGCTTATTATGGTTATGTCTATGCCAAGTATTATGTCATGCTGTGAATGTTTTAAGTTTATGTTTATGTCATGCTACGAATGTGATTGAGTTTATGATCATGCCATGTGCATGTATGCTAAGTGATCATGAAGGCTTATGCTCTAAGCAAAGCACTAAGAATGGTAATGTTTTATGTGCATGTATGTTAAGTGATCATGAAGGATTATGTTCTAAGTAAAGCACTAGGTATGTTAATGTTCATGTGCTCAAGTTTAAGTGATGAATGGTTTTAGTGAGTAGGAAAGAGTCTTACTAAGCCTGTGTGCTTATAGTCTTATTTTCCTTATACCGCAGATCACGCAAGGGGACAGTAAGGAAGCAGCAGGAGGGCCTTAAAGCATGTGTGTGATAGTGACTTGGCCAAGAACTAAAATGTTTGTTCGTCTTATGAAAGAACTTTACCTTTACTGTTAAGTGTTTGAATGTGACTCTATGACATGATGCTAAGGATGACATGATGATATGTATGACATGATACTAAGCATGACATGATGCTAAGAATGACATGATATGATGCTAAGTATAAAGCTAATATGCCAAGTTCCATGTTATAATGTTAGGAAGGGTAGTAAGTGCATGTAGGTGTAAGTTAAAGGTTTCCGCTGCATTATGATGTCTACATGCCTTAAGTATGTTAACGTAACGCCGCTTTAGGGAAAAAAAAATGGGCGTTACAATATACATCAATTTTTGTCCTCGCAGTATTCAAGAATGGTCTCCCAAGAATAAGTGGAGATCTATTTGCTAAATAATCCTCCTCCATGTCCAAGATATCGAAATCCGCAAGAAAAATTAGCTCCTTCACCTTCACTAATACATCTTCAATGATTCCAGTTGGGTGAGTCTGACTCCTGTCTGCTAACTGAATAACCACTCCTGTATGCTGCAAAGGTCCAATACCAAGCATCTAAAAAACTAATCTAGGCATCACATTAATAGAGGCTCCCAAATCCAAGATGGCATCATGGAAAAGAGTCCTTCCAATCTCACAAGACACAGTAAATACCCCTAGATCTTCACATTTCTGGGATATAGAATGGATAAGGGTTGAGACATTCTTCCCTAAACTCACCAATTCATTCTCCTTCAGCTTCTTCTTGTGCACACACAAATTCTTGAGAAATTTAGCATACTTGGGAATTTGTTTGATCATGGCCAACAAAGGCACATTAATCTCCACCTTACTAAAAAGTTTTACAAGCTCATTATACTCCTTTGCCTTCTCCTCCTCCACTTGCTTTTTGGCTTGAGTCTTGCACTGTGGAAAAGGTAAAGGAACCCTTGATTCCTCCACTTGAGCTAAAATTTTTGGACAAGGATCTTGAGCAGGAATTCCACTAGATGTAGCTGCTGTAAGCTCACTTTTTCCATTGATTTCTCCTTTATTTTCCACCAAAATCACAGGATCTGTTGAAGAATGAGTTAGGCATGAACTAAGATCACAACCAACTAATTTAGAAGACATTTTAGGGCTGAAATGAGCTGGAATATTAGCTGCTATAGTTTCTTCAGAAAAATCAGCCTTTGGAACATTTGAACTTGAAGCAACCTTCTCACTCCTCAAAGTGGTGGCACTAACATTTCCCTTTGGATTAGGAGTAGCTTGAGAAGGTAATTGACTTGATCCTTAGGCTTGCATTTGATTCATCCTACTAGCTAGTTGTCCAATGTATCTCTCAATATTTTGAAGGGTAGAATCATTTTTTTTGTTGACCTTGTTGTTGTTGCAAAATTTATTGTTGCTGAAGAATTTGTTGCATCTTCTCCTTTAGCCTTTGTTATTGAGAATTGAATCCACTTGCACCTCCATAGCCTCCTTGATTAACATGGGTCTTCGGTTGGCCTTGAAATGAAGAATTAGGTTGCTGAAAATTGTGACCTTGCTGTGAATTTTGAAATTGAGGTTGTTGGGGCTGATTAACTGGTTGAACGACCGGTTGAAATTGCTGAAAATTATGTTGATAGCTAGGGAAATGTTGCTGAAAATTGTTACTCTGAAAATTCTGATTTTGCGGTTGAAATTGTTGGTTGAAAGGCTGAAATTGTTGGGGATGATAACTCTGATTTCCAAACTGAAAATTTTGATTTGAAGGTTGTGCATGATGATAAGGTTGCTGGAAATTCTGTATTGGTTGAAAATATTGCTAGTTTTGTTGGAAATGAGGCTGAAATGGTTGATTCCCTTGCTGAAAATTCGAATAAGGCTGCTGGAAATTTTGATTTTACTGTTGGAAATTTTGAATAGGCTACTGGTTTTGATGTAAAGGTTGTTGTGAGGCATTTTGTTGATAGAAAGAATTTCCATACTTCATGTTAGGATGATCCCTCCAATCTGGATTGTATGTAGATGAATAAGGGCCATTCCTTGCTTGAAATTGTCCCCTAGTCAAAGCTGCTAGTGATTCATCTTGATGTAGGTTTGGTCTCAAATCCCAGTTATGTTCTTGACTTGAACAAATGCTACACAACCTCATAACTTGATTTGTAGGTGAAGGTACCGAAAAATTCTGATTTTGGCTCACATTGTTCAATGTCATTTGCTTCACCAAAGAAGTAAACTCCATCAAAGAACTCTTGATCTCCTTTTGTTTATTAGAAACCATTTGGACTTCATTCACTCCTCTTGTGGAAAGAGCTCTACATCCAAATTGTTGTGAATTTTCTGCCATGTTTGAAATTAATTCCCTAGCCTGATCTGGTGTCTTGTTTACTAAAGCTCCTCCAGCTGCAGCATCAATCATAATTCTATCCATTTGGAGCAGACCTTCATAGAAATACTGAATAAGAAGCTGCTCACTGATCTGATCTTGTGGACAACTTGAGCACAGCTTGTTGAATCTCGCCCAATAATCATACAAGGTCCCTCCCACTACTTGCTGAATACCACAAATGCTTTTTCTGATAATAGCTATTCTTGAGGCTGGAAAGTACTTCTCTAAAAATGCCTTCTTCATGGCTATCCAACTTGAAACATGTCCGGTAGGCAAATAATAGAACCAATCCTTAGCAGCTCCAGTCAAAGAAAATGGGAATGCCCTCAACTTGATATCCTCTTCAGAAATCCCCTGAGGCTTCATGGTAGAGCATACCACATGGAACTCATGCAAATGTCAGTTTGGATCTTCTCCAAATTGTCCTTGAAACTTAGGCAGTAAATCAATAAGGCCTGATCTCAGCTCAAAGTCACCAGCTAACTCTGGGTAAGCAATACATGAGTACAGGAAAGCATCATCAGGGGCTGCAAGCTCCTTCATGGTTTTTTGGTGTTCTGTCATAGGACTGCTTGAATGAGTAGAAAATTTATCAATAGCTTCTGAATTCTGCCATGATTTCTCCTTGCTCTGAAAGTCCTCTCAATTTCAAGATCAAACTCCTCAAGTTCACCACCTGCAGTCCTGGGCATAAACTAAACAAGAAAAGCAGCAAATGTATATAGAGAGAATAAGCAAATGAAATAAATCACAAAATATGAAAATAAGCACAAAAGCTAAAATCAAACAAACTCAACTAGTGTCCCCGACATCGGTGCCAAAAATTTGAAGTGTAGCACAATATCAAGTGTTACGAATGAGCCTCAAATTTAGATATTTATAAATTAAAAACCTTAGCTCACAAAATTAAAAGGATGTACAGGTGCCTCAAGTCATATTTTTCCAAGGACTAGTTAAGTGTGCTTAATCCAGGCTTGAAATTTTTGTCGTTAAATGTTTTGGGTTTTCAAATAAGATGGGGGTTTGTTTTGCAATAAGGAAAGAGATAGCAGTAGAAACAGAGTAAAATCAACTAAGACAGAAATTGACTAGGGAATTATGTAAACTACACTTAACCTAATTGAAAACTAAGTAATTCACCTTGAAATTATAAGAATGAAATTCAAACAATTTGTAACTAAGCAAACAATTTGTAACTAAGCAAATAAAATGGAATGCAAACAATTTGTAACTAAACGGCAAGATTAGAAAGTCTTATACAAGACATGCTTAAGAACTGGGCTTAATTGCAGCTGAAACTGCCTGATCGGTCGACAGACCGATCAGATACAAGCCTAATCGGTAGAATAGACTGATCAGAGTCTATCCTGATCGGTCAAACAGACTGATCAGATGTTGAAATGTGAACTGATACAAACTGAACAGCGTAGGAAACAGAATTCAGAAATGAAATTATAGCTAATTGACACCAGATTCTTCCGTTCAATCCAAGATCCTTCTTGCCGTCACACAAGAATCAGCTAGAGACCCTCCAGCTTGACAAATCAGTAGGGATTCGATTTCCGCGAGCAGTTAGCTTCAATATGGTGGTGCGATCAGTATCCTACTCCGATCTCTTTCTCCTTGATGATTGGGATTGCGATGGTGGCTCAACGATCCTCAGATCAATTCAGAGAACCCCTCTGAATGCTCCGATTGATGAAGAGTGGTGATCACGTAGAGAACGATCGAATGAAGCAAACTCTCAGCGAAACCCTCACCGGAGCTTGGCAGCGACAAGATTGGTAGCAAACTTTGACAGAAATCTCCTTTGATGATTCGGAAACTTGAAAGAAGGTTAGATCTGATGTGGCCGCGCGATCCGAGTAGGAAGCTGCGAAAACGAAGAAGAAACTGGGAAGAATAGAGTGAATTCGTGACGACCCCGAGTTCAAGCAGAAAAGTCTGTTTTAATTAATCCCATTTGAAATTGGACGACTGTGATCATCCTCGCCTCATCCAATGGTTGGATCATCTCAGATCTGAACCAAGCTTCCCAGATCTCCATTAATGGTCAGGATCTGCTCCTCCTTAGCTCGGATCCATCAAATCTGCAACGGATGGTTCAAATCTCACTGCCTTTTGAATGGATGGTCTAGACTCCTCTTAAGCTTGATCCAACGGTCAGATGAACACTAATTTGGTCCAAAGCATCAGATCTTTGTCTATGGACTTGATTAACTTTATCTTGGGCTCGGATTGATCAGAAAATGATAGATGGCTCAAATCTCACCATGTCTTAATTGGACGACCCATATTAATCCAATGCTTGATCATCTTGATCCTAATCCAATTCTGGCTCAACTCGATCCAATCCGACCTAGGTCCATGATCATTCAAAGCCTACAAAATTAGATTCAAACTGACCTAGGTCCATGATGTACCTTGATCACTTATTATGCCCCTTGGAATTCCAAACCTACAAAAAATGTGTAACCTAACAAAACTAACAATGACACAAGAATCGTCAGTCCTAGAGGGAATGGCCTCCACCCATTTAGAAATATAATCAACAGCAAGTAAAATATATAAATATCTACAAGATGCAGGAAAATGTCCCATAAAGTCTATCCCCCATACATCAAATATTTCACAAAAAAGAATAGTTTGTTGGGGCATTTCATTCCTAGCTCCTATGTTACCTGTTCTCTGACATCTATCATAATTTTTATAAAATAGATATGCATCATGAAATAATGTAGGCCAATATAATCCACACTCTAAAACTTTTCTAGATGTCCTCTGTGGTCCAAAATGTCCTCCACAGGTTGATGAATGGAAAAATGTAAGAACTGAGTAAAACTCATGATCAGGTATGCATCTTCTAATTATTTGATCACTACAAAATTTTCACAAATAAGGATCATCCCACACATAGAATTGAGCATCACTCTTAAATTTATCTTTTTGAGCCTTAGTAAATTGTGCAGGAAAAACATGAGCTACTAAAACGATAACTAGATCTGCATACCAGGGTGACTCAGCATGTACCAATAAAAGGTGCTCATCTCTGAAATCATCATCAATAGTGGTAAGGTGTCCATCTCCCTCTATTCTGCTCAAATGATTTGCAACAAAAAATTTAATGTGTAGCCCAATATCAAGTGCCACGAATAAGCATAAAATTTAGATATTTATAAATTGAAAAGCCTAGCTCACAAAATTAAAAGGTAGTACAGGGGCCTCAAGTCGTATTTTTCCAAGGACTAGATAATGATGGTGCTTGGATGGCTAGAGTGGGGGGGGGGGGGTGAATGTAGCCAGTCACTAAAACACTTACTCTTTGAGTTCTTCTGCGATCAGAGATTAGCATCAGCGGAAACAAACCATATGCAGAGAAACAAACTAAATAGAAATGCAGAAATAGAGAAAACAAACCAAAACGTTAACAAGGATCTTTTACAAGGTTCGAGGATAACTTGCACCTACTTCTTGGCGTGCCCATGAGGTGGGCGATCCCTTGATCGTCGGCAGATCAAGCCCCAGGTGACCCTGGATATAATGAAGCCTCCTTCTCGGAGGAGAAACCTCTCCACAAGTCTCAGTAGGATAACAATTAAGCTCAAGAGACAATGAGAAGGAACGCTCACAAGGAACACTCAAGCAAGAACACTCAAGCACAAAGCAACAGAGAGCACAAGCACAGCCCAGCCAAACTTCACAAGTTTTTGTCTATTCGCCGTCCCGCTCCTCTACTTCCAGCATTATCTTAAGCTCAAGCTCAACATCGTCAAGCTCCAACAACATCCACTGAGCCACAGCCTGACCCCCTAACTCCCTGAGCACTCAGACCATAGAAGACCACTTCAGCTGAGCCTCCGTCAGCTGCCAGCCGCGCCAGCTGCCCGTTGAAACCTGAAATCGGTAAACAGACAAACTTACACCAAGGAAAGTCCTCAGTTGACTCTCCCCCAAAGTTTGAATCCTCCCTGTAACACCAGCACACATAGCAGAAGCTTAGCA
Organism: Boesenbergia rotunda; assembly: GCA_024364735.1. Taxonomy (NCBI): domain Eukaryota; kingdom Viridiplantae; phylum Streptophyta; class Magnoliopsida; order Zingiberales; family Zingiberaceae; genus Boesenbergia; species Boesenbergia rotunda. Next base: position 91,425 of record JAGFNQ010003864.1, read on the forward strand.
AAGCGCATCACAAAGAAATCGGCAGAGTATCAGAGAATCGACAGAGAAAATAGACTTGATCAGAGCGTCTGACAGTGAATTTTAATTAAAGTTCAGCTTCTGATCGGTCAACAGACCGATCAGAGAAGACCCTGATCAGTCACCAGACCGATCAGGGTAAGCCGTGACCGATCAAGCTCTAGCCTGATCGGTCTGCAGTGAGAAACCAAAAATCGTGAGCTTCATGTGATCGATCACCCTGACCAATCACAAATCGTGGATCGGTCACCGGACCGATCCACAGTAGTGCTGGGATTCCCAGCGTTCGCAGGCGAAACCTCACTGATCGGTCACCAGATCGATCAGGTTGTGGCCTGATCGGTCTGGGGACCGATCAGGCTCCATCCTGATCGGTCATAGTGAGGAACCCGCGATATTTGATCGGTCCAGCAGACCGATCAAGAGTTTCTCCGCAAGGCTACTGACCTCTCCTTGATCGTTCACCAGAACGATCAGGAGCTCAACAGAAACCTTTCTGTTCTCTCCCTGATTGGTCACTAGACCGATCAGCCTCCTCTGGATCGGACACCAGACCAATCCACAAAGGGAGTTGGTGCCAACTTCCTTGATCGATCACCAGACCGATCCAGAGACTTCCAATTCAACTCTAAGTCAAGAGAATCAGCTCCCAGCCTTCTCTGACTCGTGCTCAGTCCCCCGGACCAAGACTCCGTGCCCGGCATTACTCACCAGGACTTCACCTAGTCCCACTTGGTGTGCCTAGTCCCACTAGGTCTTTTCCACCTAGTCCCACTAGGTGTGCCTAGTCCCACTAGGTCTTTTTCACTTCACCTAGTCCCACTAGGTCTTTTCCACCTAGTCCCACTAGGTGTGCCTAGTCCCACTAGGTCTTTTCCACTTCACCTAGTCCCACTAGGTGTGCCTAGTCCCGCTAGGTCTTTTCCACTTCACCTCGTCCCACTAGGTGTGCCTAGTCCCACTAGGTCTTTTCACCTAGTCCTACTATGTGTGCCTAGTCCCACATGGTCTTTTCCCATGCCAGCGTGCGATCTCCCGATCCACCTGGACTTCATCCGAATTCATTCAACCAAACTTAAATCGTTGTCAACACCAAAACAACAATCGGGCTAGGCTACTTCAACAATCTCCCCATTTTTATTGTTTGACAACCCTGATTTAAGTTTAGGTATTAGATCAATTGAAATCAATTCAATTATCGTAAGGGAATCAAGATCCTCCCCCTACAAAATCACAACCCTAAACTTAATCAACCATTCTCTCCCCCTTTGTCAAACATCAAAAAGGGTATGGTTATTAAGTTTCAACATAACTCCCCCTTAACCACGAGTCTCTCCCCAAACCCAAAATAATCAAAGATAAATTTTGAATTGCATATGAAACCATATACAGAATAATACCATGGTCAAACATGTATATGTTTCATAGGACAAGTAAGTAATGCAGCTCTATCAGAATGATGATTGATATAGAAAAAACTTCTGATTTATCTATGAACGATCAATTTTCAAAAAAAATTTTGTAATTCTGATTTGTTCAAGATCAGACTACATTAACAATTGAAATTTCATAACAGGGGTGTAGACTCCATTAACATCTAATTTTTCAGAACAATTTCTGAAACTATTTCTCATCAAGGAACAAGAGTCATGATTCAAACAACCTTTATTGATTTGAAAGTTCCAACACAGGCTTGTATCAAATCAGTATTAGGTTTGTTCCAAGTATGATGAGTATGTTCCCACTACAATCGGATTATATTTTTATTTGTATCAGGATGATCAAGTAATCTGATACAACTTGAAATGGGATCGGACTGAGGAGTTTTTGAAATAGTCAAGGAGTTCCCTGATCTGATCGGTCACCAGACCGATCAGAAGGACCCCTGATCGGTCACCTAACCGATCAGGTGATGCCCTGATCGGTCGGTGGACCAATCTGGTTTGATACAGACAGTTTTCTGAAACTGATAAGTTTCAGAAATCGGTTTCTTTCAACTTTCGAACACTCTAAACCCTAATTTAATCAGAGTTAATCCCTTTTTGATCCTAGACAAGTTCCATTAACCAAAATTCATTTCCCTTAATCAAAATAAACAATATGATTTGGGTCCCTTAACTAAGCTTCATTTCATATCAATAATCAAGAATTTCTAAGGATTAAAAAGATACCAAAAATAGGTTTGTGTCAAATTCAGAGAATGATCAAATATGTTCTAAGCATGAACTTGAGTATCAAAGCAGGTTTGTATCAATGTATGGTCAGTGGGAAAACAAACAAGTCATGGAGCTTTAGTTTGATACAAAGAAAGCATTAACCCTAGACCTTAAGCTCATGTTCTTGTCTATCAAAGCCTTATGAGTGATTAGTTCAAATAAAACACTGTGGAAGTTGAGAAGTAATGTGTTCATCTTGTTCTTAACCGAAATTTTCATGTCATAGATTAATATTAATAACACATACATTAAAGTCATGGTATACTCAACTAGGTTCATCTCCAAAACATTAAAAAAAAACTTAAGCCTAAACCTTAAGCTCATGTTCTTGTCTATTGATGCCTTATCATTACAAATTATGTATTGATATTTTCCTTAGCATGCATTCATGTTGTATAACACATACAAGAAAATAGACTCCTTAGGCTTTAGATAAGGCATATAACTTGCAGGAAAATATAAATTGCAACAAGAACACTAATTATCATAAGCAATCCATGGCAAGAGCATGTTATGTGTTGATCTAAACCATCCATGTGAATTTGAGGAAATGGTAAGCACATTCCTAACTAGGAATGACTATATGTTTGGAGCACCAAATATCAATCACCCAAGTTTATGTTGGGACCGGGTGCATGTTGACATGGATGCGGGTTCGTAATTTTAAAATTAATTACATGCAGCGGAAGGTTTTGCATAAATAATTTCTCTAAATCATTTAACCACACATCTAAGCATGCAATTTTATCTAGTGTAGACATGATCATATATTTAAAATTTTTGCAGAAACGTAAACTAATTTACATATTACCTCGCGTAACTCGAAGGAAGGGACGAGATCCAACCGTAAGTGTCCCTTGGAAGCTCCGCCTCTATTCGCATCCACGCCGAGTGTCTTCGAGATGACTTCGCAAAGCCACGAGTTTCGTGTTCTCGACAACTACTAGATTCTCCGAGAACGTGACAAGAAAAACCAAGAGAGAAGTCGGGAGACTAACCACAAAAGGATGGCCGACTGGTGCTCCTTCTTGGGGCTGGTTGGCCCACGACAAGAAGGGGAGAAGAGAAGGAGAGAAAGAGAGGGAGAGAGCCTATGCCTTCATCTCTATGATTATTACCCAAGTCTTGCCTTGGGTCCTTTATTAGTGGCCTCTCAACCATCAAGCCTCTCAAATATGGAATAACTTATTCCATCATGCCACGTTTGATTTTATATCATGGTTAAAATCATATTTTAATTCATGATAAAAATCAATCAAGTCTCTTCTCTCTTATGGAATAAATTTCCTTATCATGGTAAATCAATCCATGATTGATTTTATAAAATAAACCAATCCATGGTTCATTTTAATTTGCATGAAAAATAAACCAAACCTTGGTTTAAAATTTATATCATCCATAATTTTATAAAACAAACTACACTTGGTTTATTTTATAAATTGAACCAAAAACTTGGTTCTCTCCCTTTGTTGTGGCCGGCCAAGCAAAGAGGATGGAGGACCTCTTTGGCCGACCCATCCAAGCCAAGCCCCAATGAATTAAACTTATTTAATTCATCTATTAAGTCTTCAAAAGACTTAGCCATTTTACGCTTCCAATGCGTCTCTGAAAAATTCAGATTCGACTTATCGATTGGTTCAACCAAACTTAATCTCTCTTGATTGGAAAATCAAAATTTCAACACATTTTAAATCCCTCGGATTACTCATAGTGCGTGTGACTAAATAGGCTTTCGATTTATGTTGGCCGTCTATAATTAAACAATTATAGAACGATCATGAGTGGCACCTAGTAGTACATCATGACCCCCAATTAATCGAAAGATCAACGGTTTGACCTCAGAAGAAAATTATTCTGAAACCCTTCAGCAGCTCTAATGAATCGTGCCCCATTCCCTTCACCATCTTATACCCACTTGGTTCAGGATACGGTCTATTTGTGTCAGTCCCCACTAGGCTGACTACGTCACACCTAGCCCAAGTAGTGTTTTTCTCGTCCTTTGGATTTCTAATTACTCTCATGTATTTATGAGACTCGCACTCTAAACATGATATACTCTGGCCAGAGGTTTTGAGTAACAATCCGACGATAGGCCTGGGTATACATCTCCTCGCAAGGAGTGGTGAATCCTTTGTAGGCTGTTCAAACATCTTCGGGCACTTCGGCTTATACCCAATCATCCTGGGTCTACACCTCCTTGGAGATGCTTGCTTAAGATGTCAAAGTATAAGTCTCCATGATCAAGATGACTTGAACACCGCAAGTCAAAGGAACATCGCACTTAAGCTGCAGTAAGAACTTCACTGACATATCTATATGTAGACTACCATATGAAATTTTACAGCTAGTCACTCCAATGAACTAGTTCGATTAACTAGCATTCATGTTTATCATCGGACATCTCAATGTCACCGGCCAGTGAGAATCAGCTGATTAGAGAATAACCCATGCTAGTCTCAACAGAATTGATAGTGCCCGTATTTATCAATTCATCGACTAGGGACAATTTCAATACTTCATAATTGCACATGTAGAGATAATCACTAGTTGTGAATTCATCACAAATTCTCTCATGCTGTGAATTGTATTGCGGACATTCAGTAAATGAGTTTAAGATCTCAATCAAATACACTAACAGTTTATAGATGCTCCCCCTCAATCAAAGCTATACAATTCTAAAGATAGATGTTTTGGGTATCCAAATTTTGGCACCCAATGCATCAACAATGAAGGACTTAGGCACCCATGCCTTAGTCATTTTCTTTTTGAGTTTTTGAACCCTAGAATCATTTGATGATCTAAAATGGGTTCTTGACATTAAAGATATGACACTAGGTTCTTTAGGTTGGTAACCCAAACCAACCTTGTTGTAAGCCGCCTTTTGTGAGTTTAAGATCATATCTAGGGTTTTGGAGCTTGTTGAAAATTTCTCAAGAATATTCTTGAGATTTTCAATTTCACCCTTCAACCCCTTATTTTCATCCTCAAGATTTTTAGAATGCAAGTTATCAATTACCTCATCCTTAGAGGTTTTCAATTTTTCTACTTCTAATCTTCATGATTTAACCTTATTCTTAGATTTTTTGTGTAGACTAGTTAAACATGCTATTGTTCTATAACACTTGTGTAACTCTGGAGAGATTACCTCTTCATCATCCGAAGATGATGAAGGTGCGGTTGAGGAGTCACTTGATTCAGTATCACTCTCCTTGGTTGACTCTTCTAAGGACACTAGAGCCACATGAGAATAGGTCTCCTCCTCCTCCTTGTCCTTCTTCTTCTCCTTCTTCTTCTTTTTGTCACCTGCCACTAAAGCAATACCTTTCGCCTTTGTACTTTTGTTAGAGATCTCATGTAGTTCCATTTCACAAAATAGATCTTCTAACTTAACAAAACATAAATCCTTGGAAACCTTGTAAGCATCCACCATGGATGACCACAAGGCATTCCTAGCGAAAGCTTTGAGCACATACCTCACAAGGTCTCGATTTTCTATCTTCTCGCTAATGGAGTGAAGGCCATTGTAGATCTCCTTGAACCGACAATGAAGCATACTTACAGTTTCATTTTCTCTCATTGTCAAATTTTGGAGTTGGCTGACAAGGAGGTCCTTCTTGGCAGTCCTTGAATCTTGAGTTCCCTTGTGGAGCTCAATGAGTTTAATCCATAGTTCCTTAGCAGAGGTGAAGGGGCCAACCTTGATCAATTCTTCCATGGTCATCCCACATTGCAAGGTGACCACGACTTTGGCATCGGCTTCCCCCTTGCGAGTTTGCTCAGCCGACCACCTTGAGAACTCGAGCACTTTTCCTTCATTATCCTTTGGAGGGGAAAAACCCTCCTTGACAGCGAACCACATGGAGATGTTCGTCTTCAGGTAATACTCCATCTTTGACCTCTAATATTGAAAATCTGTGCCGTCGAAGAATGGAGGTCGGCTGGTGCTAAACCCTTCTCTCGAAGCCATCATTGTTAGCTCTCGGATGTTAAGCCGCTTGAACAGAGCCCCAAGCTCTGATACCACTTGTTCGTGCTTGGATGCCTAGAGAGGGGGTGGTGAATGTAGCCAGACACTAAAACACTTACTCTTTGAGTTCTTCTGCGATCAGAGATTAGCAGTAGTGGAAACAAACCATATGCAGAGAAACAAACTAAACAGAAATGCAGAAATAGAGAAAACAAAACAAAACGCTAACAAGGATTGTTTACAAGGTTCGGGGATAACTTGCCCCTACTCCTTGGCATGCCCGTGAGGTGGGCGATCCCTTGATCGTCGGCAGATCAAGCCCAGGTGACCCCGAATATAATGAAGCCTCCTTCTCGGTGGAGAAACTTCTCCACAAGTCTCAGTACGATAACAATTAAGCTCAAGAGACAATGAGAAGGAAAGGTCGCAAGGAACACTCAAGCACAAAGCAACAGATAGCACAAGCATAGCCTAGCCAAACTTCACAAGTTTCTGTCTATTCGCCCTCCCGCTCCTCTGCTTCCAGCTTTGTCTTAAGCACAAGCTCAACGTCGTTAAGCTCCAATAGTATCCACTGAGCCAGAACCTGACCCCCTGACTCCCTGAGAACTCAGTCCACTGAAGACCTCTTCAGCTGAGCCTCCGTCAGTTGCCAGCCGCGCCAGCTGCCCGTTGAAACCTGAAATCAGTAAACAGACAAACCTGCACCAAGGAAAGTCCTCAGTTGACTCTCCCCCATGGTTTGAATCCTCCCGGTATCACCTGCACACTTAGCAGAAGCTTAGCAAAGCGCATCACAAAGAAATCGGTAGAGTAGCAGAGAATCGGTAGAGAAAACAAACGCGATCAGTGCGTCTGACAGTGAATTTGAATTTATGTTCAGCTTCTGATCGGTCACCAGACCGATCAGAGAAGACCCTGATCGGTCACCGGACCGATCAAGGTAAGCCCTGACTGATCAGGCTCCAGCCTGATCGGTCCGTGGTGAGAAACCAAAAATCGTGAGCTTCATATGATCAATCACCATGACCGATCACAGATCGTGGATCGGTCACCGGACTGATCCTCAATAGTGCTGGGATTCCTAGCCTTCGCATGCCAAACCTCACTGAACGGTCACCAGACCGATCAGGTTGTGGCCTGATCGGTCTGGGGACTGATCAGAGCACTCCCTGACCGATCAGCCTCCATCTTGATCGGTCAAAGTGAGGAACCCATGATATTTGATCGGTCGAGCAGATCGATCAAGAGTTTCTCCCCAAGGCTACTGAACTCTCCCTGATCGTTCACCAGAACGATCAGGAGCTCAACAGAAACCTTTCTGTTCTCTCCCTGATTAGTCACCAGACTGATCAGCCTCCTCTAGATCGGTCACCAGACCAATCCACAAAGAGAGTTCGTGCCAACTTCCCTGATCGGTCACCAAACCAATCCAGAGACTTCCAATTCAACTCTAAGTCAAGAGAATGAGCTCCCAGCCTTCTCTGACTCGTGCTCAGTCCCCCGGACCAAGAATTCGTTCCCGACTTTACTCATCGGGACTTCACCTATTCCCACTAGGTGTGTCTAGTCCCACTAGGTCTTTTCCACCTAGTCCAACTAGGTGTGCCTAGTCCCACAAGGTCTTTTCGCCTTCACCTAGTCCCACTAGGTGTACCTAGTCCCAATAGGTATTTTCCACCTAGTCCCTCTAGGTCTTTTCCACTTCACCTAGTCCCACTAGGTCTTTTCCACCTAGTCCCACTAGGTGTGCCTAGTCCCACTAGGTGTGCCTAGTCCCACTAGGTCTTTTCCACTTCACCTAGTCCCACTAGGTGTGCCTAGTCCCACTAGGTCTTTTCACCTAGTGGGACTAGGTGTGCCTAGTCCCACTAGGTCTTTTCCCATGCCAGCGTGCGATGTCCCAATCCACCTGGACTTCATCTGAATTCATTCAACCAATCTTAAATCGTTGTCAACACCAAAATAATAATCGGGCAAGACTGCATTAACAGTTAAGTGTGCTTAATCCAAGCTTGAAATTTTTGTCGTTAAATGTTTTGGGTTTTCAAATAAGATGGGGGTTTGTTTTGCAATAAGGAATGAGATAACAATAGAAACAGAGTAAACTCAACTAAGACAGAAATTGACTAGGGAAATATGTAAACTACATTTACCCTAATTGAAAACTAAGTAATTCACAATGAAATTATTAGAATGAAATTCAAGACTAGAATTGAGTTCATGAAAGCAATAACTAAGCAAAAAAAATGGAATGCAAACAATTTGTAACTAAACGGCAAGATTAGAAAGTCTGAAACAAGACATGCTTAAGAACAGGGCTTAATTGCAGCTGAAACTGCCTGATCGGTCCTCAGACTAATCACATACAAGCCTGATCGGTCGAACAGACCGATCAGAGTCTCTCCTGATCGGTCAAACAGACCGATCAGATGCTGAAATGTTAACTGATAGAAACTGAACAGCGTAGAAAACAGAATTCAAAAATAAAATTACAGCTAATTGAAACCAGATTCTTCAGTTCAATCTAAGATCCTTCTTGTCGTCACACAAGAATTAGCTAGAGACCCTCCAGCTCGACAAATCAGCATGGATTCGATTTCCGCGAGCAGTTATCATCAATTTGGTGGTGCGATCGAGATCCTCCTCCGATCTCTTTCTCCTTGATGATCGGGATTGCGATGGTGGCTCAGGGATCCTCAGATCAATTCAGAGAACCCCTCTGAATGATCCGATTGATGAAGAGTGGTGATCACGCAGAGAACGATTGGATGAAGCAAACTCTCGGCGAAACCCTCACCGGTGCTTGGCAGCGACAAGATTGGTAGCAAACTTCGACGGAAATCTCCTTTGATGATTCGGAAACTTGAAAGAAGGTTAGATCTGATGTGGTCGCACGATCCGAGAAGGAAGTTGTGAAAACGAAGAAGAAACTGGGAAGAACAAAGTGAATTCATGACGACCCCGAGTTCAGGCAGAAAAGTCTGTTTTAATTAATCCCATTTGAAATTGGACGGCTGTGATCATCCTCGCCTCATCCAACGGTTGGATCATCTCAAATCTGAACCAAACATCCCAGATCTCCGTAAATGGTCACGATCTGCTCCTCCTTAGCTGGGATCGATCAGATCTACAACGGATGGTTCAGATCTCACTGCCTTTTGAATGGATGGTCTAGACTCCTCTTAAGCTTGATCCAAAGATCAGATGAACTCAAATTTGGTTCAAAGCGTCAGATCTTGGTCTATGGACTTGATTAACATTATCTTGGGCTCGGATTTATCAGAAGCTGATAGATGGCTCAGATCTCACCGTTTCTTGATTGGACGGCCCATATTAATCCAATGCTTGATCGTCTTGATCGTAATCCAATTCCGGCTCAACTCGATCCAATCCGACCTATGTTCATCATCATTCAATGCCTACAAAATTAGATTCAAATTTAGTGCCAAAATACCTCAATTATAGAATGAATTGCATCTAAAGCCAATAATAGAGATAACTCATGGAACCTAGTGTGAATACAAGATTAAGCTTGTAAAAATGGATCAAAACATGAATTTGAGAGCCTTATTTGATTAACAAAATAGTAATTATCAACTCCCCCACACATGCATCTTGGGCGTCTCGCGCAACTAACTAATCATGTACCCCCTAGATTATTCTCAATCATAGTTAGAAGCAATTGAAAGGAAATTACCTAAGGTTGTCAATTCTCAAAAAATCTAAACTCAATGGACTTATATCTTGTCCTTAGTCAACAACTTAGTATACTTCATCCTTTATGACTAATTGAGATGAATTAAACACACAAAGCCTCATCAAGGAAATTTAAAGTGGCTCTCTTCCTAAGTTCTAAGTCGTTGATGAAAATGGAGCTCACTCAAACACAATCATGGTTCTTGCACTACCATAAGCTTGCTTATGCTCTACTCTCCCCCATCATTCTTGAATTGGATCCACACCTAAAATGACTTATTAGAACAAGTTAGGGAAATATAGAATGATAAAATCAAATAGAAATGTAGTAAAAGGAAATGTAAAGAAAATGGAAGACTTGGATACTCATGAATATATCCTAATGCACTTTGCCCTCTCATTTTGAATCATCCTGCATATTTCAGAGCCAAGGTGAGTAAGGATTGGATAATGCCTTTGATTTGGATGAAAAACAATGCTGAATTCAGTGTGCTTCTATGCCAACCTCGGCTGATTGGTCAAGGTGCCTTGATCGGATTGGACTGCCTTTGATCGGTCTAAGCTTCTTCTGAACGGACAGAGTGACCGATCAGTCACTTCCCTGATCAGATTGGTGACCGATCAGGGGCTGTTCAGTAGCTGAAAACTATAATATTTTAAAACTGTCTTCCGATGGTTCACTTCTCTCAATCAATAACTCACTCTTAAACTTGATTACTTCTTCCAATTCAGAAATCTAGTCTAGCACTTGACTTCCACTTCATGCTCTTTTCACTTTTTATTCTATTTCTTTTGTTTTGTTTTTCAGTTGTTCTTCCTTTTCTTTTTCTACTCTGCAGCCAAGTTTCTGTGTTTTTTTTATTCCTTACAATGCTAGCTGACTTACTCATCTCCACTTCAAATTTAGTTTTTTAGACTCTTGACAGCAATCTTTAGTTCCTCTCGAATAGAAGCAAACTCTTAGATTACAAACTATTCCTTTCTTCAAGCACTAACTTCTTCGAACATTCTCCACTTCAAAGTCCAGTCCACTGCCACATTGATTCCAGTATGAACAAGAGGAATGGAAAACTTCTATTAGATTAGGTGCCACATTAACCACAGTTGGGCCCTCATTGACAAAATTTGCAAGCAAGCTTGGTGCCACAAAATCCTTCAAAACTCTAGCCTCCTTTGGAATAAACTAATGGATTCTGGCAGAAATTTTTCCTCATAGGATTTGAAACATCAAATAACATTTAGGAATCAAAATGCTCCAAATGTATTCTTCACTACTCAATACTTGCAACTCACTCTTGATACACCACTCCATCAAGTTGGTACACCTCTTCATTCCAAACTACATTTTTCTATTTTTTTTCCTGTTTTTGACTTGCATCCTTGATACTTTCATCTCTTAAGATCCATCAAAACATATTTCCAACTATAATTCAACCAAAAGTAAGCTTCCAAAATGCATCACTCCTTACCAAAACATTTCAAAACACTAGCCACCTCCCCCACACTTAGCTTTTTGACCGTCTCGGGCAAAGTAACATCATGAAACAATCCCAAGCAACCAAGTCCATGGAGAATATGAGTATAAATAGAAATATAGGGAAAAGAAGATAGAATAAAGAGAAGATCAACAAGCAATATTGCAAAACTTGATATGAAAAGGAAACAAAGTGATTCACCTATATAAATGTGGTCAAATCATAGAAATATAGCTTTGAAAGAACCTAACCATTTCTAGAGTACAATCGCATTTGTGTATCACAAAAATTAGTCCAAATTCTCACTAGGTAAAAAGAATTCATCTCAAGTCATCGATCTAGAGTCCATAACTAAGTAGTACTCAAGCATCCAAGAATTTTCATCCATTGGCTCAAATCCTAAGTTTTAACAACCAAATTTAATTTTCTTTCAAAGGACACTAAAATGATATAGAGAAAACTAGAGTGATACATTTATTCCAAATCATGCAAGAATTAAGGTGGCAAAAAGGATAAAATGGTATCTACAATGAATCTTTATTCATTCTACACTACTTAAGCATTTATTAGCAAGAACTTACATTAAAAGAAAATTTTACTACTTGAAAACATAAAAATGGTGTATTCAATGAAATAAATGTGTAAGAAAGGTAAAACTCCCCTTTAAGTTGGGTTTCGTTGATGTCCAATCCATCCACATCTAGCTCCTTTATTTCTGTAATGACCCGACCCATTTGGTGGCCCATTCGGTGACCCCATATTTTTTTGTGGGTCATCGACCGTCGACCGTGCCGTTACCTAACATAGGTCTTCGCACCCCTGGGTGTGGATTTTTGCCTTTCCCAGGATTCGAACCCTAGACCCAGGCTTAAGTACTAGTTTTTTATGAATCCTGTTAACCAATTGAGCTTAATCCTGGGAAAGGCAAAAATCCCTTAGCTCAATTGGTTAACAGGATTCATAAAAAACTAGTACTTAAGCCTGGGTCTAGGGTTCGAATCCTGGGAAAGGCAAAAATCCACACCCAGGGGTGGGAAGACCTAAGTAAGGTAACGGCACGGTCGACGGTCGACGGTCGACGATCCACAGAAAAATAAGGGGTCGCCGAATGGGCCGCCAAATGGGTCGGGTCATTACAATAAAATGGCTGGCTCAATTGGTTACCAGATTCATAAACTCTAGTACTGTAGCCTGGAGGTCTAGAGTTCGAATCCTGGGGAAGGCAAAAATCCACTGGCCATGGGTGGGAAGACCTATGTATGGTAACGACACGATCGACGGTCGACGACCCACAGAAAAATAAGGGGTCGCCGAATGGGCCGCCGAATGGGTCGGGTCGTAACAATAAAATGTGCCTTTTTATTATAACGACCCGTCCCATTCGGCGACCCCTTATTTTTCTGTGGGTCATCGACCGTCGACCGTGCCGTTACCATACTTAGTTCTTCCCACCCCTGGGTGTGGATTTTTGCTTTTCCCAGGATTCGAACCCTAGACCCAGGCTTAAGTACTAGTTCCTTATGAATCCTAGTAACCAATTAAGCCAGGCTCAATTGGTTACCAGGATTCATAAAGAACTAGTAGTTAAGCCTGGGTCTAGGGTTTGAATCCTGGGAAAGGTAAAAATCCACACCCAGGGGTGGGAAGACCTAAGTAAGGTAACGGCATGGTCGACGGTCGACGACCCACAGAAAAATAAGGGGTCGCCGAGGCTCAATTGGTTACCAGGATTCATAACGAACTAGTACTTAAACCTGGATCTAGGGTTCGAATGCTGGGAAAGGCAAAAATCCACACCCAGGGGTGGGAAGACCTAAGTAAGGTAACGGCATGGCCGACGGTCGACGACCATAAGAAAAATAAGGGGTCGCCGAATGGGTCGCCAAATGGGCCGGGTCGTTACAATAAAAAGGCGCCTTTTTATTGTAACGACCCGACCCATTTGGCAGCCCATTCGGCGATCCCTTATTTTTCTTATGGTCATCGACCGTCGACCGTGTCGTTACCTTACTTAGGTCTTCCCACCTCTGGGTGTAGATTTTTGCCTTTCCCAGGATTCGAACACTAGACTTAGGCTTAAGGTCTAGTTCTTTATGAATCTTGGTAACCAATTGAGCCAGGCTCAATTGGTTACCAGGATTCATAAAGAACTAGTACGTAAGCCTAGGTCTAGGGTTGGAATCCTAGGAAAGGCAAAAATCCACACCCAGGGGTGGGAAGACCTAAGTAAGGTAATGACACGGTCGACGGTCGACGACCATAAGAAAAATAAGGGATCGCCGAATGGGCCGCCAAATGGGCCGGGATGTTACAATTTCTTCAAAGTATTTCTTGAGCTGGTGGCCATTAACTCTCCAAATAAAACCATTAGCCTCATCCTTGATCTCAATAACACCATAAGAAAAAAAATTAGTAACATGAAATGGACTTTCCCATCTAGACCTCAACTTACCTTTAATAAATTTGAGCCTTGATTTGTACAATAGAACCTTATCGCCAATTTGGAATTCTTGCTTCACTATATATGTATCATGAAAAGTCTTAGTCTTCTCTTTGTAAACTCTTGAGTTTTCATATGCTTCTAGTCTTATCTCCTCATGTTCTTGAAGTTGAAGCTTCCTTTCTTCTCCCACTTTAGTAGCATCAAAATTGCAAGCTTTCACCGCCCAATAAGCTTTATGCTCTATCTCCACGGGTAGATGACAAGTTTTCCCATAAACTAGCCGGTAGGGAGACATTCCAATAGGTGTCTTATAGGTCGTCCGATAGGCCCACAATGCATCATCAAGTCTCTTGCTCCAATCTTTCCTATTAGGCCCAACGGTCTTCTCCAAAATAGCTTTGATCTCTCTATTTGATATTTCGGCTTGTCCACTAGTTTGGGGATGGTAGGAAGTAGAAACATTGTGCACAACCCCATACTTGCTAAGTAGAGCTTTCATGTGTTTGTTGCAAAAATGTGAACCTTGATCACTTATTATAGCCCTTGGAATTCCAAACCTACAAAAAATGTGTGATCGAACAAAACTAACAACAACACAAGAATCGTCAGTCCTGGAGGGAATGACCTCCACCCATTTAGAAACATAATCAACAGCAATTAAAATATACAAATATCCACAAGGTTGAGGAAAAGGTCCCATAAAGTCTATCCCCCATACATCAAATATTTCACAAAAAAGCATAGTTTATTGGGGCATTTCATTCCTAGCTCCTATGTTACCTGTTCTCTGACATCTATCATAATTTTTATAAAATAGATATGCATCATGAAATAATGTAGGCCAATATAATTCACACTCTAAAACTTTCCTAGCTGTCCTCTGTGGTCCAAAATGTCCTCCACAGGCTGATGAATGGCAAAATGTAAGAACTGAGTAAAACTCATGATCAGGTATGCATCTTCTAATTATTTGATCACTACAAAATTTCCACAAATAAGGATCATCCCATACATAGAATTTAGCATCACTCTTAAATTTATCTTTTTGAGCCTTAGTAAATTGTGTAGGAAAAACGTGAGCTACTAAAATGTTAACTAGATCTGTATACCTGGGTGACTCACCATGTACCAATAAAAGGTGCTCATCTCTAAAATCATTATCAATAGTGGTAGGGTGTCCATCTCCCTCTATTCTGCTCAAATAATCTACAACCAAGTTCTCTTTGTCACTCCTATCTCGGATTTCTAAGTCAAACTCTTGAAGTAGAAGCATCGATCTAATTAATTTGGGCTTTGCATCTGGCTTCTTCAGAAGGCACTTCAAGGCTGCATGATCAGAAAACACAATTACATGAGAACATAACAAATATGATCTAAATCTATCTAGAGCAAAAAACAATACCAAGAAGCTCTTTTTCTGTGGTGGTGTAGTTGGCCTGAGCAGCATCTAAGGTTTTGGAAGCATAGCAAATGACATGTGGTGCTCCATCCACCCTCTGTGCAAGTACAACTCCTACAGCAAAATTAGAAGCATCACACATTAGTTCAAAAGGTAAATTCAAATCAGGGGGTCTAATAATAGGAGATGAAATAAGAGCCTCCCTTAATCTTTAAAAAGCTTCTTGGCATTTTTCATCAAACAAAAGTCCACATCTTTCTGCAAAAGTCTAGTCAAGGGCCGAGCAATCTCACTGAAGTCTCTAATAAATCTTCTGTAGAATCCTGGATGGCCAAAAAAAGCTCGTACATCCCGTATGCATACGGGGTAAGATAAAGAATATATAACACTAACTTTAGCAAGATCTACTTCAATGCCTTTCTTGGAGACTATATGACCCAAAGCAATACCATGCTCTACCATAAAATGACATTTCTCAAAATTAAGAACAAGATTAATTTCAATGCATCTATGTAAAACCTTAGACAAATTATCTAAACAAGTATCAAATGTTGTGCCAAATATAGAAAAATCATCCATGAAAATTTCCATGGAGTGTTATAATAACTCATCAAAAATACATACCATACACCGCTGGAAAGACATGCTTAAGAACAGGCCTTAATTGCAGCTAAAACTGCCTGATCGGTTGACAGACCGATCAGATACAAGCCTTATCGGTCGAACAGACCGATCAGAATCTATCCTGATTGGTCATACAGACCGATCAGATGCTGAGATGTGAACTGATACTAACTGAACAGTGTAGGAAACAGAATTCGGAAATGAAATTACAACTAATTGACACCAAATTCTTCCCTTCAATCCAAGATCCTTCTTGCTGTCACACAAGAATCAGCTAGAGACCCTCCAGCTCGACAAATCAGCAGGGCTTCGATTTCCATGAGTAGTTAGCTTCAATTTGGTGGTGCGATCGGGATCCTCCTCCGACCTCTTTCTCCTTGATGATTGGGTTTGCGATGGTGGCTCAGGGATCCTTAGATCAATTCAGAGAACCCCTCTGAATGCTCCGATTGATGAAGAGTGGTGATCACGCAGAGAACGATTGGATGAAGAAAACTCTCGGCGAAACCCTCACCGAAGCATGGCAGTGACAAGATTGGTAGCAAACTTCGACGAAAATCTCCTTTCATGATTCAGAAACTTGAAAGAAGGTTAGATCTGATGTGGCCACGCGATCCAAGAAGGAAGCTGCGAAAATGAAGAAGAAACTGGGAAGAACAGAGTGAATTTGCGACGACCCCGAGTTCAGGCGGAAAAGTCTATTTTAATTAATCGCATTTGAAATTGGACGGTTGTGATCATCCTCGCCTCATCCAATGGTTGGATCATCTCAGATCTGAACCAAACTTCCCAGATCTCCATCAATGGTCAGGATTTCTCCTCCTTAGCTGGGATCGATCAGATCTTCAACGGATGGTTCAAATCTCACTGCCTTTTGAATGGATGGTCTAGACTCCTCTTAAGCTTGATACAACGGTCAGATGAACTTTAATTTGGTTTAAAGCTTCAGATCCTGGTCTATGGACTTGATTAACTTTATCTTGGGCTCGAATTGATCAGAAGCTGATAGATGGCTCAGATCTCACCGTGTCTTGATTGGACGACCCATATTAATCCAATGCTTGATCGTCTTGATCCTAATCCAATTCCGGCTCAACTCGATCCAATCTGACCTAGGTCCATGATCATTCAAAGCCTACAAAATGAGATTCAAATTTTAGTGCCAAAATACCTCAATTATAGAAAGAATTGCATCTAAAGCCAAAAATAGAGATAGCTCATGGAACCTAGTGTGAATACAAGATTAAGCATGTAAAAATGGATCAAAATATAGATTTGAGAGCCTAATTTGATTAACAAAATAGTGCTTATCACCACTACGTTAGGGAAACTTATCTAAAAAGTCAGGTAGGGTAAGGCGTACCCTATCTGGTCTTATTAGTCAGGTGGAACTAACCAAAGCTACCTCGCCAAATCCTCAACTAGTTAGACAAGGGGTTCTCAATAAATAATTTGAGGATAAAATTTCTTTAAAAGGTTTTGTCTAGGAAAGGTTGATGATCCAATAAGGCTATGGCCAAAGAAGGCCTCTGTGCCTTCCCAAGACATGGAACCCGATTATAGAAATTTATTTTCAACTTATTAATTGTTAAACCCGAATCTAACACAAGTTTCAATTAAATCATAGAGTTAACATAAAAATCAGATAAAATTAATACATCTCAACCAAACAGATATAAAAACCTGTTTTGTCACTTAGAATTGGGTGAGATGTTTAGGACCTAATAATGTAGTCCAACCCAACTAACCAAATTAATCATACTCTTAATATACATTTAATCAAACTCAACAAATTCCATAACCAAATTCAAGTTAATTCAAATTTAACTTAATATTTTCAAAATTCAAATTTAACTTAATATTTTCAAAATTAAATTCATTTAATATTTTCAAAATTCAAATTTAACTTAATATTTTTTAAAATTCAAGTTTAACCTAAAACTTTCAAAATTCAAATTTAACTTAATATTTTCAAAATTCAAATTTAACTTAATATTTTCAAAATTCAAATTTAACTTAATTTTTTCAAAATTCAAATTTAACATAATTTTTTTTTTAAAATTCAAATTTAAAATAAATTCACTTTAACATTTTTGAAATTCAGTTTAATTAAATTTAACTTTGTCAAAATTCAAAAGTAATCTATTATCATCCTTAGTACTACCAAATCATGAAACTTAGGACTTGATTAAATCAATATTACTCGTTCAATGTTGGTCAAACCAGGCGTCCGAGACCTTCACTGCCACACGACACTTTCCCGACGTACGAGACAGTCAAAACTGCCATACCTAAGCAAACTGTGCTCAGGCGCCCAAGACAGACTCGGGCGCCTCACATCTACCACAGGCGCCCTTGAGCGCTCACTCGCGGCCGGGAAGGGCTATATAAGCCCTTGCCCATGACACCCATTCCATACCCAACTCAATCCACTTCCCCCCTTCTAAGAGATCTTCCAAGCATCCCATGTTCTCCCCTTCTCCAACAATGTCTCCTCGGTATGTTTTTCAAAGTTTATTATTCTTTTTTCAACTTATTATTAATTATTTCAATTGTTGATCATTATTAGCAAACGTCGTCCTGTTGAGACCGACCCCGGACCGAACCTAGCCCTGACCTTAGGTTTCCTACACTAACTCTTTTCAATAAATTTGCTACCATCACGTACAAACCCATAAAGACCTGCTATCTGAATAGGGGATTCTTTACTCAATCCTGCCCTACAACTATTGATGTCATTACCTACTACCAACTTGAAGGACTAGTATACTGTACTCATTCTATTAATGCAACTTTGTGTGCCGAGTTTTATAACAACTTGGTCAAAGTTGATGATTTCTGCTACCATGCTTGTATTCAGACCCTTCCACTTACCATTTCTCCTTCTTTATTTACTATATTTCTTGGACTATGACCCTCTTAGTCCACCTTCTCTTGTTATCCTCCTAAAAATCTTCCCTTTCCCACCCCTTACTCTCACATTACCCTTGACCTTCTCCACTCATATTTTTTCAGACGTGAGAGAGATCCAACGGTTCAGAATTTTCGATCCGTGGATCTACGCATCGAGGACTACGCCCTTTATCGAGTGCTGGCTCACTGCATTCTTCCCATGACTTTGCGTGATGTAGTAGTTATGCGTCCCTTTCACTCATTCCTTCTTTACACGATGATCCATTATCTGGACATAGACATTGGTCTACATATGTTCCAGACGATCATCTATGCGTCTACCATCTCCACTAACTCTAGAGTGCGAACCCCCTACTGCCACATCCTGACCGCACTTTTTCATCATTACGGTCGTGATGTTACTTTCGGAGAGATCACCACGATGACTGAGTTTGATGAACTAGGAGTTAGGAAATTTTCCCTAGCCGCGGTAGATATTTCGGCCACCGGGGTCTTATCTCGGAGACGACGAGGTGCTCCACCCTAGATCGACTCAGACGACGAGGTGGAAGTTGATGTAGTAGATCTTGCCGCCGAGATCGTGGAGTAGCTGAGAGAGTCTCCACCACCCCCTCCGATGACTACGGACCAGCGCCTTACACGGATAGAGATGGAGGTTCATAATCTTCGAGAGGAGATGGAGGCTCATTACATCGAGCACATGGATGCCCTCTAGGCCTAACATGATGAGAAGTTGTTGCAGACCAGGCTCGACATGATGAGAGGCTCACAGCAAACCAGGCCCGACACAAGGAGATGATGGTGATGTTTTGATCATGGTACCTTGGCCCCTCTTAGCATTCGGGCTCGTCTTCTTAGATATTGTACTAGGGATTTACTTTCTGACCTTACTTGTTTCTTTCTGACCTTCCTTGTTTATAAAATTGACTTACTTATCCACTTTAATTTTATGCACTCCACATTGATTATCATGTGCTTAGTAGAATAGGATTGCTTTCTTTAATTTTTCAAATTTTTTAAAAAATCATTTCTTATTTTTCAACTAAGTTTTGAACTTTAAAATGTTTTTTCGACTTATATTTTTCTAAAAATTATCCCATTCAAAACTAGGGTTTTTTATGCACTAGACTTAGCCTAGGACTTAACCCTAGAATTCCATGCTTCTATAGATCTAGAGGCCAGCATCTCATAAACACATTAGGGTACTTTGATTGATAACCTTGATTGGGTTGAGATGCTTAGGTCTATGCCTTGACTCGGGATGGTTTATGTTAGTGCATCATGAGTAGTTGGGGCGATAAATACATTTAAACAGTAATCAAGTTAAGTATTCAAGCTTAGACAGTCTAACTTGATCAGACTACTCAACTTGACTAACTCTAGTGAAAGTTGCTGTTATATAACAGTTAGTAAGTAGCTAACTGGGTTAGACAGGGACTGAAAGAGTTTAATTTGGTTATTTTCTTTATGAATAGATTTTTTCATGCTTGGACTCAATAGGAAGTTACTGGGTTCACAATTTGTTACTTGAGTCAAACATAGATTAATTACTTTTTGCAGTTGCCTTCATCATTTTTATATCAAATAGGCTCTGATACAATAATGTAAGCTCTAATATGTTAAACTATTTTTTCATGCAAATATTTTTTATTTTTTTTGATATATGGCAAAGGGGGAGAGAGAAAAAAAAGACAAGTTAAAAATTTAAAATTTTTTTTCAAAGTCAAGTTATAATTTTTTTTTCTCAAGTTAAAATTTTGTTTCCAAGTTAAGATATTTGTTTTCAATTTAATAATTTTTCCAGGTCAAGTAATATTTTCCTTGGTTTCGAAAAAATCAAAGTTCAAAATTATTGTCTGAAAAAATCAAGTCTCAAAATTATTTTCAAAATTATTCTTCGAAAATCATGTTAAGTTAAGATTATTTGTTTGATACTCAAACTCTTTTTTGAAAAGCTACGTTTAGAAAATTCAATTCGATTCAAAAAATTCTGTTTTTTAAAACTTGTTTTACTCAAAGTTTTTCAAAATCTTTTTGGATTTTTTTTTTTTCAAAAATTGCATATTTTCAAATGTTTCAGGGGGAGATGTTCAAATTAAAAGGAAGCCTTATGCAGTGTTTCAAATTTTTGCCATGTTTTTCAAAAATAAAATTCCAAAGAAAAAGGAGGAGAGAACTGATTAAGGGGGAGATAGAAAATCTACCTGTTGTTTTTGTTTTAGTACATAGTTATTATGTTTTCTCTATTTTTTTTAACTTAACTTTTGAACGGTGTTGCCATAAATCGAAAGGGGGGAGATTGTTGGTGTCGGAAGCACCATGTCAAACCTGATTTTGATAATGGCAAAGGGTTCAAAGTTAAGTATGTGTTGTTGTCTAATGAATCTACCAAGTGTTGGGGAAAGTCCTAGTTCGCCTAGGCACGAAGTCTTGACCTGCAGGGTTGAGCAAGAAGTCATGGTCGAGGACTCGACAAGAAGACGTGGCCAAGGGTTAGGCAAGAAGTCCTGGTTGTGGACTGGACAACGAAGTCCAGATCCGGAAGATTGGGCATAAGTCTTAGCCAAGCGAGAGTTGCGGACAGAAGTAGAGGCGGGTCGAGGAACGGACGTCTCGAGATCCAGCAGTCTCGGAGGCTGAGCAAAAGTCCAACTGGAGGAGCCGGTTGGAAAATGGTAACTTCTCTTGAGAGGAGTAGGTGAGGAAGTGTTCCCTAGAAGAGGAAATAGTAGGCGTCGGTTCGATCTAGGGTTTCATTTTGAAATAGAAAGTCGGAACCAAGACAGCTCTGGCTGTGATTTATTTCAATTATTCATATTATATATTGTTTTTGGACTAACCCTGGTTGTAGGAGTCAAGAGGTCTCTACCACTACATCGCATGTGCATTAGAGGAGTCAGGTGCCTGGGAAGCCAGGCGCCTGATAGGGATCAGGCACCCCACATGGATGTTTCCGACCAAGGAGTTCAGCTGAGCTGGCAGGCTACAACGTCTGAAACTCAGGCACCTGTGAGCCATCAAACGCTCCAGGGAACCCAGGTGTAGCGACCCGCCTTCTCTACCTCAGACGGACCGTTACTTGTCTACTTCTTGACTCTAATGCACGACTAAAAATGCGGAACTTTCTTTTTTTTTTTTGTATTTAAATCTATCTAAGAATGTTATTCTAACTTTAATAGTCATGCATTTAAACTCATCACACAAGGTTCTACAATATTGCTCAAGCATTATGGAATATGAATCCAACTTTTCTAAGCATATTTAAAGCATTAAAACTTAATTCAAAAGGAGACTAACAACATCTTGGCACATGCATCAAATAGCTACATCGAAGTATCGATATTCAAAACTACTCACGCTCACACTCATCCAATGCAATCACAAGGATATGTATACTAAATAGAATGACATGGAATCTCTATTCGTGGTTTTAAGACAGGCAAAATATCTAAAACGCAAATACTTGGATAAATTCTATGTGATCTAACTTAAACTAAGAATTTGTAATAAATGCACTTTAAGTCTTTTATTTATCTTGTCCCAAGGACCTCTCCAAGGTCAGCCACCACACACATGTTACTCAGCACCGCCTCGTCGCCTTCCTTCAGAATTGCTTGCCTTTACCTTTACCTGCAGCAAGAGGAAATGCAACTAATAAGCATAAAGCTTAGCAAGTACTATCTAGCTCACAAAATCTCAAAATGCGCAGGCATGCTTTTTAAACAATGTGAAATCACATGAGATACTTTTATGCTTAAAAGAAACACTAAAAATATATATAACTCAAAACATACATACTCAAGCATTAATAAGTCTTAACTCACTTTTTCTCGGCTTAACTTGAAACTTTAGCAATTCTTTAACTTTAAATATTTCTTTAACTTTTAGAATAACTTTCGTAAATTTTAGAAAAACTTTGCTAAAGCATATACTTGAAAATAATAACTCACTTGGATGCACTTAAGACATAAGTACCATCTTATGCGCGTTCCCTAAAAGGTTGGGGTAGCGAGCCGCCAATCCTAATAGAGCAGACCTTGGTCTACCAGGGCCAAGACCTTGGAATCGGATACCTGGATTTCTTTAACGACGCCCTTGGACGTCGGGTACTAGCCTTAGAAAATAAAATAGCTTTTCTCCCTTTTCTTTCTTATCTTTAAATGCTTTGGCATTTTATCGAACACCTTGTGTGCGCAAATCCCTAAGTCTTGACTTTTGTGGATTTCGTAAGGCCTTAGCCTTCTCTTTTCTTTTTCCTTATCTTTCTTTTCTTCTGTTATAGATTTCTTAGACCCTAAACTCACATAGGATACTCTATCAAATATATATAAGCATATAATGAACTAAGATCACATGCAAAATCTTTAACTAAAAGTAAATATCTCCTTTAAAACTTTTAAAGGAAAATTCTTGCTGAAAATCGCCTCTTACAGCAGGTGAGCAGTACTTACCTTGATATTTTGGACTTACAACCAAGAACGACGTCAGAGGTTCCGGAGAAACTCGGAGTCTCGGAGATTTCTTCGCGCTCACGCGTTCCTCTCGTCGTGGGGATTCCGAATATCGGAAAATCTCTCGGAGGAGAGCCTTGGCCGGCCACCGGAGGAGAGCCCTACGGCTTGGTGTGTTTTCGCCCAAGAGAGGAGAGGGGGCGGCGTGCGTGGGTTTGGGGCGAGGAAGAGGGTTTGGTTGAGAGAAAATAAAATTTCTCTGTTTAATTATCTATTTATACTTAGGGTATTTAAGTCCAACTTTTAACTTAACTTAATATCTCTCTATTTCCTTTCAGCACACCCCTGTTGGGGCTCCTGGTTAACCCGACCAACTTAAGTCGTTGATCCCATGGGAGGTCTCGGGTTCAAAACTCATCCAGGTAACTTTTTGCCGAAAATTATATTTCTTTTAATAAAATACTAAACGGACTCGGAAAATTCCATAAAAATATTCTAAAAATTCCTAAAAATATCTGGAAATTTCTAAAACATTTTTAAATAGTTCTAAGAACTTTAAGAACTTCAATATGGAAATTTTGGGGTGTTACAATCCCCCATACCTTATAAAAAGTTCGTCCCCGAACTTAAAATAATTCTGGATATTTTTCTCTCATGCTATCTTCACGTTCCCAAGTAGCTTCCTCATGCTTTTGATTCTGCCAGATGACCTTCACTAGTGGCACTTCTTTATTCCTTAATCTTTTAACTGCTTTGTCCACTATCTGTGTCGGCCTGCTCTCATAGCTAAGATCTTCTTGGATCTGTACTGACTGAGGCTGAATCACTTGGCTAGGATCGTGAATACACTTCTTTAGCATAGAGACATGAAATGTACTGTGGATAGCTGACATATCCTCTGGCAAGTCCAGCTCATATGCTACCTTACCAACCCTCTTTATGATCTTGTAGGGTCCTATGTAGCGAGGACTTAGCTTGCCCTTCTTGCCAAATCTAATCACTCCCTTCATAGGAGCAACCTTGAGGAATACTGAATCTCCAATTTGGAATTCCAGTGGCCTACGGCGTGTGTCAGCATAACTTTTCTGTCTACTCTGGGCAGTCTCAATCCTCTGGCGGATCGTCTGGATAGCCTGAGTGATCTCATCCACAAGCTCAGTCTGGCTGCCTATTTCTGACTCCGTCTCTTTCTTTTCACCAGCTTCTTGCCAACATATGGGTGATCTACATTTTCTGCCATACAATGCCTCATAAGGTGCCATCCTGATGGTGGCCTGATAGCTATTGTTGTAGGCAAACTCAGCTAAGCACAGAAATTTACACCAACTACCTTTAAAGTCCAACGCACAAGCCCTGAGCATGTCTTCTAAAATCTGATTTACTCTCTCTGTTTGTCCATCTGTCTGGGGATGGAAAGCTGTGCTAAACTGAAGTCTGGTGCCTAGGGCGTCCTGAACACACCTCCAAAAATGGGAGATGAACCGCCCATCTCTGTCAGAAACGATCGACTTCGAAACTCCGTGAAGCCTAATCACTTCTTTCACGTACAGCTGTGCTAACTGCTCTACCGAATGCGATAACTTGATGGCTAGGAAGTGGGCAGACTTGGTCAATCTGTCCACTATCACCCATATTGCATCGTGTCCATGGGTGGTCCTTAGGAGACCTATGATAAAATCCATGGATATCTCTTCCCACTTCCACTCTGGAATGGGAAGAGGCTGCAAAACTCCTCCTGGTCTCTGGTGCTCTGCTTTGACTCTCTGGCAGGTCAAGCAGGTACTGATATATCTGGCCACGTCTCGCTTGAGTCCAGACCACCAGAACCTTTGCTTTAAATCTTGGTACATCTTGGTAGAACCAGGATGCATAGAGTACGGGGTACTGTGGGCTTCTTCTAAAATATTCTTTCTTAGTTCCTCATCATTAGGGACGCAAAGGCGGTCTCTAAGATAGAGGATGCCGCTATCTGATACTCGAAACTCTGAATTTTCTGCCTCTTGGATCTCCTGCTTGATCTTCTGGATCTCTGGGTCTTGCCTTTGCTTTCTTTGTATGTCCACAAGCAAGGTTGACTCTAGAGTCAATGCAGAAAGTTGCCCAATTATTACCTCGACTCCAAAATCCTTTATTTCTTTCTGAAGTGGTAGAGACAGTGATGATAGGGACATCAGTGCTGCACAGGATTTTCAGCTCAGTGCATCTGCCACTTTATTAGCTTTACCTGGGTGGTAGAGGATTTCACAGTCATAATCATTGACCAACTCTAGCCACCTGCGCTGCCTCATATTCAGATCCTTCTGAGTGAAGAAGTACTTCAAACTCTGATGGTCTGTGAAGATTCTGCACTGCACTCCAACCAGGTAGTGTCTCCAGAGCTTCAGTGCAAAAACCACAGCTGCTAGCTCAAGGTCATGAGTAGGGTAATTCTTCTCGTAGTCCTTGAGCTGTCTGGAGGCATATGCTATTACTTTACCGTCTTGCATGAGGACAGCTCCAAGGCCCATCTTGGATGCATCACTGTAGATGTCAAAGGCCTTGTCACTCTCTGGAACAGTCAGGATAGGAGCACTAGTCAATCATTTCTTCAGTTCTAGGAAGCTGTGCTCGCATTTATCTGACCACTCAAACTTCTGATTCTTTCTGGTCGGGGCTGTGAGTGGAGAGGCTATTCTGGAAAAGTCCTCAATAAATTTTCTGTAATATCCTGCCAGGCCTAAGAAGCTTCTGATTTCACTGGCATTCATGGGTCTACACCAGTTGCTGACTGCTTCTATCTTGGCTGGATCAACTTGAATGCCTTCCTTGGATACAATGTGACCTAGGAAGGTCACCTGATCTAGCCAAAACTCACACTTTGAGAATTTTGCATAGAGCTTCTCCTGCTGAAGGATCTGCAGCACTATCCTCAAGTGTGTAGCATGGTCCTCTGGAGTCCGTGAGTATATGAGAATATCATCAATGAATACAATGACGATTTGTCGAGATACTCCCTGAAGATGTGGTTCATCAGCTCCATGAAGACTGCTGGAGCATTGGTTACTCCAAAAGGCATCACCACAAATTCGTAGTGGCCGTATCTTGTCCTGAAGGCCGTCTTGGGGATGTCACTTTCTTTAACCTTTAGCTGATGATACCCAGAACGCAGATCTATCTTCGAGAACACTGTAGCCCCTTTGAGTTGATCAAATAAATCATCTATTCTAGGAAGGGGGTACTTGTTCTTGATGGTTACCTTGTTCAGAGCTCTGTAGTCTGTGCACAGACGCATAGACCCATCCTTCTTCTTGACGAAAAGTACAGGAGCTCCCCAAGGTGAATGACTCGGGCGAATGAAGCCCTTGTCTAGTAGCTCCTGGAGTTGCTCTTGTAATTCCTTCAACTCTGCTGGAGACATACGATATGGGGCCTTCGAGACCGGACCGGTACCTGGTACTAGCTCGATCTCGAATTCCACTTCTCTGTTGGGAGGTAGTCCAGGTAGTTCTTCTGGGAATACTTCTGGATACTCACAGACTACCCGTACATCCTCTTGCTTGCGCTCTTCCTTTGCTTCTATGTCCACTATGCATGCAAGAAAACCAACACACCCTTGTTCTAGCATCTGGTGGGCTGCCAAGGCTGAGAGGAATTTCTGAGTCTTCCTCCTTGGGGCTCCTTGAAATTCGAAAGGTGGTTCTCCTTCTGGATTGAAAACCACCTTCCTCCGTCGACAGTCCACTACAGCGCTGTACTTACTGAGGAAATCCATGCCCAGTATGACGTCGAAGTCTTGCATCGCAAGGACTATTAGATCGACATATAGCTCTCGGTCTGAAATCTTGATTGACACAGCCCGGAGCCACTGGGTAGATTCCATGATTTCCCCTGAAGGGAGAGTTGTCAGGAATCTGGACTCCCAACTCTCTACAGGCACCTGTAACTTACTAGCAAAAGGTACTGATACGAAAGAATGGGTCGCCCCAGTGTCAAACAGTGTAGTAGCTAAATGCTGAAAAATAACTATTTGACCTGTTACGACCGTGGAGGCGCTGGCAGCTTCTTCGTTCGTGAGGGAAAAGACTCTGGCATTGGTTGAAACTGGTGCTGCTTCCAACCCTCCCTGACTGACCTGAGGTCCCTCCAGTATTGTCGGCATGTAATGTAACTGAGGCTTGCCTCCATACTGTACGGACTGCTGAGGAAGTACCGTAAACTTGTTTGGGCAGTCTTTGGATCTGTGTCCCTCTTGTCCACATGAGTAGCATCCAGTTACACCCAAAAGGCATGCTCCTGGATGGGTCCTCCCACACTTAGGACAAGGTGGATACCTAGCTTGCTTGTTCTCTGGGTTTCCTTTTTGGCTGCCAGGCCACTGCTTCTTTTTGTGGTTCTTGTTCTTCCAGTTCTGGTTATTTGGCTGAGGCTTCTGGCCTCCTGTTGTCTTGTTCTCAATCAGGACTGGCTTCTGCTGTGTTTGTTGTGCCTTGATGCTATTCAAATAGTGCTCTGAGATTAGAGCACTACTGACCAACTCCTCGCTGGTCTGGGGTCGGTGTGTCCCACTGTTCACGTTGAGTGCTATTTCAGGGTTCAGCATGCGGAGCATCAGTCTGACTCGCTCCTTCTCTGTGCTGACTAGCTCTGGGCAGAGGCAAGCTAGTCTGTTGGACTTCACGACTGCTTCTCTCACTGGTAGGTTACCTTGTCTGAACTCCATGAAGTCCTCGTAGTGCTTATTGGTAACTCGCATGTGGAAGAACTCCACATAGAACTCTTGCTCGAAATCTGTCAAGCTCATCTGGTTGACTATCCTCTTACTCTTGACCCGCTCCCACCACATATGAGCATCTCCAATTAGGCAGAAGGAGGCACATTTGACCTTCTCGACTTCTGGCCAGTCAAGAAGCTCCATTGTGCTCTCTAAAGTCTTGAACCAAGCCTGGGCATCCCAGGGCTCAGTCGTGCCTGAGAAGCTTTCAGGTTTCAGCCTCTGCCACTGGACGAGGTATGCTTCTTGTCTTCGATTCACGACAGGGGTCTCCTGTGTGACTGGTGGAACTTCAACCACCACTGGAGTTCCCACTCCTGCTGTGGGTGGTGTAGGGGGCACTGGATGCTGATTTGCCATCAGTGTGGCAATTGTCTTCTGTTGCTCTGAAATATGAGCTTGCATTTGAGCAATGACTGCCATCAGGTTTGGCTGTTCTGTGCCAGGCTCATTGTTATCATGAACTGGAGTGCTGTTCCTTGCATTAGGAGCTCGGCCTCTTCTTGCCATCTAATAATGCATAAGGGAACAAGAATTCACCACTACATCTCTAGGTATAAACTTGTCTTCTTACTTAGTAACCTAATATCCATTCTAGGGATTAAACATGATTCCGTGATACTAAGGTATTAAACATGCTTCCTTGTTCTATGCACATATGAGTAAGTACTTAAGCATTTCTCTATACTGCAATTAAATAAAGGAGCAATAGAAAAACTGAAACTTAAAACTTTCTTACTTGAAGACGGCAAGGTTGGTGCTGATGTGTGTGTGATGCTGGAAAAGAGAACTGCTCTGATACCAACTGTAGCGACCCGCCTTCTCTACCTTAGACGGACCGTTACTTGTCTACTTCTTGACTCTAATGCACAACTAAAAATGTGGAACTTTCTTTTTTTTTTGTATTTAAATCTATCTAAGAATGATATTCTAACTTTAATAGTCATGCATTTAAACTCATCACACAAGGTTCTACAATATTGCTCAAGCATTATGGAATATGAATGCAACTTTTCTAAGCATATTTAAAGCAATAAAACTTAATTCAAAAGGAGACTAACAACATCTTGGCACATGCATCAAATAGCTACATCGAAGTATCGATATTCAAAACTACTCACGCTCACACTCATCCAATGCAATCACAAGGATATGTATAGGAGCTCGCCCTTGGACGCCGTTGATATCAAGGTAATCACTGCTCACCTGCAGTAAGAGGCGGTTTTCCGCAAGAATTTTCCCTTAAAAGTTTTAAAGGAGATATTTACTTTTAGTTTAAGATTTTGCAAGTGATCTTAGTTCATTATATGCTTATATATATTTGATAGAGTATCCTATGTGAGTTTAGGGTCTAAGAAATCTATAAGAGAAGAAAAGAAAGATAAAGAAAAAGAAAAGAGAATGCCAAGACCTTACGAAATCCCCAAAAGTCAAGACTTAGGGATTTGGGCACACAAGGTGTTCGATAAAATGCCAAGGCATTTAAAGATAAGAAAGAAAAGGGAGAAAACCTATTTTATTTTCTAAGGCCAGTACCCGGCGTCCAAGGGTGTCGTTAAAGAAATCCAGGTGTCCGATTCCAAGGTCTTGGCCCTGGTAGACCAAGGTCTGCTCTATTAGGATTGGCGGCTCGCTACCCCAACCTTTTAGGGCACGCGCATAAGATGGTACTTACGTCTTAAGTGGATCCAAGTGAGTTATTATTTTCAAGTATATGCTTTAGCAAAGTTTTTCTAAAATTTAAGAAAGTTTTTCTAAAAGTTAAAGAAAGATTTAAAGTTAAAGAATTGCCAAAGTTTCAAGTTAAGCCGAGAAAAAGTGAGTTAAGACTTATTAATGCTTGAGTATGTATGTTTTGAGTTATATATGTTTTTAGTGTTCCTTTTAAGCTTAAAAGTATCTCATGTGATTTCACATTGTTTAAAAAGCATGCCTGCGCATTTTGAGATTTTGTGAGCTAGATAGTACTTGCTAAGCTTTATGCTTAATAGTTGCATTTGTAAGGTAGCATATGAGCTGGACTTGCCAGAGGATATGTCAACTATCCACAGTACATTTCATGTCTCTATGGTAAAGAAGTGTATTCACGATCCTAGCCAAGTGATTCAGCCTTAGTCAGTACAGATCCAAGAAGATCTTAGCTATGAGAGCAGGCCGACACAGATAGTGGACAAAGCAGTTAAAAGATTAAGGAATAAAGAAGTGCCACTAGTGAAGGTCATCTGGCAGAGTCAAAAGCATGAGGAAGCTACTTGTGAACGTGAAGGCAGCATGAGAGAAAAATATCCAGAATTATTTTAAGTTCGGGGATGAACTTTTTATAAGGTATGGCGGATTGTAACGCCCTGAAATTTCCATATTGAAGTTCTTAAAGTCCTTAGAACTATTTAAAAATGTTTTAGAAATTTCCAGATATTTTTAGGAATTTTTAGAATATTTTTATGGAATTTTCCGAGTCCGTTTAGTATTTTATTAAAAGAAATAGAATTTTCGACAAAAAGTTGCCTAGATGAGTTTTGAACCGGAGACCTCCCATGGGATCAACGACTTAAGTTGGTCAGGTTAACCAGGAGCCCCAGCAGGGGTGTGCTGAAAGGAAATAGAGAGATATTAAGTTAAGGTAAAATTTGGACTTAAATACCCTAAGTATAAATAGATAATTAAAGAGAGAAATTTTATTTTCTCTCAACCAAACCCTCTTCCTCGCCCCAAACCCACGCACGCTGCCCCCTCTCCTCTCTTGGGCGAAAACACACCAAGCCCTAGGGCTCTCCTCCGGTGGCCGGCCAAGGCTCTCCTCCGAGAGATTTTCCGATATTCGGAATCCCCACGACGAGAGGAACGCATGAGCGCGAAGAAATCTCCGAGTCTCCGAGTTTCTCCTAAACCTCCGACGCCGTTCTTGGTTGTAAGTCCAAAATATCAAGGTAAGTACTGCTCACCTGCAGTAAGAGGCGGTTTTTCGCAAGTATTTTCCCTTAAAAGTTTTAAAGGAGATATTTACTTTTAGTTTAAGATTTTGCATGTGATCTTAGTTCATTATATGCATATATATATTTGATAGAGTATCCTATGTGAGTTTAGGGTCTAAGAAATCTATAAGAGAATAAAAGAAAGATAAAGAAAAAGAAAAGAGAAGGCCAAGGCCTTACGAAATCCCCAAAAGTCAAGACTTAGGGATTTGGGAACACAGGGTGTTCGATAAAATGCCAAGGCATTTAATGATAAGAAAGAAAAGGGAGAAAATCTATTTTATTTTCTAAGGCCAGTACTCGGCGTCCAAGGGCGTCGTTAAAGAAATTCAGGTGTCCGATTCCAAGGTCTTGGCCCTGGTAGACCAAGGTCTGCTCTATTAGGATTGGCGGCTCGCTACCCCAACCTTTTAGGGAACGCGCATAAGATGGTACTTACGTCTTAAGTTGATCCAAGTGAGTTATTATTTTCAAGTATATGCTTTAGCAAAGTTTTTCTAAAATTTAAGAAAGTTTTTCTAAAAGTTAAAGAAAGATTTAAAGTTAAAGAATTGCTAAAGTTTCAAGTTAAGCCGAGAAAAAGTGAGTTAAGACTTATTAATGCTTGAGTATGCATGTTTTGAGTTATATATGTTTTTAGTGATTCTTTTAAGCATAAAAGTATCTCATGTGATTTCACATTGTTTAAAAAGCATGCCTGCGCATTTTGAGATTTTGTGAGCTAGATAGTACTTGCTAAGCTTTATGCTTATTAGTTGCATTTCCTCTTGCTGCAGGTAAAGGTAAAGGCAAGCAATTCTGAAGGAAGGTGACGAGGCGGTGATGAGTAACGTGTGTGTGGTGGCTGATGACGGGCCCAAAATTATACTAGATTAATTTATCAGGAAATGTATGGGCTCATCAAATTTAAATTGTATAAATGAATGCTGGAAACCCTTTTTACAATCAAAAACTGAAAATGTAATATAGGGGCCACAGGTCGTATTTTTCTCGGGGACTAGTTGACGTTGTGTGATTCGCGCTTGTATTTATGTCGTTTGTGTTTTCGGGTTTCAAATCAAAATCTGGGTTATGGGTTGCTATCAAGAATGAAAGTGCAAAGAAAATTAGAGGAACCAAACTAATGAGCTAAATAAAATGATCGTAGTCAACAACTAAACCAATGGAAAAAAAACAAATTCAACCAAGGTAACTCAACCGAAGTTCAAAGATGCAAATCTGAATTTAAATTCAAGCTACAAGGTCTGTTCAAGCTCAACCTATAAATGTCGAATGCCTATCTTGATACAAAGAGAACAAAAAGGTGAAACAACTTTGTACCCTGAGCAAAAGATTTATGTGCCAAAAAGGACTGTTCTTAAGTGCTAAAACTGTGATTTGCCACTCCGAATTGACTTGACTCACTACAACTTGAAAGGCAAAGCTAATAGTGAAGAGCTCATTATGCATTGAGGTTGGAAATTAGAGATGAATGCAGTGAAATTCAGAAATGAACTGAAATTCAGATTTCGATTGCAAACATTCTAAAATGAAGCTTTAAACCATATGAAATCTCAAACAAACCAGCTGAATTGAGTTGCCTTAACCTACAGCCAGTTAATTGGCACAAAGTCGGAATTTATCAGCTGCATGGCAGGGAAAACATGGTTTAGCAGAAATAGCAAGCTGATAAGTGCAGTAATGAAACTTCAATTTCAGAAATGGGAGGTTACATAGGGAATGAAACTTGCAGATTTCGTATGTACAAATTCATATCATGAAGCTGAGATGGGGCTACAATTCAGAAACAAACCGTCTTCAAATTAAACTAGATTCAAGCTCCACAATTCATTGAGCAGAAACTTGAATCTGCTAAACAGGACAGAATTGAATTCAGCTCAAATGGTGTGCAGAATTGAATGAATGCAGGGCTGAAATGAAGAACTGCAGAATTTCAGCAACAATTTGAATGCAAATCCAACAAACAAATGGGCCAAAATTGACGCACTGATCTACAATTCAGAATTGCTAAGCTGTAATTGACACAAAACGAATTGATGTGAAGAAACAAAGAGATGCAGAATTGATTTGCATAAAAACAAAACCTGCAGAATTGTAGTTTATCCAAGAATTGATTCGCTACAACCAATTGCATAAACAAATTGATCAAGTGGAGATCTAATGCAATGGTTGACCAAACAATAACATTTTATTGTGCTGGAATCGAAAACATAGAAGTAAATGGGGAGAATGCAGGAACCAAGCTGGAAATTCAGAAATGAAACATGTTCAGAAACTGACTTGCAAATGAGATTTACTGCATGATCTAGTGTCAAACAATATGTAGAAAAGCTAAAGCTTGCTTAACTCAACTATAGGAGAGGAACTACAGCTAACACGTACAGAAATTAAACTAAAACTGGCACACAAGAACAGCTGATACGCAAGCTGAAAAACAGGGAGAAGAAATGGCACGCAAGCAATAAACAGCAATTAAACTAGATTAACTTCAATTGATCACTGAATAAGATCCCTAGCTACATTTACTTGCTGAGCTAAAACTAATTAAGCAGAAAACAAATTCGGAAATGGAAACTAAGTAGCTGATATGAAAATTTAGAACAAAACAGATTCGGCAGAATGAAATTCAAACTACAAACACAATGAAATAAGCTAATTAACTACTCCTCAATCTTCCTCAGCTCAAATTCTTCTTGGTCGTCAAGCAAGAGCTGGCTTCGAACCCCTAGGCACAGCAAATCAGTGGAAATCAGATTGGATTAGTGAACTCTGCTCAAACTGCGCAAGCTGGGAATTTCCAATCCAAACGCTTCGATCTTCGTTTGTGGAGCTGCGATGGTGATTTGGGAACAACCTGAGGTCACTTGAGAACCCCTACAAGTGCCTCAGATCATCGAAAATGGACTGTGGCAAAGATCTCAGTGTTCGGACCACAGAGCCACCGAAACCCTCAAATAACTCTGTCCGGCGCGAATTCGAGCTTAATTCTCCAATCAAACTGACCTCCAAAGCTCCAGAAGATGATCTTGATGAAGAATCGAGGGGTCGCGCCCCGGAAATGGAGAAAATCGACTGGAAAACGAAGAAGAAATGGTGAAGGCTACTGTAGCGGCGGAGACGCGACAAGGAGAAAGGCAGCTGCGTTTTTGATTAAATAGGAATCAATGGACGGCTCAGATTGATCGGAGGAGATCCAACGGCTGATCTTGCTCTGATTAGAGCCAAACTTTTATGATGATGATCTGGGGTCAGGATCTGCCTTGTGGTAGCTCGGATCCTCCAGATGTGCAACGGATGGTCCAGATCAACTCTATCTGTGATTGGACGCTCTAGAGCCCTCCTTGCTTGATTCAACGGTTGATTTAGCTCTGATTGGGATGAAACCTTCAGATCATGATCATGGAGCTTGATCAACCCTAACCCTAGCTCGGATTGCTTCAGATCGTCCCGGATGGCTCAGATCCAGCCGCTCTTGAATCGGACGGCCCGGATTAATCGTAGACTTGATAATTCGATCCGGTTCACATCCGACTCAGGTTTGACTCAGTATGCCCTAAGTCCAGGATCCTTTCATGCCTACAAAAATATATCAGAAAATTAGTGGCCAAATAATCCAAAAATTGTGTAATTTTGCAATTAAGTCCAAAATAAGATAAAGTTCCAAAACCTAGGGTAAAATCATAATTAAGCAATAAAAACACAGGTTAATCATGGATTTTAGCACTTAAAATAATCAATAAAATGGTGCTTATCAACTCCCCCACACTTAGCCTTGAGCGTCTCGCGAAATAACTAAACATGTATGCCCTAGATTTTCTTAAGCATAATTAGAAGCAATTGAAAAGAAATTACCTAGGGTCGTCAATTCTCATAAGTCTAAACTCTATGGATTACTATCTTGTCCTTAAATCAACAGCTCAGCCCTTTCATCCATCATAAATCATTGAGATGAATTTAAATCTCTAGTCTTTCAAGGAAAATTTGGTGGCTCTCTTCTAAGTTCTAAGTTGATGATGGAAGTGGAGCTCACTCAAACACACATGCTTCTTGCACTACCATAGGCTTGCTTATTATCTACTCTCCACCATTAATCATGATTAGGAGTCACATCTACAAAAATTATTCAAACAAATGTAAGACAAAGAGAATGGTGAGAAATGGAATAAAAGCAAAGATAATGGAAAAATGGGTAAAGTGGAAGACTTGGTTGCTCAAAAATATTTCCAATGTGCTTTGCCCCATCTTGACAGTCCTCTAATGATATCAAAAGTATGGGTGAGTGAAACTTCAATAAATTCCTTTGGTTTGGATGAAAAACCCTTCCTTGGTTTCAATGTGCCAACTCTTCCTTTTGTGTGCCATTTTTGTTTCTTTCTTCTCTTTTCTGATTTTTCTCTTCTTCTTTTACCCTCTAGCAAGGTCAGATTTGTAGTGGAGCAAAGCCTTTTAATTCGGATCAGAGAACTTCAATGATTTTCAATGCCAACTCAATTGTGTACCAACATTGTTTCTCCTTTGTTCTCTTTTTCTCTTGGTCAGCTGCTGATTATTTTTTCTGCTTTCTTTCTTTCTTGTAAGGTCGAGAAGGTAGTGGAGCAAGGCTGTAATTCGAATGAAAAAATTATCCACTTGTTTCCATGGTATCAACATTCCATTTGTGTGCCAATTTTCTTTTCCTTCTTTCTCATTTTTTTTTTCAAACTGTTTTTTTTTTACTTTTTGCTTTTGTCTCAGCTTCCAAATTCTGTTTCTGATCAGCTGTGATGTACTTCAATCTATAATACATTCATCCCCTTCATTTCGTGATTCAAAGCTTTGGAAAATCCAATTTCAGATTCAACTTGGCACCAATCTGCACACACAAAACTCTTTTTTTTTAGCTGAATTCAGCTTCTGATCAGCCTCAATGCAGCTCCAATTCAGCCTCCTTTCCTACTGATTTCTCAGCTTCTTTTCAGACTTTGGCTTGTATCATTCATCAGCTCTAAGATTTTGCACAGATTTGACAGATTACAAGCAGTGCAGTTTTAGCTTCTTTCAGCCTTTGGTCAGCCCTTTTGAATTCTGTTCTTGATCTGAAAATTCCTGCTCAGATTCTCCTTGAACTCAGCTTCAATCGAATTTGGTTTGTATCATTCAGTAGCTCTCACTCGGCAGCAACAAATTCTCTAGTTTCAACCATTGTGTGCTATTTTTGACCTTGGCACAGTTTGGTTTTTTTTTTCTGTGTGTGCTGATCAGAGTTGCTGGCATCCTTATTTCTTCCAGATCTGGTCAGCATTTAGTATTCTCATTATTCTTTGATGCATTTCCGAACTTGTGCCCTGATTCATAGCCTTGGAAAATCTAATTTCAGCCTCAACTTAGCACAAACTGCTCAAAAACTGCACTGCTAATCTGAATTTCTGAACAGCTTTTGTTCTCTTTGTGTTCAGCTTTTGTTCACCCATTTCGAATTCTGAACAGCTGCATTTAAACTTCTAGCATATTGTGTCTGATTTCTACAGTAAGGGACAGCTGCAAACCAATGCATTCTGATCAAAACATGCTATCCAAAGAAAATTTTCCTTGCTTTGGCACCAACTTTTTTTTTTTTTTTTAAACAGCAATTGGCGTGCCATTTGTTTTCCTTGAATCTTCAAATGATGAGCAAGAATCTAGATGCTTCAATTGTTGTCTTCCTTAACTACTTCTTCTTGCTTGATCTTGATACCAAACTCAACTCACTTGGCACAAAAATGCAGATTTTTTTTTTTGATTTTTTTTTTTCCGTTGACATGAATTGCCTCCAAAACTTTAGTCACTCCCCCACACTTAAATCTTTGTCCGTCTCGGGCAAAATAACATTAGAAACATTCCAAACAAACAAGTCCAAAGAAAAGTGAAGGTAAGAGTAAAAAATAAGTAAAGAAAAAGGGATTGAACATGATTTTTACCAAAATTGAAATGGAAAGGTAAACAAATTTATTAGCCTCTATAGATGTGATCCAATCATTGAAATATGATTTTGAAAGAACCTAAGCAAGTTCTAGAGTTTAATAACATGTGTGTCACAAATAATAGGCTAATTCTCACTAGGTAAAAACAATTCATCTCAACTCCTCAATCAAGAATCTAAAAGCCAAGTAGTACTCAAATATCCAAGATTTCATCCATGAGCCTAGACCCTAAGTTTTGACAACC
Source organism: Boesenbergia rotunda (assembly GCA_024364735.1). Lineage (NCBI taxonomy): Eukaryota > Viridiplantae > Streptophyta > Magnoliopsida > Zingiberales > Zingiberaceae > Boesenbergia > Boesenbergia rotunda. The sequence continues at coordinate 128,535 of JAGFNQ010003864.1, forward strand.
AAATTTAATTTATTTTCAAAAGACTCTAAAATGCTATGGAGAAAATCTAAAGGGATATTTTTATTTCTACTCATGCAAGAAGAAGTGCTAAAAGGAAATACAGGGTATTTACAATGTCTATTTATTCAATTTACTCTAAAAAACATAAGAGTGAAAAATGCGATAAAAGAAAATACAAGAAAAATAAACTCCCCTTTATTCGGGTGGGCGGAGTCTATCCAGATGCAGCCTCCATCTTGGTAGTGGAGGAACATAAGTGGCTGGGAGATCTCGGACTCCCCCACACTTGAACTTTTCAAAAATTTGCTCCGGTGGCCGCAGGCGATTTAGGTTCAGAATCCATGTCAGAGGTGGAGTGCTTTGAATTAGAGTAAAATCATCTCCTCCTTCTTTCTGCCTTTCAGAAGTCCTTCCAGGAGGCTGAAGTCTGTTCAGTTGGAGCACCCACTCCTGAAGTCTTCTGGACCCTGCAAAAACATGTAATACCTCTCTCAAGCGTTCAGGGTCAGAAAGAAATGATATAAGTTCAGTTTCTGCATGAAATAAATCCAAATCTGCATCATGTCCAATTAAATCAAATTCTGGTGCCTCAATAAAATTTTCAAAATCATTATCTACAAAATTTGCATCCAGGAGCTCATCACAAATAAAGAAATCAATTTCTGGCTCATCAATAGAAAGTTCACAATTATTTTCCATCCAGGGTGTATCATGCAATGTGTCACAGCCAATCAAATCAATATCAGGTATTTCCAAAAGTTTTTCACATTCATCCTCAGCATATGAAATAGCAAGAGATTCATCAAAATAAATAACATCCATTTCAGGCACTTCTAAAAAATTTTCACTATCCAGATCTACAAAAGATGTATCTAAAGATTCATCATAACAAACTACATCAATTATGGGTGCCTCTAAAATTATTTCGCAATTCATATTTACAATGGACGTGTCAAGTAATGCATGATGATCAATAAAATCAATGTTTGGTACCTCTATTGGATTTTCACAAACAATCTCTACACAAGGTATATCAATAAATACATCAGAGTCAATAGAGTCATCCCTAGGTACCTCACTGAATTTTTCTGAAGAAGGAGGAGAATTACTTACCTGAGCGTGCTGGATAATACCTGAAGGGTCTATAATAGTAGATGTGTCTGTGGTCTCCTCCTGGTTATGTTCAAGCTCCTCTTCAGCCTCAGGCTCTGGTGGACAATCAACTGGTGATCCTTGGGTGCTTGCTTCCACCAAGCAAGTCCCTACACTTCCTGGTTCATTCTCTAAATCTTGTGGTGGTCCCTGGGGCTTAGTGCAGTCCCCTACACCTATGGAATCATCTCCTCTGCATGCTTCTCCTGTAATATCTGCAACAACAGTGTCAGAAAAATTAGGACCATCAATAATGCTATCATCAGAAAATAAAAGTCTAGAATGGTCCTGTGGAGCTTCAACTTCTTCTTCTGGAGCTGAAAAATTGGGAATTGGATTTTGAGTAGGAGTCTCCGGAGGAATGCATGCTCTAGGTGCCCAGACTTTAATGTATTCTTCTTCTTCTTCTTCTAAAATTGCAAGATCCATTAAAGAAAGATTTGGCCTTGCACTAGGGTCACCTTGAACTTGTATCTGATTCATTTGACTAGAAATTTGTCCAACGCCTCTTTCTATGTCTTGAAGCCTTTGCTGCTGTTGATGATATTGTACAACTAGTTGATAAATCTCCTCAATTCTTTGTTGTTGTGCCTCATTCTCATTAAGATTCTCAAAGCCTCCTTGGTTAGCATAGCTCCTTGACTGATTTTGAAAGGATGAAGTAGGCTGAAAATTTTGAGCTTGCTGATTGGGTTGAAAACATGGCTGTTGAGGCTGATTAAAGGGCTGATATTCTTGGCAGCTATCAGAGGTTATGGAGAGCAGATATTCTTGGAAACTTTGCAGGGAGATGCAGCCTTGAAAGTTCTGATTTTTAGCTGGAAAATTAGGTGGCGAAGGCTGAAAATTCTGCCCTTGAAACCCTTGATTGTAGGGCTGTGAAAACTGGTTCAAGGGCTGTGTAGGCTGAAAATTTTGTTGGTTTTGCGCTGGAAAAACTGGGAATTATTGAAAACCTTGCTGCCCTTGATTGTATTGCTGGAATTGAGGTTCAAAATGCTGAAATGGTTGTTGAAAATTGGGCTGAAATTGCTGAAAACTAGGCTGAAAATTCTGGAAAATTGGCTGCCCGTTCTGAAAATTCTGGAAATTCTGGAAATTGCTGGAATTCGGCTGAAATTGTTGGAATTGTTGTGGTTGCTCGAATTGTTGCAATGGTGGCTGAGAAAACTGATTTGGTTGCTCAAAGACTGAAAATTGGGGCTGCCCATTCTGAATTTGTTGGAAATTTGAGTAGGGCTGTTGGAAATCTTGCTGTAATGACGGCTGAAAGAACTGATTGGTTTGCTGAAAATTTTGGTTGCAAGGTTGTTGAAATTGGTTGAAAGGCTGAAACTCTGATGACCACATTTTGATCTTGCAGCCCTGTCACCAAACAAACAAGGAAAATGGCAGCAACCATATATGAAAGATAAAGCAAAATAAAACAGAACCCAATGATATGTCAAAAAATACACAAGCAAAAATCAAACAAATCAACTAGTTGCTTCCCCGGCAACGGCGCCAAAAATTTGACGGGCCCAAAATATACTAATTAAAGTTGTCACGAAAGTGTGGGCTTATCAAATTTTGATATGAATGAATGCTGGAAACCCTTTTTACAATCAAAAACTGAAAATGTAATATAGGGGCCACAGGTCGTATTTTTCTCGGGGACTAGTTGACATTGTATGATTCGCGCTTGTATTTATGTCGTTTGTGTTTTCGGGTTTCAAATCAAAATCTGGGTTATGGGTTGCTATCAAGAATGAAAGTGCAAAGAAAATTAGAGGAACCAAACTAATGAGCTAAATAAAATGATCGTAGTCAACAACTAAACCAATGGAAAAAAAACAAATTCAACCAAGGTAACTCAACCGAAGTTCAAAGATGCAAATCTGAATTTAAATTCAAGCTACAAGGTCTGTTCAAGCTCAACCTATAAATGCCGAATGCCTATCTTGATACAAAGAGAACAAAAAGGTGAAACAACTTTGTACCCTGAGCAAAAGATTTATGTGCCAAAAAGGATTGTTCGTAAGTGCTAAAACTGTGATTTGCCACTCCGAATTGACTTGACTCACTACAACTTGAAAGGCAAAGCTAATAGTGAAGAGCTCATTATGCATTGAGGTTGGAAATTAGAGATGAATGCAGTGAAATTCAGAAATGAACTGAAATTCAGATTTCGATTGCAAACATTCTAAAATGAAGCTTTAAACCATATGAAATCTCAAACAAACCAGCTGAATTGAGTTGCCTTAACCTACAGCCAGTTAATTGGCACAAAGTCGGAATTTATCAGCTGCATGGCAGGGAAAACATGGTTTAGCAGAAATAGCAAGCTGATAAGTGCAGTAATGAAACTTCAATTTCAGAAATGGGAGGTTACGCAGGGAATGAAACTTGCAGATTTCGTATGTACAAATTCATATCATGAAGCTGAGATGGGGCTACAATTCAGAAACAAACCGTCTTCAAATTAAACTAGATTCAAGCTCCACAATTCATTGAGCAGAAACTTGAATCTGCTAAACAGGACAGAATTGAATTCAGCTCAAATGGTGTGCAGAATTGAATGAATGCAGGGGTGAAATGAAGAACTGCAGAATTTCAGCAACAATTTGAATGCAAATCCAACAAACAAATGGGCCAAAATTGACGCACTGATCTACAATTCAAAATTGCTAAGCTGTAACTGACACAAAACGAATTGATGTGAAGAAACAAAGAGATGCAGAATTGATTTGCATAAAAACAAAACCTGCAGAATTGTAGTTTATCCAAGAATTGATTCGCTACAACCAATTGCATAAACAAATTGATCAAGTGGAGATCTAATGCAATGGTTGACCAAACAATAACATTTTATTGTGCTGGAATCGAAAACATAGAAGTAAATGGGGAGAATGCAGGAACCAAGCTGGAAATTCAGAAATGAAACATGTTCAGAAACTGACTTGCAAATGAGATTTACTGCATGATCTAGTGTCAAACAATATGTAGAAAAGCTAAAGCTTGCTTAACTCAACTATAGGAGAGGAACTACAGCTAACACGTACAGAAATTAAACTAAAACTGGCACACAAGAACAGCTGATACGCAAGCTGAAAAACAGGGAGAAGAAATGGCACGCAAGCAATAAACAGCAATTAAACTAGATTAACTTCAATTGATCACTGAATAAGATCCCTAGCTACATTTACTTGCTGAGCTAAAACTAATTAAGCAGAAAACAAATTCGGAAATGGAAACTAAGTAGCTGATATGAAAATTCAGAACAAAACAGATTCGGCAGAATGAAATTCAAACTACAAACACAATGAAATAAGCTAATTAACTACTCCTCAATCTTCCTCAGCTCAAATTCTTCTTGGTCGTCAAGCAAGAGCTGGCTTCGAACCCCTAGGCACAGCAAATCAGTGGAAATCAGATTGGATTAGTGAACTCTGCTCAAACTGCGCAAGCTGGGAATTTCCAATCCAAACGCTTCGATCTTCGTTTGTGGAGCTGCGATGGTGATTTGGGAACAACCTGAGGTCACTTGAGAACCCCTACAAGTGCCTCAGATCATCGAAAATGGACTGTGGCGAAGATCTCAGTGTTCGGACCACAGAGCCACCGAAACCCTCAAATAACTCTGTCCGGCGCGAATTCGAGCTTAATTCTCCAATCAAACTGACCTCCAAAGCTCCAGAAGATGATCTTGATGAAGAATCGAGGGGTCGCGCCCCGGAAATGGAGAAAATCGACTGGAAAACGAAGAAGAAACGGTGAAGGCTACTGTAGCGGCGGAGACGCGACAAGGAGAAAGGCAGCTGCGTTTTTGATTAAATAGGAATCAATGGACGGCTCAGATTGATCGGAGGAGATCCAACGGCTGATCTTGCTCTGATTAGAGCCAAACTTTTATGATGATGATCTGGGGTCAGGATCTGCCTTGTGGTAGCTCGGATCCTCCAGATGTGCAACGGATGGTCCAGATCAACTCTATCTGTGATTGGACGCTCTAGAGCCCTCCTTGCTTGATTCAACGGTTGATTTAGCTCTGATTGGGATGAAACCTTCAGATCTTGATCATGGAGCTTGATCAACCCTAACCCTAGCTCGGATTGCTTCAGATCGTCCCGGATGGCTCAGATCCAGCCGCTCTTGAATCGGACGGCCCGGATTAATCGTAGGCTTGATAATTCGATCCGGTTCACATCCGACTCAGGTTTGACTCAGTATGCCCTATGTCCAGGATCCTTTCATGCCTACAAAAATATATCAGAAAATTAGTGGCCAAATAATCCAAAAATTGTGTAATTTTGCAATTAAGTCCAAAATAAGATAAAGTTCCAAAACCTAGGGTAAAATCATAATTAAGCAATAAAAACACAGGTCAATCATGGATTTTAGCACTTAAAATAATCAATAAAATGGTGCTTATCAACTCCCCCACACTTAGCCTTGAGCGTCTCGCGAAATAACTAAACATGTATCCCCTAGATTTTCTTAAGCATAATTAGAAGCAATTGAAAAGAAATTACCTAGGTTCGTCAATTCTCATAAGTCTAAACTCTATGGATTACTATCTTGTCCTTAAATCAACAACTCAGCCCTTTCATCCATCATGAATCATTGAGATGAATTTAAATCTCTAGTCTTTCAAGGAAAATTTGGTGGCTCTCTTCTAAGTTCTAAGTTGATGATGGAAGTGGAGCTCACTCAAACACACATGCTTCTTGCACTACCATAGGCTTGCTTATTATCTACTCTCCACCATTAATCATGATTAGGAGTCACATCTACAAAAATTATTCAAACAAATGTAAGACAAAGAGAATGGTGAGAAATGGAATAAAAGCAAAGATAATGGAAAAATGGGTAAAGTGGAAGACTTGGTTGCTCAAAAATATTTCCAATGTGCTTTGCCCCATCTTGACAGTCCTCTAATGATATCAAAAGTATGGGTGAGTGAAACTTCAGTAAATTCCTTTGATTTGGATGAAAAACCTTTCCTTGACTTCCTTGTGCCAAGTTTTCTCTTGTGTACCAACTTTGTTTCTTCCTTCTCTTTTCTGATTTTTCTCTTCTTCTTTTATCTTCTAGCAAGGTCAGAAATGTATTGGAGCAAAGCCTTTTAATTCGGATCAGAGAACTTCAATGATTTTCAATGCCAACTCAATTGTGTACCAACTTGTTTCTCCTTTGTTCTCTTTTTCTCTTGGTCAGCTGCTGATTATTTTTTCTGCTTTCTTTCTTTCTTGTAAGGTCGAGAAGGTAGTGGAGCAAGGCTGTAATTCGAATGAAAAAATTATCCACTTGTTTCCATGGTATCAACATTCCATTTGTGTGCCAATTTTCTTTTCCTTCTTTCTCATTTTTTTTTTCAAACTGTTTTTTTTTTACTTTTTGCTTTTGTCTCAGCTTCCAAATTCTGTTTCTGATCAGCTGTGATGTACTTCAATCTATAATACATTCATCCCCTTCATTTCGTGATTCAAAGCTTTGGAAAATCCAATTTCAGATTCAACTTGGCACCAATCTGCACACACAAAACTGTTTTTTTTTAGCTGAATTCAGCTTCTGATCAGCCTCAATGCAGCTCCAATTCAGCCTCCTTTCCTACTGATTTCTCAGCTTCATTTTAGACTTTGGCTTGTATCATTCATCAGCTCTAAGATTTTGCACAGATTTGACAGATTACAAGCAGTGCAGTTTTAGCTTCTTTCAGCCTTTGGTCAGCCCTTTTGAATTCTGTTCTTGATCTGAAAATTCCTGCTCAGATTCTCCTTGAACTCAGCTTCAATCGAATTTGGTTTGTATCATTCAGTAGCTCTCACTCGGCAGCAACAAATTCTCTAGTTTCAACCATTGTGTGCTATTTTTGACCTTGGCACAGTTTGGTTTTTTTTTTTCTGTGTGTGCTGATCAGAGTTGCTGGCATCCTTATTTCTTCCAGATCTGGTCAGCATTTAGTATTCTCATTATTCTTTGATGCATTTCCGAACTTGTGCCCTGATTCATAGCCTTGGAAAATCTAATTTCAGCCTCAACTTAGCACAAACTGCTCAAAAACTGCACTGCTAATCTGAATTTCTGAACAGCTTTTGTTCTCTTTGTGTTCAGCTTTTGTTCACCCATTTCGAATTCTGAACAGCTGCATTTAAACTTCTAGCATATTGTGTCTGATTTCTACAGTAAGGGACAGCTGCAAACCAATGCATTCTGATCAAAACATGCTATCCAAAGAAAATTTTCCTTGCTTTGGCACCAACTTTTTTTTTTTTTTTTGTAAACAGCAATTGGCGTGCCATTTGTTTTCCTTGAATCTTCAAATGATGAGCAAGAATCTAGATGCTTCAATTGTTGTCTTCCTTAACTACTTCTTCTTGCTTGATCTTGATACCAAACTCAACTCACTTGGCACAAAAATGCAGATTTTTTTTTTAATTTTTTTTTTCCGTTGACATGAATTGCCTCCAAAACTTTAGTCACTCCCCCACACTTAAATCTTTGTCCGTCTCGGGCAAAATAACATTAGAAACATTCCAAACAAACAAGTCCAAAGAAAAGTGAAGGTAAGAGTAAAAAATAAGTAAAGAAAAAGGGATTGAACATGATTTTTACCAAAATTGAAATGGAAAGGTAAACAAATTTATTAGCCTCTATAGATGTGATCCAATCATTGAAATATGATTTTGAAAGAACCTAAGCAAGTTCTAGAGTTTAATAACATGTGTGTCACAAATAATAGGCTAATTCTCACTAGGTAAAAACAATTCATCTCAACTCCTCAATCAAGAATCTAAAAGCCAAGTAGTACTCAAATATCCAAGATTTCATCCATGAGCCTAGACCCTAAGTTTTGACAACCAAATTTAATTTATTTTCAAAAGACTCTAAAATGCTATGGAGAAAATCTAAAGGGATATTTTTATTTCTACTCATGCAAGAAGAAGTGCTAAAAGGAAATACAGGGTATTTACAATGTCTATTTATTCAATTTACTCTAAAAAACATAAGAGTGAAAAATGCGATAAAAGAAAATACAAGAAAAATAAACTCCCCTTTATTCGGGTGGGCGGAGTCTATCCAGATGCAGCCTCCATCTTGGTAGTGGAGGAACATAAGTGGCTGGGAGATCTCGGACTCCCCCACACTTGAACTTTTCAAAAATTTGCTCCGGTGGCCGCAGGCGATTTAGGTTCAGAATCCATGTCAGAGGTGGAGTGCTTTGAATTAGAGTAAAATCATCTCCTCCTTCTTTCTGCCTTTCAGAAGTCCTTCCAGGAGGCTGAAGTCTGTTCAGTTGGAGCACCCACTCCTGAAGTCTTCTGGACCCTGCAAAAACATGTAATACCTCTCTCAAGCGTTCAGGGTCAGAAAGAAATGATATAAGTTCAGTTTCTGCATGAAATAAATCCAAATCTGCATCATGTCCAATTAAATCAAATTCTGGTGCCTCAATAAAATTTTCAAAATCATTATCTACAAAATTTGCATCCAGGAGCTCATCACAAATAAAGAAATCAATTTCTGGCTCATCAATAGAAAGTTCACAATTATTTTCCATCCAGGGTGTATCATGCAATGTGTCACAGCCAATCAAATCAATATCAGGTATTTCCAAAAGTTTTTCACATTCATCCTCAGCATATGAAATAGCAAGAGATTCATCAAAATAAATAACATCCATTTCAGGCACTTCTAAAAAATTTTCACTATCCAGATCTACAAAAGATGTATCTAAAGATTCATCATAACAAACTACATCAATTATGGGTGCCTCTAAAATTATTTCGCAATTCATATTTACAATGGACGTGTCAAGTAATGCATGATGATCAATAAAATCAATGTTTGGTACCTCTATTGGATTTTCACAAACAATCTCTACACAAGGTATATCAATAAATACATCAGAGTCAATAGAGTCATCCCTAGGTACCTCACTGAATTTTTCTAAAGAAGGAGGAGAATTACTTACCTGAGCGTGCTGGATAATACCTGAAGGGTCTATAATAGTAGATGTGTCTGTGGTCTCCTCCTGGTTATGTTCAAGCTCCTCTTCAGCCTCAGGCTCTGGTGGACAATCAACTGGTGATCCTTGGGTTCTTGCTTCCACCAAGCAAGTCCCTACACTTCCTGGTTCATTCTCTAAATCTTGTGGTGGTCCCTGGGGCTTAGTGTAATCCCCTACACCTATGGAATCATCTCCTCTGCATGCTTCTCCTGTAATATCTGCAACAACAGTGTCAGAAAAATTAGGACCATCAATAATGCTATCATCAGAAAATAAAAGCCTAGAATGGTCCTGTGGAGCTTCAACTTCTTCTTCTGGAGCTGAAAAATTGGGAATTGGATTTTGAGTAGGAGTCTCCGGAGGAATGCATGCTCTAGGTGCCCAGACTTTAATGTATTCTTCTTCTTCTTCTTCTAAAATTGCAAGATCCATTAAAGAAAGATTTGGCCTTGCACTAGGGTCACCTTGAACTTGTATCTGATTCATTTGACTAGAAATTTGTCCAACGCCTCTTTCTATGTCTTGAAGCCTTTGCTGCTGTTGATGATATTGTACAACTAGTTGATAAATCTCCTCAATTCTTTGTTGTTGTGCCTCATTCTCATTAAGATTCTCAAAGCCTCCTTGGTTAGCATAGCTCCTTGACTGATTTTGAAAGGATGAAGTAGGCTGAAAATTTTGAGCTTGCTGATTGGGTTGAAAACATGGCTGTTGAGGCTGATTAAAGGGCTGATATTCTTGGCAGCTATCAGAGGTTATGGAGAGCAGATATTCTTGGAAACTTTGCTGGGAGATGCAGCCTTGAAAGTTCTGATTTTTAGCTGGAAAATTAGGTGGCGAAGGCTGAAAATTCTGCCCTTGAAACCCTTGATTGTAGGGCTGTGAAAACTGGTTCAAGGGCTGTGTAGGCTGAAAATTTTGTTGGTTTTGCGCTGGAAAAACTGGGAATGATTGAAAACCTTGCTGCCCTTGATTGTATTGCTGGAATTGAGGTTCAAAATGCTGAAATGGTTGCTGAAAATTGGGCTGAAATTGCTGAAAACTGGGCTGAAAATTCTGGAAAATTGGCTGCCCGTTCTGAAAATTCTGGAAATTGCTGGTATTCGGCTGAAATTGTTGGAATTGTTGTGGTTGCTCGAATTGTTGCAATGGTGGCTGAGAAAACTGATTTGGTTGCTCAAAAACTGAAAATTGGGGCTGCCCATTCTGAATTTGTTGGAAATTTGAGTAGGGCTGTTGGAAATCTTGCTGTAATGACGGCTGAAAAAACTGATTGGTTTGCTGAAAATTTTGGTTGCAAGGTTGTTGAAATTGGTTGAAAGGCTGAAACTCTGATGACCACATTTTGATCTTGCAGCCCTGTCACCAAACAAACAAGGAAAATGGCAGCAACCGTATATGAAAGATAAAGCAAAATAAAACAGAACCCAATGATATGTCAAAAAATACACAAGCAAAAATCAAACAAATCAACTAGTTGCTTCCCCGGCAACGGCGCCAAAAATTTGACGGGCCCAAAATTATACTAGATTAATTTGTCACGAAATGTATGGGCTCATCAAATTTAAATTGTATAAATGAATGCTGGAAACCCTTTTTACAATCAAAAACTGAAAATGTAATATAGGGGCCACAGGTCATATTTTTCTCGGGGACTAGTTGACGTTGTGTGATTCGCGCTTGTATTTATGTCGTTTGTGTTTTCGGGTTTCAAATCAAAATCTGGGTTATGGGTTGCTATCAAGAATGAAAGTGCAAAGAAAATTAGAGGAACCAAACTAATGAGCTAAATAAAATGATCGTAGTCAACAACTAAACCAATGGAAAAAAAACAAATTCAACCAAGGTAACTCAACCGAAGTTCAAAGATGCAAATCTGAATTTAAATTCAAGCTACAAGGTCTATTCAAGCTCAACCTATAAATGCCGAATGCCTATCTTGATACAAAGAGAACAAAAAGGTGAAACAACTTTGTACCTTGAGCAAAAGATTTATGTGCCAAAAAGGACTGTTCTTAAGTGCTAAAACTGTGATTTGCCACTCCGAATTGACTTGACTCACTACAACTTGAAAGGCAAAGCTAATAGTGAAGAGCTCATTATGCATTGAGGTTGGAAATTAGAGATGAATGCAGTGAAATTCAGAAATGAACTGAAATTCAGATTTCGATTGCAAACATTCTAAAATGAAGCTTTAAACCATATGAAATCTCAAACAAACCAGTTGAATTGAGTTGCCTTAACCTACAGCCAGTTAATTGGCACAAAGTCGGAATTTATCAGCTGCATGGCAAGGAAAACATGGTTTAGCAGAAATAGCAAGCTGATAAGTGCAGTAATGAAACTTCAATTTCAGAAATGGGAGGTTACGCAGGGAATGAAACTTGCAGATTTCGTATGTACAAATTCATATCATGAAGCTGAGATGGGGCTACAATTCAGAAACAAACCGTCTTCAAATTAAACTAGATTCAAGCTCCACAATTCATTGAGCAGAAACTTGAATCTGCTAAACAGGACAGAATTGAATTCAGCTCAAATGGTGTGCAGAATTGAATGAATGCAGGGCTGAAATGAAGAACTGCAGAATTTCAGCAACAATTTGAATGCAAATCCAACAAACAAATGGGCCAAAATTGACGCACTGATCTACAATTCAGAATTGCTAAGCTGTAATTGACACAAAACGAATTGATGTGAAGAAACAAAGAGATGCAGAATTGATTTGCATAAAAATAAAACCTGCAGAATTGTAGTTTATCCAAGAATTGATTCGCTACAACCAATTGCATAAACAAATTGATCAAGTGGAGATCTAATGCAATGGTTGACCAAACAATAACATTTTATTGTGCTGGAATCGAAAACATAGAAGTAAATGGGGAGAATGCAGGAACCAAGCTGGAAATTCAGAAATGAAACATGTTCAGAAACTGACTTGCAAATGAGATTTACTGCATGATCTAGTGTCAAACAATATGTAGAAAAGCTAAAGCTTGCTTAACTCAACTATAGGAGAGGAACTACAGCTAACACGTACAGAAATTAAACTAAAACTGGCACACAAGAACAGCTGATACGCAAGCTGAAAACAGGGAGAAGAAATGGCACGCAAGCAATAAACAGCAATTAAACTAGATTAACTTCAATTGATCACTGAATAAGATCCCTAGCTACATTTACTTGCTGAGCTAAAACTAATTAAGCAGAAAACAAATTCGGAAATGGAAACTAAGTAGCTGATATGAAATTCAGAACAAAACAGATTCGGCAGAATGAAATTCAAACTACAAACACAATGAAATAAGCTAATTAACTACTCCTCAATCTTCCTCAGCTCAAATTCTTCTTGGTCGTCAAGCAAGAGCTGGCTTCGAACCCCTAGGCACAGCAAATCAGTGGAAATCAGATTGGATTAGTGAACTCTGCTCAAACTGCGCAAGCTGGGAATTTCCAATCCAAACGCTTCGATCTTCGTTTGTGGAGCTGCGATGGTGATTTGGGAACAACCTGAGGTCACTTGAGAACCCCTACAAGTGCCTCAGATCATCGAAAATGGACTGTGGCAAAGATCTCAGTGTTCGGACCACAGAGCCACCGAAACCCTCAAATAACTCTGTCCGGCGCGAATTCGAGCTTAATTCTCCAATCAAACTGACCTCCAAAGCTCCAGAAGATGATCTTGATGAAGAATCGAGGGGTCGCGCCCCGGAAATGGAGAAAATCGACTGGAAAACGAAGAAGAAACGGTGAAGGCTACTGTAGCGGCGGAGACGCGACAAGGAGAAAGGCAGCTGCGTTTTTGAAATAGGAATCAATGGACGGCTCAGATTGATCGGAGGAGATCCAACGGCTGATCTTGCTCTGATTAGAGCCAAACTTTTATGATGATGATCTGGGGTCAGGATCTGCCTTGTGGTAGCTCGGATCCACCAGATGTGCAACGGATGGTCCAGATCAACTCTATCTGTGATTGGACGCTCTAGAGCCCTCCTTGCTTGATTCAACGGTTGATTTAGCTCTGATTGGGATGAAACCTTCAGATCATGATCATGGAGCTTGATCAACCCTAACCCTAGCTCGGATTGCTTCAGATCGTCCCGGATGGCTCAGATCCAGCCGCTCTTGAATCGGACGGCCCGGATTAATCGTAGGCTTGATAATTCGATCCGGTTCACATCCGACTCAGGTTTGACTCAGTATGCCCTAAGTCCAGGATCCTTTCATGCCTACAAAAATATATCAGAAAATTAGTGGCCAAATAATCCAAAAATTGTGTAATTTTGCAATTAAGTCCAAAATAAGATAAAGTTCCAAAACCTAGGGTAAAATCATAATTAAGCAATAAAAACACAGGTCAATCATGGATTTTAGCACTTAAAATAATCAATAAAATGGTGCTTATCAGCTGACCTTGGAGAGGTCCTTGGGACGAGATAAATAAAAGACTTAAAGTGCATTTATTACAAATTCTTAGTTTAACTTAGATCACATAGAATTTATCCAAGTATTTGCGTTTTAGATATTTTGCCTGTCTTAAAACCACAAATAGAGATTCCATGTCATTCTATTTAGTATACATATCCTTGTGATTGCATTGGTTGAGAGAAAATAAAATTTCTCTCTTTAATTATCTATTTATACTTAGGGTATTTAAGTCCAACTTATAACCTAACTTAATATCTCTCTATTTCCTTTCAGCACACCCCTGCTGGGGCTCCTGGTTAACCCGACCAACTTATGTCGTTGATCCCATGGGAGGTCTCGGGTTCAAAACTCATCCAGGCAACTTTTTTCCGAAAATTCTATTTCTTTTAATAAAATACTAAACGGACTCGGAAAATTTCATAAAAATATTCTAAAAATTTCTAAAAATATCTGGAAATTTTTAAAACATTTTTAAATAGTTCTAAGGACTTTAAGAACTTCAATATGGAAATTTCGGGGTGTTACACCCAGGCGCCCAAGAATAAGAGATGGGAGTTTGGCCGAGTATGCAGATAGGGATGCACCGGATCCGCGACACGTGTCAAGCGCCCAATAAGCATCAGGCGCCCAAGAACCCTATATAAAATGGGCTTCACCCCTTGCATTCCAGAATCTACTAATTCGAACGCAAAGAAGCTTTCTCACAACTCATGCATGACAACGCTCTTCAGAACTCTTCTATGCTCGAGTTCGTCCGCGCCGCAAATGATCAAGATCGTCGACACGCCGTTCAAGATAGTCTACAATCCTTTTCGGTGTCGTCGGCATTGTTCATTTTCATTGTTCAAATTCTGTACTCAACTTTGTTGGGGCAATCTATGGTCCGGAGTGACCATGTATTTTGATGTTTGAGGAAAGGATTTATGTTAGGTTCACCCTTGTATTTTATATGTGTATGTGAGTGTGCAGGTCTTGCAGGATACACATGGACTTAGCTAGATGGCTTCGATCGGTGAAGGATGGCATGGGAGACAAGTCGTGGACTTGCATGCATCCGAGGGACCGTGGACAAAGCAGGGACGATGAGCTGAGAGAAGCAGACTTCGAGGCATACGTGGAGGATGGCATGGGAGACAGGCCATGGGCTTGCTTGCTTTCGAGGGACGAGAGCCAAAGTCGAAGAGAACTTGAAGGCAATAGATCAAGGCTACTGGAGCAGGGACGATGAGCTGAGGGAAGCGGACTTCGAGGCATACGTGATGGATGGCATGGGAGACAGGCCGTGGGCTTACATGCATCGAGGGACGAGAGCCAAAGTTGAAGAGAGCATGAAGGCAACAGATCGAGGCTGCTGGATGAAGAGTTAGCTGAGTCGTGAGGGTTTGAGTGCTCAGTGAAGTGTACTCGGGAAATCCTAGGGTTTGAGTGCTGAGGGAAATATACTCGAGAAGGGGAAACCTTATGTTTAGGAGTGGACCAGTCGACTGGTGCTTGGGCAGTCGACTGATGAAGTCCACAGAAAGATCAGTCGACTGATCTTAGGGCAGTCGACTGGTATTCAAATGTTGAGCTGCAACGTTCGAATCCATGTGGGACTAGTCGACTGGTGATGGACCAGTCGACTGGTAATGGTCATTTCAGCCTAGAGCACTATTTAAAGGGGCTCGATTTTGGCTGAGAATTCTTGACAAAATTGGCTTTGGTTAAAGGCCAATTAGTAGTCTTTGTGCATAGGAGTGTTGTCCGGATTGTGGCGAGGTTTTCAACCTACAAGGAGCTACACGAGCTAGCCGGAGGTCTTCTATGAAGTCATCCATAGACGGATCGAGATCGTCCACCTTACGGACAACCGTGGAGTAGTAGTTTCATCTCCGAACCACGTATATTTGTTTTTCTTCTTAGTTGTTAGTTTGTATTATTTGTCATTCCGCTTGCGCACTAACAATGTGTAGGAAGAAAATCACGATTATAGTGGGTGATCAAGAAAGTTACTATTCACCCCCCTCTAGAAAATGACAAGGTCCTTACAAACTTAAATCTCTGTAATACTTTTTGCGACTTATAGAATTGCCCAATGAAAACAGTCAAGAACCGTGGGCCTTGGAGTAGGAGCCATCAAAGACTCCGAACCAAGTAAAAAGAAAACTTGTTAGCGTTGTGATTTTTGTTTCTTCCGATGTGTTCAGACTTTTTTCGAAAAGTTTTATGTAATCGCTATTCACCCCCCTCTACCGATTACAACGATCCCACACCCCCTCTATCGACCGCAACCGATCCTACAGCTAATCCAAGATGGTTGAAGCTCACTATGAAAATCTCCTCCTGGTGGAGAAGTCTTTTACAAACTTTGTAGCACAAGACGCAACCAAGAAGAATTACAATCAATCTATTAAAATTCTCTTTAACTTCTAAGCCTATTTATAGGATAAAGAAATTAATTATTATCGTTGATCATAGATAATTTAATCCTTAACCATTGATTAAAAGTTAAATTTTATCTTTTATAAAACTTATCATTTTAAAAGATAAGGTTAATCTTTTAAATGGTAGAAGCTTCTGTCCGATTAATGGATAGTAATTATCCTTTAATTGAATGTAGATAAATTTAATCCTTAACCGTTGATTAAAAGATAAATTTTATTTTTTATAATGTTTATCATTTTAAAATATAAGGTTAATCTTTTAAACGGTAGAAGCTTCTGTGTATGCAAGATATCCACGTGTGTTGCTTGGTCAAAATCTTCGGTCAAGCGTCCATGCCTCTCCAACAATTTTGGTCAATTATGGTCCAAGTCAAAACATTGACTTGGTCAAAGTCAAAAGAGTTGACTTTTTGGTAGACGCTTTGTTTGGGTGATTTCTGGTCAACTGGAGTTAGGCTCACCCGAACTCGACTTTCGGCCTTTCGCCCCTCGAGCATCCTTCCTCCCGGCTTCTCATGCCTCGGACATCGCGCACGTCCTTCTCGCTCAACCTATGTACTCTTCTGCATCTTCCTCGTCCCTCGGATGATGGCTCTCTTCCCCGTGCAATCCATCACATCCACATCATCTTATGCTCGTCTTCCTCCGCTCCTAGGCTCTTGCACACTTAGTCAGAGAGATCAAAACCACAACAGGACCTAACCTAACTTGGTTGATCACATCAAAACCAACCGGGGAACCAACAAGACTGACCAAATCTTGGTATATTGTCAAATATTGAATACAGACCAAAGATGATACAAGTTTAACAATACAAGTCCATGACATAAAACGAATATAGACCAAAGAGTATGGTGTAAAAGAATCTAAAATACGTAGAAGCACCCATCACTGGAGTCGTAGGGACCTGGGATTGGCAACTAGGCTCCCCTGGTGACCTATCATCCTGAAAATAAAAATATTGTGATCGGTGGTGAGTCCAAGTGGACTCTGTAGGTATTGAGAAAGATATGTATGACATAATAAATAGCTGAATAAGCTATACAGAAATAACAGAATACAGTCTCAACAGAAATATCAGGATATGCATAACTGAAACTACCAAATGAATGTACATACCAGAAATCAACCGATCTTGAATCATATAAGGCTTGCATCATACGAGTAGGTGCAGGGCCATCTAACCAAACACATAATATCTCCAATATGTGCATGTCAAACATATCAAACAAACAAATACAGCAATCACAATCAAATCCATAATGTATCTTATGCACATGATGCAATGACATGGTCACGCCTGATACTAGTCAAGCCACCGAGACATGTCATATATGTCGACTGAGAGGTTGTAGTTGTGCCACTGTCCGTACTTTGTTAGATCGAGAGAATACGATAGTGGGAGGGGGTGAATCTCGTAAAACCGTTTCTGATTATAAAATTAGAGAATGCACAGCGAAAAATAAAACATCAAACGCGAACACAAGATTTTTTACTTGGTTCGGAGTCGCGGTCAGCTCCTACTCCAAGGCCCACGGTCCTTGATCGTTTATTGCAGGCAATTCTATAAGGCATAAAGTTTTACAGAAAGTCGTATAATATTAATGTAGTAAAAACAAAAATCTAACTCTTCGTTACCGATGCCCAGTGTAGATCGTTCTTCGGTGTGTAGGGTCGTCGTCGGCGCTAGAACCTCGAGATCTGAAGTTTTCGGAATAGAGCGCTTGAGCAAAGAGTTTTGAGGCGTTGGAAAAGTGTGTTCAGAAGCCTTGGGGGTCGAGCCCCTTTTATAGTGCACCTGGGGGCGCCCGGGACGCTGGGGGCGCCCTCTACGTGTCTCTCGATCCGCAAACCTTCATCCGGAACTCGGTCAGCCCTTATCCCTCCAGGATCGGGCTCGAAGTTTGACGGGGGCGCCTGGGACACAGGGGGCGCCCGGGTTGACTTGATCAACAGGCTTCTCGGCTGAATTCAATCCAATTGCTTTGTTGGTTTGGACCTAGGGCGCCCGAGGCATCCGAGGCGCCCGGGAGCACGAGGGCACCCGAGAGCTTGGGGGTGCTTGGCCCAGTGAGCTTCCGAAGCATTTTTTTGCTCAACTCTTGTTTGGCTTTGACCTTGGGCGCCCGGGACCTCCCGGTCCCGGGCGTCCAACCCAGCTGCTGCCCCTCTCCTTTGGGGCGTTCTGAGCTGTAGAAACTCGTTCCTTCGGTCCTGCATCTAGAGTTAGTACCAAACAAAACAAAGCAAGAATCTTAGTGAATTTTACAGCCGTAGCTGTCTTGGTTCTGACTTTGGGTCTCCAAAATGGAACCGTAGGTCGAACCGACGTCTACTGTTCCCTCGACGGGGAATGCGTCCTCACCTACTCCTCGCAGGAAAATTTACCTGTTGGCAACCGGCTCCTTCGGTTGGACTTTTGCCCAGCTGTCCTTCGCCAGGTGCCTAGCAGTCCTTCGCCAGGTCTTCAGTACCAAGTAGTTCTTCGCCTGGTGCCCAGCAATCCTTCGCCAGGTCTTCGGTACCAAGCAGTCCATCGCCTAGTGCCTAGCAGTCCTTCGCTAGGTCTTCGACTCCTAGCAGCCCTTCGCTAGGTGCCCAGCAGTCGTTCGCCAGGTCTTAGGGTTTCGATGCCTAGCAGTCCTTCGCTAGGACTACAATCTGCATACTCAAGTAACATATTAGACAACAAATAATACTTATCTTTTGAACCCTTTGCCAATATCAAAACACAGGTTCGACTTGGATGCTGCCTGCACCAACAATCTCCCTCTTTTTGATTTATGACAACCCAGTTCAAAAAGTTAAGTTAATCATAAACAGGTGAAATATCAGTTTAGTTTCCTCCCCCTGGAAGGAATCTTCCCCTAGGTTTTCAAAGGTTCGTGAGGTTTGAAAAATTTCTCAGTCTAAAAATGGAATTGATTTTTCAACACTTAGAACATATTTCAAAAGAAGTTTTAGAAAACATTTTCCAAAAAATTTTGGCTGGGACACCTAAAAAAAATTTATACTTAGAAATTTTACACTTTAGAGAAATTTTCAAGTCAATAACTTAGTAGAAATTTTCTAAACATCTTCTAAAGTTTTTATTACTAAAGGAATTTTTGAGTTAAAAAAAATTTCAATCTCTTTAGTACTTTAGAACCTTTTTACTTAAAAACTTTTCTATTTAAGATAAGTACTTAGAAAAAGTTTTGAACGTAGCTTAGTTTAAGTACTTAGAAACACTTTTGAAAACATCTTGGGTCAAGTACTTAACAATAATTTTGAAATCAACTTAGGTCAAGTACTTAGACACCATTTTTTTAAAAAAAATTGAAAGCAACTTAGATTAAGTAATTTGAAACAGTTTAAAAAAATAGTTTTGAAGGCAACTTAGATTAAGTACTTTTTGAAACAGTTTAAAAAAACAGTTTTGAAGGCAACTTAGATTAAGTACGTTTTGAAGAAAGGATAAAGAAAATTTTGAATTTTGAAAAAATTTTAAACCTTCTCTCCTTTACAATCTCTCCCCTTTTGCCATATATAAAAAACAAAGTAATATAGCAAAAATTGCATAAGAATATAGCAAAAGAATAATGTGTTGTATGATAAATACTATTTTATTGATTATTTGAGCTGCTAAAATCCATGTTTGACATATGTTTTTATGGCTTGATTGTGATTTTACCCTAGGTTTTAGAACTTACTCTTGTTTTGGACTTAATTGCAAATTTGCATAAAATTGGATTATTTGGCCACTAAATTCTTGATCTATTTTTGTAGGCATCAAAGGTTCCTGGACCTAGGGCATATTGGGTCAAACTTGAGTCGGAAGTGACCCGGATCGAATTATCAAGATTATGATTTAATCTGGGCCGTCCGATTCAAGAGCGGCTAGATCTGAGCCATCCGGGATCATCAGAAGCAATCCGAGCTAGGGCTAGGGTTGATCAAGCACCCTGATCAAGATCTGAAGGTTTCATCCCAATCAGAGCTCAATCAACCGTTGGATCAAGCATGGAGGGCTCTAGATCATCCATTCAAAGATTAGCTTGATTTGGACCATCAGTTGCAAATCTGGAGGATCCGAGCTACCACAATGTAGATCCTGGCCCCAGATCATCATCATCAAAGTTTGGCTCAAATCAGAGCAAGATCAGCCGTTGGATTTAAGTGGATCAATCTGGACCGTCCATTGGTTCCTATTTAATCAAAATTGCCACAGCTTCTTCCCTTCGTCGCGTCCTCGCCGCAGCATCGTTGTTCTTCGTTTCTTCTCGTTTTCTTTCAGCAAATTCTTCATCTGAAGGGCGTGACCACCTCAATTCGAGCTTATTCTTGAGTGACAGCAAGGATTTGGATTGGGGATTAGCTTAATTTCGGTTTTAGCTGTAATTTCAGTTTTGCACAGCAATTCTGTTTCTGAAATTTCTGGGTTAGCAACTTAGTTTCGATTTTGAATTGTCTTGCTGTAATGGAACCTCAGTTCTTCTAGTTAAGTAGTTTACGAACTTGTTTAGTGGATAATTGCTTTTAATTTCAATTTCCTTCTCATTTTCAGCTTGCGTATCAAGTTCCTGATTTCTGCATGCGTATCAGCTCTCGTTTCTGCACTTCCCTTTAGCTTTTGAATTCTTCGGTTTGTTTCACTTTTAGAATGTTAATTTAGTTAATCTAAGTTGTTTCATTTACAGTTGCAAATCTGAGTTTTGTTCAGTTTAGTAATTCTGAATTCAGCTAAACTTGCGTGCCAACTTACTGCTGCGTATCAGCAGCGTATCATCCTCTAGTTTCTGCAAATTTTCGATTCTTGAGCTCCCCTTTACAGCTAGCCTCTAGCACTTGATATCACTTGCTTTGTTGGGGTGTTAAGCACTTGAATTGTCCTGCATTTCAGCTTCTGTTTTTGCTTAAGGTTGTGCTGAATTAATCTGAATTTGAATGCTAAATGTCTTCCTTCAAATCTGAGTTTCAAATTACTGATAGCTATCCTTTCTAAGCTACATTACTTGGTTCTTTGTCTGAATTGCTAGTTTATTGATTTGCAAGTTTCAATCCTGTTGGCACAACTGATTTCACCTCTCGCAAGTTGTATCAAGTGTGCCTCAATTTCACTTTATATCAAGATTAGTCATCAGGTGGGGATTCAAGTGGGATGCATTTTTAGTGTGTTGTAGAGTTCTAAATTAGCTTGTTTCGGGGCTAGCTCATTACTGAATTCAATTTCCCCTTTAGCATTACTATCAAGCATTAATTCTGCAATTTGATCCAAGTTTCGGCATTAATTCCAAACTGAAAATTTCAGTCTTGTTTAGATTCAATTATTTAGCATTGGAATTGCAATTAGAATTAAAATTGTTTCCTAGATTCGGATAAGTTCCTTTGGTTGATTCATTCTACCTTTGCTTTAGTTATCATTTGCTATGGCTCGTTAAATTCCTTTGGTCAGTTTTCCTTTATTTCTATTGTGATTTCATTTCTAATTGCAACCCAAAACCCAAAATTGATTCGAAACCCAAAAATTCACAAACGACACATAAATACGAGCTTGAATCAAATTATATCAACTAGCCCCGAGAAAAATACGACCTGAGGCCCCTTTACTACGCTTTTCATATCTTGATTGCAAAAAGGGTTTCCAGCACTTATAAATATCTAAATTTGAGACCCACATTCGTGACACATAGATTGGGTCTATCAAATTTTTGGCGTCGTTGCCGGGGAAATTACTAGTTGACTTGTTTGATTTTTGCTTGTACATTTATTTCATATCATTCTTGACTTACTTTTGTGCTCATTGCTATATCTTTTGATTTGATTTTATTTGTTTTATCTTTTTATCCACTTTTACTGCGAGTTGTCTTGTTTTATGACCAGGTCTTTAGGTGGTGATTTAGAAAATTTCGACCCTGAGATTGAGAGGACTTTCAGAGCCAGGAGGAGCCAGACCATTCTTTCTGAGACTACAGATATCCCTCCTATTCAGACTATCTTCACTCACTCAGGCAGTGACATGGCAGACCACCAAAGAACCATGAAGGAGCTTGCAGCACCTGACGCTGCATTTCAGTACTCCAGCATAGCTTATCCAGAGCTAGGGGGAATTTTGAGCTAAGATCTGGACTCATCAATTTGCTACCCAAGTTTCAGGGTTTATCTGGAGAGGTTCCAAACAGATACCAGCACGAATTTCATGTGGTATGCTCCACTATGAAGCCTCAGAGCATTTCTGAAGAAGACATCAAGCTGAGAGCTTTTCCCTTCACACTGACAGGAGCAGCAAAAGACTGGTTCTATTATCTACCTACAGGGCATGTGTCTAGTTGGATCTCCATGAAGAAGGCATTTTTGGAAAAGTATTTCCCAGCCTTCAGGATAGCTATAATCAGAAAAAGCATCTGTCGGATTCAGCAAGTGGTGGGTGAGACACTATATGACTACTGGGAGAGATTTAACAAGTTGTGTTCAAGTTGCCCCCAGCATCAGATCAGTGAGCAATTGTTGATTCAGTACTTTTATGAGGGGTTGCTGCAGATGGATAGAGTCATGATAGATGCTGCAGCTGGAGGGGCCCTAGTGAACAAAACGCTAATTCAAGCTAGGGAGCTAATTTCAAATATGGATGATAATTCCCAACAATTTGGAAGCAGAGCCTTGTCCACCAGAGGAGTGGGTGAAGTTCAAGTAGTTCCTATTGATCATTATGACAAGAGATTTGCAGAGATCACATCACTTATTAAGGAGTTGAAGGTTAGCAATGCAAATCAAGGCTCAACTCCTTCAGTACCTCCACAGTCATGTCAAATGATAAGTGTGTGTGGCATTTGCTCTAGTCTAGAGCATACCTCAGATTCATGCCCCACCCTCCAACAGGATGAAACAGTAGCAGCATTAGTAAGAGGACAATTTCCAGCAAGAAACAATCCGTATTCCTCTACTTACAACCCCGGTTGGAGGAATCATCCTAACTTGAGGTATGGGAATGCTTTCTGCCAACAAGACCCTCAAAATCAATCTTCACAGCAGCTTCAATCGAATTTCCAGCAGCCCCAACAAACTCAGAACAATCAGCAAACTTTTCAGCCATCAAACCAAAGTTTTCATCCTCCGTTTCAGCCTAATTCCCAACAATTTCAGCAACAATTCCAGCCATTTGAACCTCAATTCCAGCAATCTTATCATGGGCAGCAAGGCTTTCAATCATTCCCAGCTTTCCAAGCTCCAAATCGACAAAATTTTCAGCCATCACAGCCCTTGAATCAGAATTTTCAGCCCTACGGTCAAGGGGTTCAAAATCAGAATTTTCAGCCCTCGCCACCTAATTTTCCACCTCAAAATTTGAACTTTTATCCCTATAACTCCCAGCAAGGTTTCCAAGCATCTCAGCCATTTAATCAGCCCTATCAACAGCCCAATCAGTCCTCTTATCAGCCCCAAAATCCATGTTTTCAACAAAATCAGCAAGCTCAACAATTTCAGCCTACTTCATCCTTTCAAAATCAGTCAAGGAGCTATTCTAACCAAGGAGGCTATGGGGGATCAAATGGAGGAAATGATCAGCAACAAATGATAGAAATGTTTCAACAGATGTTCCAACAACAACAACAACATATTCAAAACCTTGAGAGGCAAATGGGTCAATTGGCTAGTGGGATCAATCAGAATCAAGCTCAAGGATCAAGTCAACTACCTTCCCAAACTATTCCTAATCCTAAAGGAAATGTCAGTGCTATATATTTGAGGAGTGGGAAGGTCACCTCATCTCCAAAGAGTCCAAGAGCAGAATTTTCAGAAAACCGGACAGCAACTTTAATTCTAGCCCAAAACAGCAATGAAATGACTTCAAATTCAGCTGATTCCACCCCTAGGCCGTTCCCAACTCCTTCCTCAAGTAACCCTCTAAATTTGGTGAAAAACGGAGAAGAAATCAGTGCCGAGACGCAAGGGACAGCCACCACATCGCATGGGACAGCAGGGCAGAATTCAGCATCTCCACCTTCGGCCAAAGAGGAAGAATTTAGAGTGCCCATGCCTTTTCCACAAGGGAGAACTCCTACCAAAAGACACGTGGAGGAGGAGAAAGCAAAAGAGTACAATGAGCTGGTGAAACTTTTTAGTAAAGTTGAAATTAATGTACCCTTACTGACAATGATTAAACAGGTCCCTAAGTATGCGAAATTTCTAAAACATCTTTATGTTAACAAGAGGAAGCTTAAGGAAAATGAAATGGTCAGCATGGGTAAGAATGTTTCATCACTCATCCATGCCATACCTCAGAAATGTGAAGACCCTGGCATGTTCACTGTATCTTGTGAGATAGGGAGCACCACGCTACATGATGCCATGCTTGATTTAGGAGCTTCTATAAATGTCATGCCCAGGACAGTCTTCCAGATGCTTGGCATTGGCCCTCTACAGCCCACTAGAGTTGTGATACAGCTAGCAGATAGGAGCCAGACCCGCCCGGCAGGAGTTATTGAAGATGTGTTGGTTAAAGTAAAAGAGCTGATTTTTCTTGCGGACTTCTACATTCTAGACATGGAGGGAGAGTATCTTGCACGTAGATCCCCACTCATCCTTGGGAGGCCTTTTCTGAAGACTGCCAAAACAAAGATTGATGTTTATGCTGGCACCCTCTCGATGGAGGTGGGAGACACAGTGGTACAGTTCAGCATTTTTGATGCCATGAAGGACCCGAGAGAGGATCACTCCATCAGGAGCGTGGATATTCTTGATGAGCTGGAGCAGACAGAGTTAGAGGTTGAGGGATTTCTAGATGATGTTTCTGGAGGAGCTATAGATTCAGAGGAGGCTGAGAGAATAATCACTGCGGAGACTGAGGATTTTTCAGAAGACATTTTAGATGCACTACCAGTTGGAGAGATTTTTCTAGGTGTAGGGGATTGCACAGAGCCCCAAGGACCACCTATTTCTGTTGATATTCAATGTGTAGGGGATTGCACAGAGCCCCAAGGATCACTTATTCCAGTTGAGTGCCTACTAGAACTTAAACCTGATATGGAACCTATACTGGACCAGGAGGAGGCTATGGATACATCTATCATTATGGAACCTCCAGGTATTTTTCAGCACGATCAGGTATGTATTTCTTTTATTTTTTTGGAAACATCAAGAGAGGTACCAAAATTTGATTTTATTGGCTGTGATAGAATTCTTGATATATCATGTGTGATAAATAATTGTGAAAATTTCATTGATGCATCTTGGGTAGATATTCATTGTGAAAAATTCTTTGAGTTGCCTAAAATTGATTTTATTAGATGTGATGCATTTTTGAATACATTTTATGCAAAAACTGATATTATTTCATTTCTTTCTTACCCTGCAAGCTCGAGAGGGGTACTACATTGTTTTGCAGGGTCCAAAAGACTGCTGGAGTGGGAGCTTCATTTGAACAGACTCAAACCCCCCGAAATGTGTCCAAAAAAGAATAAAGAGGGAGTAGATTTTACTTTAATTCAAAACACTCTACCTCTTAAATGGGTCTTGTATTTAAATAATCTTCGTCCACCTAAATAGGTTGCTGTAAAGTCCAAGTGTGGGGGAGCGATGCACTGTAAAGTTGAAGAAATGGAAGAAGCCCTTTCGCACACCCAGACTCCTCCACTACCACGGTGGAGGCTATTTCTTGACAGACTCCGACCGCCAGAAATAAAAGGGAGTTTGATCTTTGTTGCCTTTTCCTTTATTGCATGTTTTCACTCTTAAAATGAGTTCTCGCTAATAAACACGTGAGTAGAGTAACATGAATAAAAATCATTGTAATTACCATGTATTTCCTTTTAGCACTTTTTATTGCATGACTAGAAATAAATGTATCCCTTAGGTTATCTCAATAGCATTTTAGAGTCTTTTGGAAAATAAATTAAATTTGGTTGTCAAAACTTAGGGTTTGAGTTCATGGATGAAATCTTGGATGCTTGAGTACGATTTTGCTTTAGATTCTTAATTGAGGATTTGAGATGGATTATTTTTACCTAGTGAGATTAGCCTTATTTTGTGATACACATATGTTATTGTTGGAAATTCTGGGCCGCAAAAACCGCCTTTTGCGTTGCGGAAACCCCAGAAGTTCGGCCACGGATCCGTGCGAACATAAAAATAAATTACGAGTATGAGTTTAATCTACATTAGATCTACATGATAAGAATCATTATCCTTGACGCGTAGCCCTTCGCTTTCCCGCTTGTCCAAAAGGCCGCCGGATCTCGTAGAGTATCAAAGCAGACACTCCTCTATACGTATCCACGCGAACAAATGAAGATGAATCAAAACCTTAGGTGTGCTAGCACCCTATAGGTTTCGGCCAAGAGGAGAGGTCGAAGAAGCACTCCAACCAAAAATCAAGAGAGAAGAAGAAAAGCCTCACGCACACAAAATGAAACAAAACATCGGTTTTGTTCCTTCATGGTGGCCGGCCACTTAATGGCCATTAATGGCCATTAGGTGGCCGGCCATAATGGCTATTAAGTGCCATTAGGTGGCCTTCCATATCCCTTTTCAATTTGAATTCGAAATTCAAATGGGGGGGAAACCAAGTCATCACTTGGTCAAACAAAGGTGAGGTGGGTTTTGGTCAAGTCAAACTTGCCTTTTATGGACTTTCCATAAATAGTCAAGTCAAACTTGACTCCATTTCTTCTCCCATGTCAAGTCTAACTTGAAGTGGAACCAAGTCAAGTCAAACTTGATTTGGATTTAGGTCAAGTCAAACTTGCCTTTTATGGACTTTCCATATTTAGCCAAGTCAAACTTGACTTCAATTTTTCTCCATCTATTTGTTCTTTGCGTGTGACCCTATAGGTTCTTGTAACGTTGGCAATGCTTCTAACCTCTTAGAAACATAAGCAATGAGCGGTATCTAGCAACACATCATTGCTACCCAAGTTACAAGAATGTTGAGATCCAACATCACCTTGTGACTAATAATTGTGACTCTCACAATATATGGTAATGTCCCTCTATCCATGATATCTAGATTGACTCAATTGAGGCATAGACCGTGTCATCCTCGAGTCAATCTATATCTTGAACTCCAAGTAGACTCACACTAATCAAATGAGTTCAATATCTCATATTGACTCACTTGGGCATGGCCATGCACTTTGTGGTCTCACTCTATCAAGAATACGATATCGCTCCCGTCATATAGGAGGGATAGATCCCATCTACATCACTCACATCCCTCTCCATAATTTGTTACATACCCAGTAATCGCCTTTATAGTCCACCCATTTACGGGTGACGTTTGACGAAGCCAAAGTACGTAACTCCTTATGTAGGAATCCATGGTGACTTCAGGTCCAAGGACTAATAGTCATACTAATAGCCACATGAGAAAGTATATGACACTCATATAACGATCCATGATACTTTCTCATGGTGGGTCATTCAGTATACATTCTCCAATGCATACCCATGTGTCAACTTGATATCTCTATATCTATGACTTGTGAGATCAAGTCATCATGTTGACCTACATGCTAGCCTCTACGTATTAACATTGTCCTTGAATGTTAATACTTGACTAGGAATTATTTAGAGTAGTGTTCTCTATATTATCTCACTATCGATTCAACCAATCGATTGATATAGATAAGAAACTTCTACTCAAGGACATTATTATACTTAGCTAATTGGCACAAATACACGTAAGTATAATAACCATAAAACATGCCTTTATTTATACATAGGAATATGATACAAATTAGTCCATACAATCATTACATGATCGGCTCTAGGGCTCTCACCAACAATCTCCCACTAGCACTAGTGCCAATCACTGTAGTATCTAGTGTGACCATCATGCTTTGTCTGTGCCAAAGCCTTGGTCAGGGGATCTGCGACATTCGCCTCTGTGGGTACTCTGCATATCTTCACATCTCCTCTATCGATGATCTCTCGAATGAGATGGAAGCGCCGTAGTATATGTTTGGTCCGCTGGTGTGAGCGAGGTTCCTTAGCCTGCGCAATAGCTCCATTATTGTCACAATAGAGCTCTATGGGATCTGCAATGCTAGGAACCACCCCAAGCTCTGCAACGAACTTGCGGATCCAAACTACCTCCTTTGCTGCCTCTGATGCAGCAATATACTCAGCCTCTGTTGTAGAATCAGCAACTGTGTCCTGCTTCGAACTCTTCCAGCTCACAGCGCCGCCATTCAGACAAAACACGAACCCTGACTGCGACCGATAATCATCCTGGTCGGTTTGGAAGCTGGCATCACTGTAACCCTTTACAGTTAGCTCCTCATCGCCCCCATATATCAAGAAATATTCTTTAGTCCTTCTCAAGTACTTAAGAATATTCTTGACCGCTATCCAGTGACGCTCACCTGGATCTGACTGGTATCTGCTCGTCATACTTAAAGCATACGAGACATCGGACGAGTACATAGCATGGCGTACATGATAGATCCTATGGCCGAGGCATAAGGGATCTGATCCATGCGGTCTCTCTCCTCTCTAGAAGAGGGACTTTGAGTCTTCGAAAGACTCATACCATGTGACATAGGCAGAAATCCTTTCTTGGAATTCTGCATGGCAAACCGAAGTAAGACCTTGTCAATGTATGTACTCTGACTTAGGCCAAGCAATCTCTTAGATCTATCTCTATAGATCTTGATGCCTAAAATACAGGCTGCTTCACCTAAGTCCTTCATTGAGAAACAATTCCCCAGCCAAGTCTTCACAGACTGAAGCATAGGAATATCATTCCCAATGAGTAGTATGTCATCCACATACAATATGAGGAAAACTACTATGTTTCCTTCAACCCTCTTGTAGACACAGGGTTCATCTTCATTCTTGATGAAACCAAACTGTTTGATTGCATCATCGAATCGAAGATTCCAGCTCCGAGAAGCTTGCTTTAGTCCATAAATGGACCTTTGCAGCTTGCATACTCTGCCAGTATGCTTTGGATCTACAAAACCCTCAGGTTGTGTCATGTACACATCCTCGAGTAGGTTCCCATTCAGGAACGCGGTTTTGACATCCATCTGCCAGATCTCATAATCGTGGTATGCTGCAATAGCAAGCATGATCCGAATGGATTTGAACATCGCTACTGGAGAAAAGTTTCATCATAGTCAATACCATGAATTTGTTTGAAACCCTTTGCTACCAGTCTACCCTTATAGGTATGCGTAAGTCCTCCCATGTCAGTCTTTCTCTTAAAGACCCACTTACACCCAATGGGTTTTACCCCTTCAGGTGGATCAACCAAGGTCCAAACTTGGTTGGTGTACATGGAATCCATCTCGGATCTCATGGCCTCAAGCCATTTCTCAGAGTCTGGGCTCATCACAGCTTCCTGATAGGTTGTAGGCTCATTCTCAATGAGCACAACGTCATTGTCATCAGACAAGAGAAATGAATATCTCTCAGGCTGATGACGTACCCTACCAGACCTGCGAAGAGGTAGGTCTACTTGAACAGGATGTTGTTCCATAACTCCTTGTGTAACAACCTCATGATCCACAACACTTTGTGGTTCCTGTTCAACCTCCATCAAGGCCTCAGTGCTTTGGTCCATATCTTGAAGTTCTTCAAGATCGAACGTACTCCCACTAGTTTTTCTAGAAACAAAGTCCCTTTCTAGAAAAACCCCAGTCTTCGCCACAAACACTTTGTGCTGACTGGGAATGTAGAAGTAATATCCCTTCGTTTCCTTGGGATATCCTACAAAATAGCACTTATCAGATTTGGGTCCCAGTTTGTCTGAGACTTGACGTCGAACGTAAGCCTCACAACCCCAAATCCTCATAAAAGACATCTGGGGATCTTCCCAGTCCATATCTGATATGGTGTCTTTACTACAGCCTTTGATGGAACACGGTTAAGAGTGAAGGCTGCCGTGTCCAGAGCATATCCCCAAAAGGATATAGGAAGATCTGTGTGACTCATCATGGATCGCACCATATCTAATAGGGTACGATTCCTCCTTTCGGACACACCATTCCATTGTGGTGTTCCAGGAGGAGTGAGTTGGGACAGAATCCCACACTCAGCTAGATAGTCACGGAACTCATGGCTGAGGTATTCTCCACCTCGATCTGATCGAAGTATTTTAATACTCTTGCCAAGCTGGTTTTGTACTTCATTCTTGAATTCTTTGAACTTTTCAAAGGATTCTGACTTATGTGTCATCAAGTACACATAACCATATCTACTGAAATCATCAGTAAATGTAATGAAGTACCTATAACCACCTCTGGCAGCAACATTGAAAGGGCCACATACATCGCTATGTATAAGACCTAACAAATCGGTTGCTCTTTCGCTGTGTCCACTGAATGGAGTCTTGGTCATCTTGCCAAGAAGGCAAGACTCGCATGTCTCAAATGATTCAAAATCAAATGAGTCCAGCAAACCATCTCTATGGAGCTGGGATAGGCGACTCTCATTTATATGGCCTAAGCGACAGTGCCAGATATAGGTTTGGTTCAAGTCATTAGACTTGAGCCTTTTGGTATTTATGTTATAGATAGGGTTTTCTAAGTCTAGAAGATAGAGTCCGTTCATTAGAGGTGCACTACAATAGAACATTTCATTCAAATAAACTGAACAACATTTGTTCTTTATTATAAACGAAAATCCTTTCTTGTCTAAACAAGAAACAGAAACTATGTTCTTAGTCAGAGCAGGCACATAATAACAATCATCTAACTCTAGTACAAGCCCAGAGGGCAGAGATAGCATATAAACTCCTGTAGCAACAGCAGCAACTCTTGCTCCATTGCCAACTCGTAAGTCCACCTCGCCCTTTGTCAATGTCCTGCTATTTCTCAACGCCTGCACATTAGTACAAATGTGAGAAGCACATCCGGTATCTAATACCCATGATGTAGAAATAGACAAATTGACTTCTATAACATGAATACCTGAAGTAGAAGTCTGACTTCTCTTCTTCTGGAGATCTTCCATATATTTCTTGCAGTTCCGCTTCCAGTGTCCGGTCTCACCACAGTGGAAGCAGGTAGCATCCTTGGCAACCCCTCCTTTGGGTTTCAGTGCTTTGCCCTTGCCCTTGCCCTTGGCTTGAGACTTTCCCTTGCCTTTGGGCTTGCCCTTACCTTTGTCCTTCTGCACCATCAAAATGGGCTTGGCCTTCTTAAGATTGAGCTCAGCAGTTCTCAACATGCTGAGCATCTCAGGCAGGGGCTTGTCAATTTCATTCATGTTCCAGTTCATGACAAATTGACTATAACTTTCGGGTAGGGACTGCAAGATCAAGTCTGTGGCCAGCTCTTGGCCCAGTGGGAATCCCAATCTCTGTAAATTCTCTATGTACCCAATCATCTTGAGTACATAGGGACCTACGGGAGTCCCTTCTTGCATCTTGCACTGAAACAGTGCCTTAGAGATCTCAAATCTCTCGTGCCTTGCTTGTCCTTGATACAGTTGACGCAGATGCTCAACCATATCGAAAGCATCCATTAACTCATGTTGCTTCTGAAGCTCAGAGTTCATGGTTGCGAGCATAAGGCATGACACATCCAATGCGTCATCTTGATGCTTCTTGTGAGCATCACGGTCAGCTCGCGTGGCACTGGCAGGAGGTGCCTCGGGAATAGGCTGCTCCAGAACGTACAGTTTACGTTCTTGCTTGAGAACTATTCTCAAGTTCCTGTACCAGTCCAGGAAGTTTGCTCCGTTGAGCTTGTCCTTCTCAAGGACAGATCGCAGGGAGAGAGTATTTGCGTTTGTCGACATGGCAATCTACAACAATAAAATGCAGAAAATTAAATAACATATTCCTTTTCATTTAATTAGGCCTTTAATTAAATGATTCTCCCACTGAATTATAGAAAATTTATAGAATCAAGTCATAGATGTGGTCAAACCACGCTACAAGATTCTATCTAATTTAACTATAATATAGTGGGACAAGATCCACATCATACTAAGCCTTGAGTTAGCTTTGGCTAAATCGCCCAAGACTTAGTACGATCGGTAGGTAACAATTTACCGATTACATCTCTATGCAACTCTTGTTTATAGGATTAAAATTTACATTTACATAAAAACTTGAGTTAGCTTTGGCTAAATCGCCCAAGTTTTAATATAAATGCGATTTTTATCCTACCTTTCCAACGATTGGAATATGCCTATAGTTAGACTCGATCCGACCGAGTTAACTAGTTTCACTCAATCTGATTGAGTTTGTTCTCACCCAAGCCGTGATAGGCAGGACCAAGATTGTCCCTCCGTACCCTACCAAGATTAAATGTGTTGCTCTGCTTTGGCAGATTCAACAACAACAAATGATCGAGGTAGTGATAGGTATCAAACTTGGTAGGCATTTCGAGAATGGAGTTGATTTGAATTAGATCGAATCTAATCGCAAGAGAGAGGGTGTATCATATACACAAGGCTCTAATTATTTTACTCTAGCATGCATCACATACAAGCAAATAATAAAATAATTTAATTTGTGATTGGATCATGGCCCTACTACGATCTTCTCAAGCCAATGAGAAGATCGGACGGTCAACCTAGGGTTTCGCTTCTCCAAGCTTCTCCTTTGACCGCCACGTGTCGTCGGCTCCCTCCATAACTCCGTCTTCGGAGGACCGCCCACCGTCTTCATTNCAGTTTACAATAATTACCTCTTCGGAGCTGATTTGGTTGACAAGGTCCCTTACCCTACT
Source organism: Boesenbergia rotunda (assembly GCA_024364735.1). Taxonomy (NCBI): domain Eukaryota; kingdom Viridiplantae; phylum Streptophyta; class Magnoliopsida; order Zingiberales; family Zingiberaceae; genus Boesenbergia; species Boesenbergia rotunda. The sequence continues at coordinate 161,189 of JAGFNQ010003864.1, forward strand.
AAATATGCGAAGGAATATTCCTCCACTTATTTATTCGGGGTCCTTCAACATTGTATGGTTTTTGAATGGGTACATGCTCCAAAAACCATGCCTACACAAAGTTTTCCAGCCAATTACATTAATAACAGCAAAATATTATAAAATTTAATTTAGGTAAATTCTACTCACTGCCAAAAAGCCCAGCAAATCCCTTTACATAAGGGAGGTTTGTGGTCCTCTGGTTTCCTTGACTTGATGAAAATAATTCCCCAATCTTAGGTAATTGGGGGAGACAAAATTTATGGATAGCTTCCACCCAGTTGAATCTACCAAGATTGTCATAATCATCTACTATATCTATAAGCCCTAGAGGACCTTATATGTACTAGACGAAAATAAAACACAAACAAATATATACAAAATATAAAATTTACAAACTAATAACACATCATCCTCTGATTCAACACTTTTAGAAATAATGTTTAAGTAAGTCCTCAATTCTTGTTCTAGTAGGTTGTTTTTCTTTGAGAAGTAAAGTACGATAGAGGTCACCCGATGCTTCAGTTGAATTAATAGGGATCGAAACTCCACGGTCCACTATACCCAGTACCAAAGCAACATCTCGTCTGGTGAACGCAACCGGTACACCTAAAACAATTAAAATCTTTAGTTATCATCAACAATATAGGCTTCAATTTATTTCTCGTTGGGCCTGAAATGAATCATTCAGGCCCACGTTGGGCCTGAAATGAATTCATTTCAGGCCCACGTTGGGCCTGAAATGAATTTTTCAGGCCTACCTAGGGCCTGAAGTAAATTCACTTCAGGCCCTCGGTAGGCCTGAAATTATTTCATTTCAGGCCTACCGACCTGAAGTGAATTTCACCTTAAATTCACTCATTTAAATTGATCAAATATCAATCATTTAAGGTCAACTATATCCAAGTTTTATCTTACTATAGATACTGTTTATAATTCATAATTAAAACTATTACCTGAGAATTTAAAAACTTGCGAGGTTGAATCCCAACTTTCAAATATATTTACCAAAATTCCCCGGATATGCTGCAATTCTTGAATGTCCAAGAAAATACTGAAGGGCGACTCTTTGATCTTCGCAATGTGTTGATCTTTTAAAATTTCAAATGCTTCAACAAAATGTTTAAAAATGGCCTAAAACACTGCACCAATGTAATTTTTTCCAAACTCATCTGAACCCTACAGTTTTTATACATTACAAATTTATTCAGCAAAAATAAGTATAAACAATATCACAAGCAGTGTTTATTCAGCAAAAATAAGTTTAAACAATATTACAAGCAGTGTTTATTCAGCAAAATTAAGTATAAACAATATCACATACCTTGGTGATTAATGCCAATGAAGAAGACGATGAGGAACCACCCACAGACCTTTTACCTGCCATTATTATGCAAATCAAACCTGCAGAAACCCTAAATCCTACTTTGATAGTGCCGAGCAGTATCAACTTCAACGTTAACACTTCAAGCAGCCTCAGGATCACACACTATCACTTTCCTGTATAGGAGCCTAGGTTTTGGTTGGGCGGAGGGAATCGAGGGAGTAGCAAACGACTAAAGCACAACTAGGGCACGCACAATGTCCTCCTTCAACAATACCATTTACATTTTCGCGGTGAGAGATAGAATGACCTTGCCATCCGAACCATATATTTTTATTTTACTGCAAAAGTGGTTCGGATGTCTCGAAAATGGTAATGGAAAAGGTATATTGTGGCGCCAAGGGTAGAATAGGAAGTTCACTTAAAGGGCTGCGCCCTTTGGTAAAATAGAAACCATGGGACGCCCTTTGATAATTTCGTATTGTTACGTACGCCCTTTGGTAAATTGCCCAACATTTTATTAAGATTTCCAATATTTAAAAAAAATATTACCCAAGAAAAAGTGAATAATTCATTAAATGTGTCTTGATATATTTACACTATAACCCATTTTAGGATTAATTCTTTTATAAACTATTATATTTTACCTAAAATCAAAATTATGGTTTAAATTTAAAGAGTTAGTCAAATACATATATAAATTTTAAATGTTAAATCTTCCTACAAATTGATAATGATAATCTATAAAAGGGAAAAAATGTAAATATAAACCGGTATAAAAAAACGTACATATCTAGAATGAACACCGACAAAGCTTCGTCCTCCCTAGGAAATGTTGATGTTGGCCAAACAATGTCGTGAGTTTGTTTTGAAATAATAACAAAGTCAGACACCGTATAGGGCATTTTCAAATTGACGGAATAGTAACTTACACCAAATCCAATCACCCTACCGAAATATGTATTTGAGGAGAGTCATGTTTTGCTAGACGAGAAAAATCATGCGACCACTGACCCTAAAGACTAACATACCTCAATTTCGCACGTCGCAGCTAGCAGGGACGTTTGAGGAGAAGTTTGTTTGTCTTTGTCTTCTTCGCCGGTTGGAGAAAAGTAGGGGTTCGCTAGTTACGATGGTCTTAAGAAGAAGATTGTTTGTCTTCGTTTTCTTCGCCAGTTGGAGGTAAGTAGTGTCTTCTTCTTCGTCGGTTGTTTAGGTTTAGGTTTTGCATCTTGGTTTTGAAGAAGACGCGTGTTGCACTAGTGCCAGCCGACGATGATGGCTCGGACGCACGTCATGTGAAAAAGAGAGTAGCTGGGACGAAGAGTTTCTCTGCTACGGGCGCACGCAATGCACATGAGGTTTGGAGGAGGGGTAGTTTGATCATCTCATACATGATTTGGTAAATATTAATATGATTTGGTAAATATTAAGTTTAGGTATGTGATTTGGATATTTTGCATTCTTAGCTATGTGGTTCCAGAATGGATTTTGAATAAACATTTGAGGGTAAATAAATGATAAATTTGTTTTTATAATATTATCGTTCAGTTTTGAGTTTTGACCATCACCGTCGTCGACCAACCTTTCTCTCTGTGCGCCTGCTAAATCGCGCTTCTTCTCGTCTCTCAATCCCGTCGCTTCTCATCGATTCGGTTTAGCTTTCACGCGAACCGATGGAATTTGCTCGGCACCACCCTCCGCCTTCGTCGTCGTCGGCGAGGTTTCTCGACCTCGAGGTCAACGTCGTCTCGGCCAAGCACCTTAAAAACGTCAACTGGCGTAACGGCGATCTCAAGCCCTACGTCGTCGCCTACCTCGACCCCGACCGCCGCGCCGCCACCAAACCCGACGACGCGGGATCCACCCGCCCCGTCTGGAACGAGCGCCTTGCGCTCCCCCTCCCGCTTCCGTCTCCGGAAACCCTACTTTTCCTCACCTTGGACGTCTTCCACTCCAAGCCCTCGGAGACCCCCAAACCCCTCGTCGGCACCGCCAGATCTCCTCTCAAGGAGCTCCTCAACCCCGAAGCCTTCGCCACCTACGCCTCCGGAGGCGGCAGCGTCAGCGGCGGCGGAGGTGGGACCTCGCCGATCCGGACCCTCGAGCTCCGGCGCCCTTCCGGTCGTCCTCAGGGAAAGATCCGGATCAAGTTAGCCTTTCGAGATCGCCCGCGTCCCCCAACCGAACCCGATCCCACCCGCCACTTTGCTCCACCACCACCTTCCAGCAATTATTACTCCTCCAACGCCCCTCCCTTCCCTTCTCCTTCGCTGTCCTCTCATCTTCCGCATCACTCAGCTAGAGATTATCGCACCTTCTCGCCACCTCCTTCTCTCCCTCCCTACGGTCACCCTCCGCCCCAACCACACCTTCACCCTTCGCAATATCCCTATGGGAGCTACTCCGATCCCTATTCCTCCGGGTACTATTCACCTGTTTCCTCCGCCTACTATTCTGCGCCACCAGCTCCAGTCCCTGCCCCATCCTCAGCCCATCAGTACTACGATCGGGCATCTAGCTATGGTGGTGCATCTGCACCTGCAGGCTATTCGGCTGGGTACTCTTCTTATTTCAATTTCAAAAAGGTTGGAACCGCCAACCTAGCGGCCCCTGGTCTCTGCCCCACAAGTGTCCAGAGGGGGTACTCTTCTTATGACAATAAGCCAAAAGGAGGCAGAGAGGGAGTGGCGACAGGAACAACAATTGGGGCGGTGGCTGGTGCATTAGGCGGGTTAGTCCTGGAGCAGGGACTGAAACACGAGGAAAAGGGCGCTGAAAGGACGGCGAATGATTTCTCAGCAAGGGATGATTACAGTGGCCATCGTGCTGATTACTAATCACTTCCCGCTTCAGTTTTACACCCTCTTCCTGTTTACAGTCAGAAGGCTTAGTGTTGCGGTGCTGCAAGCAGCCAAGATCAATAAACTACGCCTGGTTTGATTTCTCTTTCCAATATGTATATTGACTCTGCGATCATTCTCAATGGACAAAAGCCACTGCTGTGCTATTATACATCTTTACTAAGTGGAATTTGTAATAGCATGCTTCCCTGGACACAGATTCTATTGAGATCTCATGGAGGAAGGATCCGTCATGCCAATGTTAATTTCAAAATTCTAGTAGCACAGATACCAAATATCTATTATATTGCATTTGAAAATTACACTGTTGAATATATTGAAATGCAGAACATGTTATACTGTGATTTTATATAGTCATATACTATCATTTTGAATTTTATTGTATATAGTCACATACTATAATCCTTTCAAAATTATAGATTATGGATATACAAAATTATAGTACGTTTGTATATATATAAGACTGAATTATATGATTATATAAAAACACAATGTAATGTACTGCCGTTATGTACATTTTCTATTGGGAGATTAAGATGCAATGGAAACCTTATGATCTGTGCTAGTGGAACTTTAGGATTTGTATTTTCATGGTACAATCTTTACCTATAAGAACACCTATAGAGAATCGAGGGCTCCACAGAATTTATATCATGCTTAATTAATCTCTTATTTTGGGTCTTATATGATGTATCTCTGTTGTTGAATTTTCTGTTATGAACTAAATATTGCATCTCCTTTTTATATATTTACCTTTACCTATATCTTAATAGTTTTGTTGTGATTACGTAGCTACCAGTGAATTTGCCTATACCCTGAATAGTTTTATTGCGATTATGTTGCTACTGGCGAATTTTCTGTTATGAACTGCATATTACATGTCTTTCTGTTATGTTCCTGACATTTTAATACCTTGTCTTAAGTAATTTTGTTAGGATTATATTTTTACCTTTATCCTGAATAGGTGATTATGTTGCTTTGTTAGTCTATAGAAATTCATTGAGAATTGGTGTATTGGAAAAATTGAAGTCAGGCACACTGTAGCATGCCAGACTTCCTTCTACAAATCTGAGGCCATGTTTACATTAAAGCAAGTGTTCTTAAACATTGATTGGGAATCAATCCAATCAGGTTGATCAAACATTTGACATTTCAATTTAGTTATTTGAAGATACGAGTCACTAGTGGGGGTTTGTGAAGTCTAAGAGTAAGTGTACAACCACTCATTTGAACCGAACTTTTCAAGTAGTGGTCCAAGCCTATAAGTTATTGGCTGTTTTATCATCGGCTGAGCCATATGCAATGTAATTACAAAAATTATACTTCTAGTTTCTGTTTGCCGGGTAGCTGTTGTTCAATCTCACATGCCAGAAAGATGATTCTCTGTGTTGGTAAATTTGGTTTCTTGGTTTTCATGAAGACACCAAGCTTGTAGAGAGGGTTTCGCATAGGAAATTTCCATTTAAGCTAGTAAATCTTATGGTATTCATGAATCTAGTATTATTAATTCAAGTCTAAGCATTGTGCACGCTAAATGTTTGTTCGCTTCCATAAAGTTCAGAAAATATGAGCATGCTAGATTGCAACTGTTGAAGGTAGGATGTGATGGTCTATTTAAATATATAAAATGGTGTCAATTAATTTCAAGAACTTGAAAGTAAAAAAAGAGCAATTCGTTTAATATAGCAAGTGTGCATAAAAAATTCTTTCTTTCTTTCTTGGGATATAAACTATGACAAGTGATTAAAATAATCTTTTACATGTGATATTCAACATCCCCTTAATGAGAATGTGGATTCATAACCTTATTTGAATGCGAGCTTTAAGACTTTTATATGTGAAAGTGTATAGTTGTAGTTTCCAGTTTATGGTAGATAACAATTTTATGATTAAGCCCTCGTGTATACATTAGGCTTGCTTACTATATTTCAACTGGATATCCATAAGATGTCATTTGACTGTGCCAACAAGGTTTGCCTTATTATCGTGTAAGATTCTTTCAGACTAATTGTTGCTGGTAAGACTTTGATAATGAAATGCCATATTATACGTACACTTTGGTTAAACACCATAAATGAACGGTTGCTTTCATTGTATTACATCGTGCTTTTCCAGAACACAATCACTTTTCTATAGCAGTGCGCAAGTATACTGCTTTCTGTTTAACTTGATTAATTTTGTTAGTGCCAGATTTGGGCTTTTAGGGAGCTTCAGGTATGTTGCTTCCATATTTTTTATCATTACACAACCTTTTGTTTTTTTGTTTTGTTTTGTTTTTTTTGACAATATATACTGCTTGTCCAGGTATCTCTGTATCACTTTTAATGTTTTTTTTACCTGATTCAAACTCAATATCTGCATCAACGATTGTTTCTCCAGAGGTGGTAATTTCTTTTATATGTATACAAAACCAGGCTAGCTCAATTCTTGCTTTACACCATGTCACCACTAGTTATACATGATTCCAGCGCTCATACATTATTTGCTGTGTGCAATTTCTAATACATTTGCTTCAGTATGCTCCATCCCCCTAATAATGCCCTTCCAATAGGAAACTATTGTAAATCATCCTCATCGAAACAGCATACATATCAATACTGTCTAACCTATTTAGAAAATTATTATTATTTTTTTTTGCAAGAATATCATGACTTTAAACATAAAAAAAATACTCATTAGAAATTCAAATCTTATTTATTTTCTGTTTATGAAAGACATGTATGAGAACTTTGAAACGCTCACATTTGAATAAAGATAGATTTCAAGCTCAGAATCTGACAATTTTTAAGTTTCATACATTTCAATGTGAGTTGAGGGATTTCCTCTTCAATCCACCGCCAACAACTGAACCCTAATGACTTTGGTAGAGTTGAGAGCCAAATGACGATAGTGAAGGGTGACAGCTGGGGTGAGGAGAGGGATTAAAAAAAATGGTATTTTATCAAAAAATGTCCGTGCGAATTCATATTTATAAAAAAAAGGTCTTATGATTTATTCTTTTTCAAAGGGCACATGTAAAATTAACTCATTCCTCTTAATACTCTTCCTGCCAATAACTCTTTTTCATAATTTATTTTTTGAGATATCTGAACCATCTTTTTATAATTTGATTTTAAAATAATAAATTATGGTTCGAATGCTATTCTCATCTTCTTTTACCCTATATATCTCTTCTTGTCTTGAAATTCGACTAAGTTTCAAAATTTTTATCATATTTTACTGTGATTGTGAAAAGATTAAAAAATAATTAAAAGATTATTTTATAAATAATTATTAAGGCTCTTTTGACACAAAATGAATTTATTTTAAGCATTTTTTTTGCCTGAAATAAGGATATAAATAGAAAATATAAAATATCGAAATATATCAACAAAATAAAATAAGAAAAGATATATAAAATATAAAAAAAGAAATAGAGTTTGTAAAATTATATATATTATAAATATATAAAATTAAAATTAAAATAACATTTATATGTGTAAATTAAGATAGATTAGATATCATCGAAAAAATTATTAAAAATCAATTGGATTTCATTTCAGGTCCAAAAAAACCTGAAATAAATTTATTTCAGGCCCCTTTTTTGGCCTGAAATTTTTTATTTCAGGCTTAAAGAGGGTCTGAAATTTTGTTATCTTGGTTATTCAACAAAGCTACCACTTCAAGTTGTCATTGAATTTTGTTAGAACTTTGGACTGAGAAAACACAAATGTGATGCATCAAAGAATTTTCATATGACATTGAGAAACTACTAAAACGATATATTTGTCTTAGATATCATTTTCGTGTATGCACATCCAAGAACTATTGCTATTGGATTTTTGGGTATGGACATCCAAGTACAAATGTGTTTCTATTGACTCTCAAAAAAAGTTAATTCATCATAATTTGTGGACATGCGACACGATTAGATATTTGAAAATTGAACCTGTGAGAAATCTAATAATCCTATCTTATAAAATTTGGTTTTCATTTTAACTTTCTTTTTCACACTAAATGTGATTAGATATTTTAACTTGTTTTTCCGTGTGATTTTCACTAGGGGTGTAAACGAGCCAAGCCGCTCGTGAGCTATTCGGGTCTCGGTTCGATAAAAGCTCGTTCGAGCTCGTTTAATAAAGCTCGTTAATATTAACGAACCAAACTCAAACTCAGCAGTATTCGGCTCGTTGGCTCGTGAACAGACTCGTTAATAAGCTCGTGAGCTAGTTCGTAAAATATAAAATTAATATTTAACATTAAATATATAATTTTGATATTTTTACATTTAATAAATATAAAATACCCAATAAATCTCATTTGTATGAATAAAATCATAGATTTTAGTAAATATTTTATATTTTTTAGAATATATAATTTATTTTTTCAATAAATTGATGAATAATTTAATTAATATTTTATATTTGGTAAGTTCGTTTAGGGCTCGATTAAGCTCGAATATGTTCGTGAGCCATCACTATATTCGATAAATTAAGCTTGAGCTCGGCTCGATAATAAACAAACCAAACTCAAACTCTCAGGTATTCGGCTCGGCTCGATTGCAGCCCTAATTTTCACTCCTAAAGAGGGAGCCTAAAATTAAAATATTTTAGTCCCAAAGAGGATCTTAAATGAAAATTTTCAGGCCCTCTTTGGGCCTGAAATAAAGAGGGTATGAAATGAAATATTTCAGACCCTCTTTGGGTTTGAAATGAAATATTTCAGACCCTCTTTGGACCTAAAATAAAATCCAATTGATTTTTTATAATTTTTTCGATGATATCTAATCTATCTTAATTTACACATATAAAATTTTATTAATTTTAATTTTATATATTTATAATATATACAATTCTATGAACTTTATTTTTCTATTTATATTTTATATATCTTTCCTCATTTCAGACCTAAAGAGGGTCTGAAATGAAAATATTTCAGGTCCTCTTTGGGACTGAAATATTTTGATTTAAAATATAGAATAAAAAAATTAAAAATAAACAAAGTATAAAATATAAATAAATAAATAGAGTTTATAGATTAAAAATATAAGTAATAAGTATAATAGAAATTAAAATAAAATATAAATGTGAAAAAAATTGAGATAGATAATAAAATATAAAGATAAAAAAATAAAGATATACAGATGAGAAATAAAAAAAAAACAGTCGAAATATGCTATAACCTTTATATGGTGTATTATTCCGTATCAAGTGGTATGAAACGAGAAGATTATCTTTAGTGGTTAGGATTAAGTTTTGACATCATAATTACCTTTTCTTAGCTCAACCCTATCTAGTGATATCAAGCAAAATACACTGATGGACCTAGAAAAGTCTGATTATAACAATTTCAAATATTATAAATTTATGGTGTTGCAAAGACTCGTATTGTGCTATCCAATGTATATTTAGAGAATTACGGACTTTATAGATATTCTTCAATAGTACGATACGTCTGAGCTTGTTTAAAGGTAAATTGGATTATGTTATTTTTTCACATTAATATTTTATTTTAATTTCTATTTTATTTATTTCTTATATTTTTAATCTATAAATTTTATTTATTTATATTTTCTATTTATGTATTTATTTATTTATTTATTTTTATTCTATATTTTATATTTATATCTTTATTTATTTATCTGTTTATATATTTGCTTAATCTTTCTTTTTTTATATTTATTATTTTATGCTTTATTCTTATTATATATTTTTTTTACTTATATTATTTATTTTACTTTATTCTTTATTCATATTATATCTTTATTTAAATCTCTATTTTTTTTATATTTTACTATATTTATTTTACTTTATTTTTTTAAACAAAAATTATATCTGATGCTAGTATCTAACCTAGCTTCAGATCTTGAAAAAATTAACAGAGGTCTGATATATCAAAATTATTATATTTTATATATCCTTTCTTATTTTTATTTTATTTATTAATATTTTATATTTTCACTCCTAAAGAGGGTCCCTAAAATAAAAATATTTTAGTCCCAAAGAGGGTCTTAAATGAAAAATTTTAGGCACTTTATAGGCCCGAAATGAAATATTTCAGGCCCAAAGAAGGTCTGAAATAAATTTATTTCAGATCCTCTTTGAATCTGAAATGAAATCCAATTTATTTTTAATATATATTGATGCAAGCTGTCGAAAGACTTTTATGTAGTGTCTGTTATAGGAGACTTGATCAGCCTGAAAATATGTATTGACGCATATAAACAATTGAGGTCGTGTTGCGATTGTGTTGGTGGGGCAAAGGTGTTAGGACTGGTAGGAGAGCTAGAGGGAGGGGGGGTGATTAGCTCCAATCGTTGCTCGTTGATGATTCGTTGCGGCGGAAGACTCTAGCAATGCTAACACCTCTATTTTACTTGGTATCCACCTCCTTGAGGTGACTAATCCAAGGGTCCACTCTCCTCACTCTCTTATACACTATGAAAGATCTCCTTCTTGAGGTGGAGAAACCTCTTACAAGCTTTCAAGAAGATACAACAAGAATCCAAGCAAACACAAAAGAAATCTTATAAGATTTACACAACTTAATTCTCTTTGCTTTCCTTGCTATCTTCAAGCTTGGAATCGTCTCTTGATCCTTGGAAATGCACGAGCACTAAGCTCCAAGGACTCACATGAAATGACGATGAAGGAGGAGGAAGCTGCGCGAGTGATGCTGAGCCGATGCCGCTTCAAACCTGGGTGGAAACCCTATATACCCGATGCCTAGGGTTCCTTAATCGATTGCCCAATCGACTCCAATCGATTATCACGTCAGACTTAGCCGTTCAACGGCTAGTTTTTGAAACTTAATCGATTAGCCAATCGATTAAGAATAACCTTAATCGATTGCTGAATCGATTCAGCACCTTTCTGTGCTCTCGCGTAATACTGCGGTAATCGATCGCCCGATCGATTACCGAACCCCTTAATCGATTGACCAATCGATTAAGGGAAGGTTGAATCGATTACCCAATCGATTCAGCCACTTTCTGTTCTGCAACTCATCTCTCCCAATCGATCACCTAATCGATTCATACATTCCTTAATCGATCACCCAATCGATCAAAAAAGCTTCTGTTCGCGAGAAACTAACCCCAATCGATTACCCAATTGATTGATCCCTTGCCTAGCCTTTGTCAACTTTTACCTGTTAGGACTTCTTTACCAAGTATCTGATCAACCCTTTGACCAACTTGGATTTCCCTTGCCTAGCTCCCAACTAGGGCTTATCCTGGTTCCCAACCAGGTTCGCCTAACCCTCTAGTTAGGTCTAGTCTCTCGGTAGACTTCCACCTTGCCAGCGTGCGATCTCCCCGATCCACCTGGACTTCACCGAGTCCCACTAGGTGTGCCTAGTCCTCCTAGGACTTTTCCCATGCCAACGTACGATCTCCCCGATCCACCTGGACTTTACGTAGTCCCACTAGGTGTGCCTGGTCCCTCTAGGACTTTTCTCGTGCCAGCATGCGATCTCCCCGATCCACCTGGACTTCACCTAGTCCCACTAGGTGTGCCTAGTCCCCATAGGACTTTTTCAGTCAAGTCTCAAGTCAACCTTGACCCACTTGACATCATACGATATTCAACCATCATACGATATTCAAACATCATTATCAAACATCGAAACATCCAACCTTAAGCTTACCAAGCTTATCAGACTTAAGCTCACTCGAGCCTAGTCAAACTAGGTCAACCCTGACCTAACAAAGATTGCACCAACAATCTCTCCCTTTTTGATGTTTAACAATATGTTTGAGGAAGACTAATTCCTATTAGCCTTTCAACCTTCTCCCCTTTGACATACATCAAAAACTCGCCCCAAGAGTCTATATGGTCAAAGGCATGCCCAATAAATTCTCATACCTTTCATTTAAACCTATGCTTAACCTTGATAAGGATTCCCAATCTTCATCATTTCTCTTAACCAAAATAAATTAAAAAAAATATAAACACATGCTTTTATGGAAGGTCTCCCCCTCAAAACATGCTCTAAACCTCTATCATTGCACCAACAATGATTTTTGAGTTCCTAAACCTTTAGGAAATCTCAACTTGAGGTTATGAGGTGTTGGGATTCAACACTTGAATCAAAACCTTTCCTTAACCCTATAGTTTTCACCGAACCATCTCCCTTTTTGTTTTCTTACTGAAATTTATCCAAATGTACTTATAAAAGTATTCCAAGGGGCTAGGGATCAGTAGGTTACTCAAAATTAGGTTATCGGACTGAAAACAGACAGTTTCAGTTTTACCAATTGATTGGTGTTAGGAACCAATCGATTAAGCTATGCCTTAATTGATCAACTGATCGATTACGGCTGCCCTTAATCGATCAACGGATCGATTACGCGAGCTTCTGTGCTCGCAGATAGGATCTCCTAATCGATTGAGTACTGTCCTAATCGATCATTTGATCGATTGAGAGTTTCTGATTTCTGAAAACAAATTCAGTCCAAATTTCAGAAACTCCTAAATAATTCTATAAAATTTGAAAAATTTCGAAATTTTGTGTAAACATTATTTATGACATATTTGTTGATACAGTCTGGCCCGGTTGTTGTTTTGGTGTTTGACAATGATTTAAGTTTGGTTGAGCGAATTTGGGTTAAAGTCCTGGTCGGGGACTGGGCATGAAATCCTGGTGAGTGAAGCCAGGTCCTAGCTTGTGAAGCTAGGTTGAAATCTCGGTGAGTGAAGCCGGGTCCTGGTGAGTGAAGCCAGGTGATTGAAATCCCGGTGAGTGAAGCTGGGTCCTGGTGAGTGAAGCCAGGTGATTGAAATCCCGGTGAGTGAAGTTGGGTCATGGTGAGTGAAGCCAGGTGATGGAAATCCCGGTGAGTGAAGCCGGGTCCTGGTGAGTGAAGCCGGGTCCTGGAAATCCCGGTGAGTGAAGCCGGGTCCTGGTGAGTGAAGCCAGGTGATGGAAATCCTGGTGAGTGAAGTCGGGTCCTGGTGAGTGAAGCCAGGTGTTGGAAAAGTACTAATTCGGAAGGGTTGGGTGAAAAGTCCTAGCTTGGAGGGCTAGGTGAAAAGTCCTAACTTGGAGGGTTAGGTGCAAATTCCCATCCTGGAGAATTAGGTGAAAAAGTCCTGGCTTGGAGGGTCAGGTGCCTAGCTTGGAGGGCTAGGTTGGATGATGTTCTAACTCGGAAGAGTTGGGTGAAAAGTCCTAGCTTGGAGGGCTAGGTGAAAAGTCCTAGCTTGGAGGGCTAGGTGAAAAGTCCTAACTTGGAGGGTTAGGTGCAAATTCCCAACTTGGAGAGTTAGATGGAAAAATCCTTAGCTTAGAGGGTTAAGGTGGATGAATTCCTAGCTTGGAGGGCTAGGGTTGAGTCACTGGATCGGTCTGGTGACCGATCAGGGACATTGGCACGCTGCTCCTTAGTGGATCGGTCTGGTGACCGATCCAGTTATGTCTGATCGGACTGGTGACCGATCAGGGAGCGCACAGTGAGATTGGGAATCTACTGTGTGGCTCCTGATCGGACCGGTGACCGATCAGGGAGCAGGCTGCTTCCTTGCTGTCTTGCTCCTGATCGGTCTGGTGACCGATCAGGGAGCAAACGGTGAGTGAGTTCCCTTTCTAATCAAAGTCTTGGATCGGTCCGGTGACCGATCAGGGATCTTGGACCTGATTAAAAAATAACTGTTCATCTTCCCTGATCGATTTGGGTGACCTATCAGGATCCATTCTGATCGGTCTGGTGACCGATCAGGCTTCTTCCTGATCGGTCTGGTGACCGATCAGGCGTAGAACTTTAATTCAAATATGCTGTCAGAAGTCTATTTTCACTGTCGATTCTCTGCTACTTGCTGATTTCTTTTTGATATGCATTGCTAAGCTTCTGTTGGAGTGTGCAGGTGATAGTAGGTGATTCAAACACTCAAGGAGGGTCAATGAGAGGCTTTCCTTGGAGCAGGTTTGGATCTATTGTGTTTTCAGGTCTCAACGGCGTCTGGCGCATCTGGCAACTGACGAAGGCGCGGCTGGCAACTGACGGAGGCTCAGCTGGAGGAGTGTCCAGTGGACTGAGTGCTCAGAGAGGTCAGTGGGTCAGGGTGTGAGTCAGTGGTGCTGATGGAGTTGGCGACGTTGAGCAGGAGCTTAAGTGGCGAAGCTGGAAGCAGAGGCGAATAAGACAGAAAACTTGGGAAGTTGTTGCTGGGCTGTGTTCGTGCTCTCTGTTGCTTTGTTCTTGAGCGATCTTGTTGCATTCCTGTGAGAGCTTTGTGAGCTTCCCTTCTCGAGCGTCTTGTGTGCTTAATCTTGTATTCATCTACTGAGACAGCTTGTGGAGAGGTTACTCCACCGAGAAGGAGGCGCTTGATATCCGGTGTTCTCCGGGGCTTGATCTGCCGACGATCAAGGGATCGCCCACCTCACGGGCACGCCAAGGAGTAGGGGCAAGTTATCCCCGAACCTTGTAAATCCTTGAGTTAGCGACTGTGTGGCTTGTTCTTTCTTCTCTGCATTTCTGTTTCTGCTGTTATACTTGTATTGCTTCCGCTGTGGCTAACCTAAGTGCAGAGAAAGAGTAAAAGAGCAAAGAAATTGTGATTGTTTATATTCACCCCCCCTTTATAGCCATCTCGTTCCCAACAAGTGGTATCAGAGCTTGGGGCTCTGTTCAAGGCTTAACATCAGAGAGCTTACACCAAGATGGCTGGAAGAGAAGGAATGAGCACAAACCGACCTCCATTCTTTGACGACACAGATTTTCCATATTGGAGGTCAAGGATGAAGTTCTATCTCAAAACCAACATGAGCTTGTGGTTCTCTGTCAAGGAGGGGTTTTCCCTTCCAAAAGATAATGAAGGAAAGGAGCTTGAGTTTTCCAAGTGGTCGCCTGAGCAAATCTGGAAGGGGGAAGCAAATGCCAAAGCTGTCGTGACCTTGCAATGTGGGATGACCAAAGAACAGCTAATCAAGGTTGGCCCCTTCACCTCTGCCAAAGATCTATGGAATAAACTTCTTGAGCTCCATGAAGGAACTCAAGACACCCGGACTGCCAAGAAGGATCTCCTTCACAGCCAACTTCAGAACTTGACAATGGGAGAAAGTGAAAATGTAAGTATGCTTCATTGTTGATTCAAAGAAGTATTGAATGGTCTCCACTCCATTGGTGAAGAGGTAGAGAACCGAGACCTAGTGAGGTATGTCCTTAAATCATTTCCTAGGAATGCCTTGTGGTCATCCATGGTGGATGCTTACAAGGTTTCCAAGGACTTATCTTTTGTTAAGTTAGAGGATTTATTTTGCGAAATGGAACTACATGAGATCTCTAACCAAAGCCCAAAGGAGAAAGGGTTTGCTTTTGTGGCAGGTAACAAAAGAAAGGAGAAGAAGGATGAGAACACTCACTGTCATGTGGCTCTAGTGGCCTTAGAAGATTCAAAGGAGGAGAGTGATAACGAATCAAGCTCCTCAACCGCGCCTTCATTTTCTTCGGATGATGAAGAGGTAATTTCTCCCGAGTTAGATAAGTGCTATCGAGCCATCGCATGTCTAACCAAGATGCTTAAAAAATCTAAGGCCAAAGTTAAATCTTTGAAATTGGAAGTAGAAAAATTGAAAACCTCTAAGGATGAGGTAATTGATGTTATGCATGATAAGTCCCTTGAGGATGAAAATAAGGACTTAAGGAGCGAAGTTGAAAAGCTCAAGAATATTCTTGAGAAGTTTTCAACTAGCTCCAAAACCTTAGACATGATACTCAATTCCCAAAGGGCGGTTTACAATAAGACCGGTATAGGTTACCGACCTAAGGAACCAACCTTTGTATCATTAATGTCAAGAACCCAATTTAGATTATCAAATGATTCTAGGGTTCAAAAGGTTAGAAAGAAATTGATTAAGGCATGGGTGCCTAAGTCCCTCATTGAAGATGCATTAGGTCCCAAAATTTGGGTACCTAAAACCTCTATCTTTCGAATTGTATAGCATTGTTTGAGGGGGAGCATCTATCAACATAGGTTGTTGATAAGTGGTGCTCCAAACCCAAGGCTAAGGTTACACTAGTTTCAAAATAAGTCAACAAGCCTTGGAAATTATTTTTATATATTGCATGAAGGGTTTAGATTCACACATAATTTGCTCTTGGCATGAATTGCTTAAAAGAATTGGTTTTATTTACAATTTGTGTTTTTATGCAAGTTATGGTTTATGAAATGTCTTATCTCAAGCCCAAGTATGCCATGAGTATCTTGTATGTGTTATAACACATGAATGTATGTTTAAGAACAAGATGAACATATAGTTTGGGCTGATCATTAGAAAAATCTCACAAGGCATCACCATGTGTTTGAAAATTCACTGTTTAACCTTCTATGACCTAGTGATTCCCTTGTATCAAACTAAGGTTTCTTGATATGATCATGCTTTGATACAAACATGTTTTGATACTCAATTTCATGCTTAGAGAACACCATCATGTTTTGACTCAAATAGTATTATAAAATATGGATGCATGCTAGAGAACAAGTATGGACACATTGAAAATCTCACAATACATCATTAGACAAGAACATGAACTTAAGGTCTAGGTTCAGTGTTTTTTTTAATGAATCAAAAGAATTGGCATGTATTCAAGGTCTTCACACTTAGTGTTGCTTATGATGGCAAATGAACTTGAAAAAAAAAATTGGGAACTTGATCATGCCTTAATACTGGTATTATATAGGCATGTTTTGAAATTTAATCATATGTTGATCGCTTCCAAACTTATCATGTTTTCTGAAATTATGCTTTGAACTTTGTATTTATAAGTTTTACTCTCAAGTTATATTGGAGATATTGCATGATTTGAAAATATACATGTTAGTTAAAGAGATGCAAATCATGTTATTTTCTTTGGTTAAGGAACATGAGTATTGTTTAACGGAACTCTGTTAGGAGTTAAATTTGATTGTGTTAGGGTTTAAAGTGTTCAAACATTGAAACAGAACCGTTTCTGAAACTTCTCAGTTTCAGAAACCTGTCTGTGTCATACCTGATCGGTCCACCGACCGATCAGGACTCACTCTGATCGGTCTGGTGATCGATCAGACCAACTCTGATCAAGGAACTCCCAGATCGTTCCAAGTTGATCCAAAAACTCCTGAGACAAATCACTTTCCATAGAATTGTATCAGTTTAATGATCATACAACACACAAATCTGATACAAACCGATTACAATTGAAATATACTTGATCACCCATTGGTACAAACCTGGTACTAAGGGAGCACAAATTTGTTCAAGTGATACAAACCTGGTACTTAATAGTGATTTGATACAAACCTATGTTGGAATGTTCAAATTCATAAGAAAGGGTTTGTTGAGTCATGACTCTTGTTCTTAATGTCGTGTTTCAGAAATTTTTCTGAAATGACGAATATTAATAGAGTCATCTCCCCTATTATGGAATGCCAAGTGTTAATGCAGTCTGATCAGGAACGTATCAGGGTTTCCGAAATTTTTCTGAAAACTAATCGCTCCCCAGACTAATCATAAATTCTTCTGTATCACGTAATCAACAGACCTGGTTGGTCACGGAGATCAATCAGGATTATGTTTCAGATACAGTTGCATTCCTTACTCGTCCTATGAAGCATATACGTATTTGACCATGATATACTTCTGTATATGTCTTCACATGGAAGTCCAAGTGTTAATGCAGTCCGATCTTGAACGAATCAGAATTACAGAAATTTTTCTGAAAATTGATCGTTCATAGATACATCAGAATTTTTTCTGTATCGATCATTAGTCTGATGGAACTGCGATAATTATTGTCATGTGATGCATATACATTGTTGCCATGATACATTTATGGTATATGCCTCTCATATGCAATTCAAAAATCATCCTTTGACATACTTGTCATATGAAATATATACATGCTTGACCATGATATTATTCTGTATATGTATTCATGTGCGATTCAAAAAAAAAATTATCCTTTGATTATTCTGGGTTTGGGGAGAGACCCGTGTTTGAGGGGGAGGTATGATCAAACTTAATAACCATACCCTTTTCGATGTTTGACAAAGGGGGAGAGAATGACTGATTAAGTTTATGGTTATTATAGGGGGAGGATCATGATTCCCTTACGAGAATTGAATGGACTTCAATTGATTGATACCTAAACTTAAATCGGGTTGTCAAATAACAAAAAGGGGGAGATTGTTGATACAGTCTGGCCCGGTTGTTGTTTTGGTGTTTGACAATGATTTAAGTTTGGTTGAGCGAATTTGGGTTAAAGTCGTGGTCGGGGACTAGGCATGAAATCCTGGTGAGTGAAGCCAGGTCCTAGCTTGTGAAGCTAGGTTGAAATCCCGGTGAGTGAAGCCGGGTCCTGGTGAGTGAAGCCAGGTGATTGAAATCCCGGTGAGTGAAGCTGGGTCCTGGTGAGTGAAGCCAGGTGATGGAAATCCCGGTGAGTGAAGCCGGGTCCTGGTGAGTGAAGCCAGGTGATGGAAGTCCTGGTGAGTGAAGCCAGGTGATGGAAATCCTGGTGAGTGAAGCCGGGTCCTGGTGAGTGAAGCCAGGTGTTGGAAAAGTCCTAATTCGGAAGGGTTGGGTGAAAAGTCCTAGCTTGGAGGGCTAGGTGAAAAGTCCTAACTTGGAGGGTTAGGTGCAAATTCCCATCCTGGAGAATTAGGTGAAAAAGTCCTGGCTTGGAGGGTCAGGTGCCTAGCTTGGAGGGCTAGGTTGGATGATGTTCTAACTCGGAAGAGTTGGGTGAAAAGTCCTAGCTTGGAGGGCTAGGTGAAAAGTCCTAGCTTGGAGGGCTAGGTGAAAAGTCCTAACTTGGAGGGTTAGGTGCAAATTCCCAACTTGGAGAGTTAGATGGAAAAATCCTTAGCTTGGAGGGTTAAGGTGGATGAATTCCTAACTTGGAGGGCTAGGGTTGAGTCACTGGATCGGTCTGGTGACCGATCAGGGACATTAGCACGCTGCTCCTTAGTGGATCGGTCTGGTGACCGATCCAGCTATGTCTGATCGGACTGGTGATCGATCAGGGAGCACACAGTGAGATTGGGAATCTACTATGTGGCTCCTGATCGGACCGGTGACCGATCAGGGAGCAGGCTGCTTCCTTGCTGTCTTGCTCCTGATCGGTCTGGTGACCGATCAGGGAGCAAACGGTGAGTGAGTTCCCTTGCTAATCAAAGTCTTGGATCGGTCCGGTGACCGATCAGGGATCTTGGACCTGATTAAAAAATAACTGTTCATCTGCCCTGATCGATCTGGGTGACCGATCAGGATCCATTCTGATCGGTCTAGTGACCGATCAGGCTTCTTCCTGATCGGTCTGGTGACCGATCAGGCGCAGAACTTTAATTCAAATATGCTGTCAGAAGTCTATTTTCACTACCGATTCGCTGCTACTTGCTGATTTCTTTTTGATATGCATTGCTAAGCCTCTGTTGGAGTGTGTAGGTGATAGCAGGTGATTCAAACACTCAAGGAGGGTCAATGAGAGGATTTCCTTGGAGCAGGTTTGGATCTATTGTGTTTTCAGGTCTCAACGGCGTCTGGCGCATCTGGCAACTGACGAAGGCGCGGCTGGCAACTGACGGAGGCTCAGCTGGAGGAGTGTCCAGTGGACTGAGTGCTCAGAGAGGTCAGTGGGTCAGGGTGTGAGTCAGTGGTGCTGATGGAGTTGGCGACGTTGAGCAGGAGCTTAAGTGGCGAAGCTGGAAGCAGAGGCGAATAAGACAGAAAACTTGGGAAGTTGTTGCTGGGCTGTGTTCGTGCTCTCTGTTGCTTTGTTCTTGAGCGATCTTGTTGCATTCCTGTGAGAGCTTTGTGAGCTTCCCTTCTAGAGCGTCTCGTGTGCTTAATCTTGTATTCATCTACTGAGACAGCTTGTGGAGAGGTTACTCCACCGAGAAGGAGGCGCTTGATATCCGGTGTTCACCGGGGCTTGATCTGCCGACGATCAAGGGATCGCCCACCTCATGGGCACGCCAAGGAGTAGGGGCAAGTTATCCCCGAACCTTGTAAATCCTTGAGTTAGCGATTGTGTGGCTTGTTCTTTCTTCTCTGCATTTCTGTTTCTGCTGTTATACTTGTATTGCTTCCGCTGTGGCTAACCTAAGTGCAGAGAAAGAGTAAAAGAGCAAAGAAATTGTGATTGTTTATATTCACCCCCCCCCTTTATAGCCATCTCGTTCCCAACAAGTGGTATCAGAGCTTGGGGCTCTGTTCAAGGCTTAACATCCGAGAGCTTACACCAAGATGGCTGGAAGAGAAGGAATGAGCACAAACCGACCTCCATTCTTTGACGACACAGATTTTCCATATTGGAGGTCAAGGATGGAGTTCTATCTCAAAACCAACATGAGCTTGTGGTTCTCTGTCAATGAGGGGTTTTCCCTTCCAAAGGATAATGAAGGAAAGGAGCTTGAGTTTTCCAAGTGGTCGCCTGAGCAAATCCTGAAGGGGGAAGCAAATGCCAAAGCTGTCGTGACCTTGCAATGTGGGATGACCAAAGAACAGCTAATCAAGGTTGGCCCCTTCACCTCTGCCAAAGATCTATGGAATAAACTTCTTGAGCTCCATGAAGGAACTCAAGACACCCGGACTGCCAAGAAGGATCTCCTTCACAGCCAACTTCAGAACTTGACAATGGGAGAAAGTGAAAATGTAAGTATGCTTCATTGTCGATTCAAAGAAGTATTGAATGGTCTCCACTCCATTGGTGAAGAGGTAGAGAACCGAGACCTAGTGAGGTATGTCCTTAAATCATTTCCTAGGAATGCCTTGTGGTCATCCATGGTGGATGCTTACAAGGTTTCCAAGGACTTATCTTTTGTTAAGTTAGAGGATTTATTTTGCGTAATGGAACTACATGAGATCTCTAACCAAAGTCCAAAGGAGAAAGGGTTTGCTTTTGTGGCAGGTAACAAAAGAAAGGAGAAGAAGGATGAGAACACTCATTGTCATGTGGCTCTAGTGGCCTTAGAAGATTCAAAGGAGGAGAGTGATGACGAATCAAGCTCCTCAACCGCGCCTTCATCATCTTCGGATGATGAAGAGGTAATTTCTCCCGAGTTAGGTAAGTGCTATCGAGCCATCGCATGTCTAACCAAGATGCTTAAAAAATCTAAGGCCAAAGTTAAATCTTTGAAATTGGAAGTAGAAAAATTGAAAACCTCTAAGGATGAGGTAATTGATGTTATGCATGATAAGTCCCTTGAGGATGAAAATAAGGACTTAAGGAGCGAAGTTGAAAAGCTCAAGAATATTCTTGAGAAGTTTTCAACTAGCTCCAAAACCTTAAACATGATACTCAATTCCCAAAGGTCGGTTTACAATAAGACCGGTATAGGTTACCGACCTAAGGAACCAACCTTTGTATCATTAATGTCAAGAACCCAATTTAGATTATCAAATGATTCTAGGGTTCAAAAGGTTAGAAAGAAATTGATTAAGGCATGGGTGCCTAAGTCCCTCATTGAAGATGCATTAGGTCCCAAAATTTGGGTACCTAAAACCTCTATCTTTCGAATTGTATAGCATTGTTTGAGGGGGAGCATCTATCAACATAGGTTGTTGATAAGTGGTGCTCCAAACCCAAGGCTAAGGTTACACTAGTTTCAAAATAAGTCAACAAGCCTTGGAAATTATTTTTATATATTGCATGAAGGGTTTAGATTCACACATAATTTGCTCTTGGCATGAATTGCTTAAAAGAATTGGTTTTATTTATAATTTATGTTTTTATGCAAGTTATGGTTTATGAAATGTCTTATCTCAAGCCCAAGTATGCCATGAGTATCTTGTATGTGTTATAACACATGAATGCATGTTTAAGAGCAAGATGAACATATAGTTTGGGCTGATCATTAGAAAAATCTCACAAGGCATCACCATGAGTTTTAAAATTCACTGTTTAACCTTCTATGACCTAGTGATTCCCTTGTATCAAACTAAGGTTTCTTGATATGATTATGCTTTGATACAAACATGTTTTGATACTCAATTTCATGCTTAGAGAACACCATCATATTTTGACTCAAATAGTGTTATAGAATATGGATGCATGCTAGAGAACAAGTATGGACACATTGAAAATCTCACAATACATCATTAGACAAGAACATGAACTTAAGGTCTAGGTTCAGTGTTTTTTTTTTAATGAATCAAAAGAATTGGCATGTATTCAAGGTCTTCACACTTAGTGTTGCTTATGATGGTAAATGAACTTGAAAAAAAATTGGGAACTTGATCATGCCTTAATACTGGTATTATATAGGCATGTTTTGAAATTTAATCATATGTTGATCGCTTCCAAACTTATCATGTTTTCTGGAATCATGCTTTGAACTTTGTATTTATAAGTTTTACTCTCAAGTTATATTGGAGATATTGCATGATTTGAAAATATACATGTTAGTTGAAAATATATATGTTTTATGTATTAGCATGATATAAGAGAGATGGAGGGTGATTAAGTGAATTTTCACATGGCCTAGAGACCCTATGAGTTTCGGCCAAGATTGCCAATAGGGTAGAAAGTTAGGACTTATTTCAAGTAAGGGCTCCAAGGGCCCTATGGTAAGATATAATTGATGTTTAATGATTTGTTGGGGATTTTAATGGAATTTTTCCATGCCCTCATGGCCTTATAAGTTTCGGCCAGCCCTAGGAAGGTGGGCTAAAGGTTAGGGTTAACCCTAATCATGAGCCCAAATGGCTCCCTATGGCCTCATAGATGATGTATGGTTGTTCCTTTACCTTATGCTATTGTACATGTTTACGGAAATGATGGAACTCCACCTATAGGTTTCGGCCAAGCCATGTATCTAGGGATTGGGGTGGAGTTAGGGTTCAAAGAATGATGATTTATGCTTACCATAAAGTATTTATATGTATAGGTTCAAGCATGTGGTATAAATTATGTTAACCATAACCCTAATGTTTAAGCACCATGTGTTATGTTTCATGTTTTAGGTTTATGATTGGATGCCATGCTTAATAGGGTTTATCATGAATGTCTATGTTTTATGCCATGTATTTGAATGGTAGGTAGAATGTTACGGAAATCCTACCTAGTATGCTTAAGATAGATACCATGCTTAGGCAAGAAATGCGATGTTTACCTTATGTATCATGATCATACAAGCTTTAAGTAGTAGGATAACTATCTATGAAAAACGTGTCATGTTCGATGCAATGCTTACCTTCTATGTTATGATCATGCAAGTACTAGGAATAGGAATGATGTGTAGGTATGCATGCCATGTTTATGTAGGAAGATGAATGTCATGTTTATGTAGGAAGATGAATGCCATGTTGTATGAACAATGATGCATGCCATGTTGTATAGATAATGATGTTGCCATGTTAAATGAAAAAAAGACTCATGCCATGTTTATGAAAGAAGATGCATACCATGTTTATGAATGAAGATAATGCTCATGCCTTCCAGGCATCATGATGTTATGCAATAAGTATGAACAATGAAAGGACAAGCATGTGTTAAGTCATGCTTTATGTAACATGGTTATGCTATGAATGTCTTATGAATGATGAAACATGTAAAGTATTTTACTTTATGAATGGGTTTGTACCGGACCGAAGTATGGGTCCAAGGGATGGGCACCTTAAGAACGTCCCGGTTCTGGACTACCGAAGCTGCCCACGGTTCTGGCACTACCGGAGCTGTGCAACAGGGATGGGCTCCTTAAGAACGCCTCGGTTCGGGGACTACCGACTATGCTGTCCTTACCCTAGTAGGTCGAGGCTCGCTACCTCGGACTTGCTAGGGATGCGCGCTATGATGTATGTATGTGGTACAAGCCGGGGACCCCAATGATGATATGATGATTATGTTTAAGCATTTAAAAGTATGTTTTAAAAGTTAAGCATCCTTATGTATATGCATTCCACTCATGCATTCATTCATGTTATGCATTATGCTATACTAATAAGATTTTATGCTTACGCTTCATGTTAAGAAAGATGCATGAGATTAAATGATCTATGTCATGATTATGTTAAGAAGATGTTCATATGCTATGATAGGAAGTATGCATATGTTTAGGCCATATAGGTTGGTTTACACCTTATAGACATGTTTATATCATGTAGTATGCCATGTCAAGAATGCTTAGAATGTTTACTATGTTTATGTTTATGCCATGTATCATGCTATACTTAGAATGTTTACTATGCTTATGTTTATGTCATGTATCATGCCATGCTTAGAATGTTTACTGTGTTTATGTTTATGCCATGTATCATGCTATGCTTAGAATGTTTACTATGCTTATGTTTATGCCATGTATCATGCCATGCTTAGAATGTTTACTGTGTTTACGTTTATGCCATGTCTCATGCCATGCTAGGAATGTTCACTTATGTTTATGTTCAAGCCATGCCACGTATATGATACGTGATTCAAGATGTTATGTTCTAAGTAGAGCACCAAGTATGTTAATGTTTCATGTGCTCATTATGAGATGATGGATGGTTTTTGTGAGTAGGAAAGAGTCTTACTAAGCCGGTGTGCTTATAGTCTTATTTCCTTATACCGCAGATCATTCAAGGGGACAATGATGGAAGCAGCAGGAGGGCAAGAACGCATGTGTGTGGTAGTGACTTGGCCCAGGAAACTATATGTTGACCGTTTATGTTAGAACCTTACTTTGGTTACTTATATGCTTGAATAATGACTTATGAAACTCTATGATGTGATGTTAACTATGATATGATGTGATGCTTAAGTTTGAAGTCAATATGTCAAGGTTCCCATGTCATTATGTTAAGAATGGTAGTAGGGTATGTATGAGTAAAGTTAAAGTTATTCCGCTACCTTATGATGTCTACATGCCCTAAGTATGTTAATGTAACGTCGCTTAGGGAAAAAAAGCGGGCGTTACAGGTTGGTATCAGAGCGGTATCCATCTTACTACACACACATCAAGCCCTCTTCCTGCCGCTTCCAAATAAGTACCTCTGTGTCTATTATATGATAGTAAGCACTTTTAGGATACTTTATAGTTTTAAGATATGCAAGTATAAACGATAGTATGATGGAAAAGTACTTTAAGATATGTAACGATGAATGATATTTTATCTTCTTTTATGAATTTAATATTTAGAATAATTTAAGGGTAGGAAAAGTGATTACATATTGTAATCACTAGGGTAGAAGAAACCAAGTTGCTTGTGTTTTTTCTCTATATATATTTGCGAATTGAAAAAAGAAATGGTTTTGGTACTGGCTTGGGTAGGTTTAGTACTAACTATGTCATTTTTTTTTCAATTCCAGATGTTGCATGAGAACTACACTGAGAGGTGCCGCGAGCTGATGAACCGGATAGAGGAAGTTGAGTACATTCTGACCCGTGGAATTCAGGGCAACATGGGGTTATTGGATCGACTGTTCTGGAAACTTGAGCAGGAAGGGTTCCCAGTCATGGATGATCATAGAATCGGAGCTCTGCTTCGTTCATTGCCCAACCGGGCAAGAGAGGTAGCTCATCAGATCTGGGGGCAGCACGGATGCCGTATCTCATATACGGCATTATGTAAGCAGCTTCTCCGCCATGAGTTTCCGGAAGATCTGGGGGACTCGGAAGGGGAGCCCGAGATGTATGAGGAGGATCCCGAGCCGTTAGAGGAGGATCCTTAGATGTACGAGGAGGATCCCGAGCCGTCCGAAGAGGATCCCGAGATGTACGCGGAGGATCCCGAGCCATTCGAGGAGGACCCCGAGATGTATGAGGAGGACTCCGAGATGCTCGAGATGTTTGAGGAAGACCCGATGAGCGAGGACGATCTCGAGGTGTTTGAAGAAGACCCTGAGATGCTCGAGATGTTTGAGGAAGACCCCGGGATGTTTGAGGAAGCTCCTGAAGTGGCTGAGGAGATTCCCGAGATAGAGGAAGAGGATCCGATGGAGACAGTAGAAGATCCTGAGGCAGGCCAAGGAGAGATGAACGAAGGAGTGGCAGTGACTGCCATGATGTTCTTTGTTATGGGCCTGATGGCAGCCCATTTATTTCATTGAGTTCGGTTAGGTTAGTGAACCAATAAGGTCTAAGTTAGTCATAATACAATTTGTCAAGAGTGTAGTTCAATCTTATGTTCATGAACCTGATATTAACAATGCGTGACCTATCATACAATGGTATCAAATTACATAAAGGAAATGATAACGCTATGAGAGTTTCGTGGAACTAAAAGGGAGACCCACAAGTGCACCGACCCCTACCCTTCCAGGAAATAAAACAGGAGATCCTAGAAGGAAAGGGCGATGGTTTTCATATCGCCAAAGGGGGGGGTATTATACCTTAGGGATCGCTATGTATCCCTAACGATCCGGAGCTTCGAAGGAAAATACTGACGGAAGCTCACGAAACCCCTTATTCGATGCATCCAGGATCCACCAAGATGTATCAGGATCTGAAGGAGAGGTTCTGGTGGTCCGGTATGAAGAGGGATGTGGCTCAGTATGTTAGTACTTGCAGGACTTGCAGCAAGTAAAAGCAGAACATCAGCGACCCGGGGAGTTCTGCAGCCACTCGATCCCGGAGTGGAAATGGGAAGACATCTCTATGGATTTCATTTCAGGGCTTCCCAGGACTACGAATGGATATGATGCAATATGGGTAATTGTGGACAGGCTGACAAAGTCTGCTCACTTCTTGGCGATCAAGATGACTTATTCGATTGAGCAACTGGCTCAATTATATGTTAAGGAAGTAATTAGGCTTCATGGAGTTCCCAAGACCATCATCTCAGATAGGGATGGTCGCTTTACTTCGCATTTTTGGGAATGCGTTCAGAAGTCTCTCGGCACTAAATTACGATTTAGCACCGCCTTTCACCCTCAGACTGACGGGCAAACTGAACGGGTGAATCAAATATTAGAAGATATGTTGAGAGCTTGTGCCCTGGATTTCAAGGGAAGTTGGTGTCGATATCTATGCTTGGCGGAATTCGCTTACAATAATAGCTACCAAGCTACTATCGGAATGGCACCTTATGAAGCCTTGTATGGGAGGAGATGTAGGTCTCCGATTTGTTGGTACGAGGGTGGTGAAAAGAAGGAAATGGGGCTCACAACGGATGTTATCGACAGCGCCACCCGAGCTATACAGAATATTCGACAACGGATAGAAACTGCTCAGAGCCGGCAGAAGAGTTATGCCGATGTCCGGCGTAGACCACTGGAATTTAATGCTGGAGATTGGGTATTTCTCAAAGTGGCTCCTATGAAGGGGGTGACCAGATTTGGGAAGAAAGGAAAACTAAGTCCGCGCTATGTGGGGCCGTACCTGATTCTGAAAAGAGTCGGTAAGGTGGCATATGAGCTAGAGCTGCCTCCAGAGATGTCAGCTATCCATAACGTATTCCATGTGTCCCTGCTTAAGAAGTGTATCCCAAATATGGACCAAGTGATCGAGCCACAAACAGTACAAGTGCAGGAGGACCTAAGCTATGAGAGCAGACCCATCCAGATTTTGGATAGGGAAGTCAAGAAGCTGAGGAGTAAGGAAGTACCCTTAGTCAAGGTCCTATGGCAAAGTCAACGGTTCGAAGAAGCTACCTGGGAACGCGAGGACGAGATGAGGCGCAAGTACCCGGAGTTATTCTAAGTTCGAGGACGAACTTTCACGAGGTATGGGGGATTGTAACGACCCGAAAAATTCTCTTAATATTTTCTTAAAATATTGAGCATGTCTAGATAATTTTCCGAGGGACCTAGAAATATTAATATAAAATTTGGCCTAGAAATCCATATTTTCTCATTTAAATTGAGAAGTTAAGCACTAATGGGCCTTATATGGGCTTTTTGGTACCATAATTATTGGAGAATTTTAGGTAGAAATTTATATAAATATAAAGGGGTTTAATGAGAAATATTAACATAATTATGGGAGAATTTTTAGAGAATTTTCGGAATTTTGGAGAAAATAATAGAAAATAAAAGAAAAAAAATAAAATAAAAATAAGGTGCATGGGCCAAGGATTGAACCTTGGACCTCTTGTACAACCATGTATACTCTAACCAACTCATCTAGCAAGGGAATGTTATAAGGAAATGAGATGGAGATTGGTTAAGGCTTAGAAGAAGATGAAGGGTCATGGAGAGACTCTTCATTTACCTCCTTAATGGTTATAAAGGGGGGGTTTGGGAGTTACTTCTTCCTTCCATCAATTGTGTTTTCTCTCCTCCTCCTTCCTCATTCTAGCCGAACACTTCAAAGGGGGTTCTCCCTTGGAAAATTTCCACCAAGGCTTCATCTCCAAGATCTAAGGTTTTCCCAAGACTACAAGGGCTAGAGGTGACCTAGGGTCTAAGAAGTTCTTGTGATTCTCTATAATAAGGTGAAAACTCGAAATCAACCAAGGTAAGACTCCCTCACCTGTGGTATAATGGCTTTTCTTGAAGATTAACATGATATAAAAATCTTGTATGTGATGTTTATGTTGGAAAACCAAAGGAAACCCATGAACCTAACCTTATAGGTTTCGGCCACCATGGGTTCTTGGTCTATAATGAGGATAAAAATCTAAATCATGTTGTCTAATATGCTCTCATGATGTTTAGAGATTAAATATAATTTTTGAGAATTTTTGGGGTACCCTAGGATCCCCTAGGGTTTCGGCCAACTTCAAGAACCCATGAGTAGGGTTGGGTCTTAAACTTCAAGTATATGTTTTATGTATTATCATGATATGAGGGAGATGGAGGGTGATTATGTGAATTTTCAAATGGCCTAGAGACCCTATGAGTTTCGGCCAAGATTGCCAATAGGGTAGAAAGTTAGGACTTATTTCAAGTAAGGGCCCCAAGGGCCCTATGGTAAGATATAATTGATGTTTAATGATTTGTTTGGGATTTTAATGGAATTTTTCCATGCCCCCATGGCTTTATATGTTTCGGCCAGCCCTAGGAAGGTGGGCTAAAGGTTAGGGTTAACCCTAATCATGAGCCCAAATGGCTCCCTATGGCCTCATAGATGATGTATGGTTGTTCCTTTACCTTATGCTATTGTACATGTTTACGGAATTGATGGAACTCCACCTATAGGTTTCGGCCAAGCCATGTATCTAGGGTTTGGGGTGGAGTTAGGGTTCAAAGAATGATGGTTTATGCTTACCATAAAGTATTTATATGTTTAGGTTCAAGCATGTGGTAGAAATTATGTTAACCATAACCCTAATGTTTAAGCACCATGTGTTATGTTTCATGTTTTAGGTTTATGATTGGATGCCATGCTTAATAGGGTTTATCATGAATGTCTATGTTTTATGCCATGTATTTGAATGGTAGGTAGAATGTTACGGAAATCCTACCTATGTATGCTTAAGATAGATATCATGCTTAGGCAAGAAATGCGATGTTTACCTTATGTATCATGATCATACAAGCTTTAAGTAGTAGGATAAATATCTATGAAAAATGTGTCATGTTCGATGCAATGCTTACCTTCTATGTTATGATCATGCAAGTACTAGGAATAGAAATGATGTGTAGGTATGCATGCCATGTTTATGTAGGAAGATGAATGCCATGTTTATGTAGGAAGATGAATGCCTTGTTGTATGAACAATGATGCATGTCATGTTGTATAGATAATGATGTTGCCTTGTTAAATAAAAAAAAAGACACATGCCATGTTTATGAAAGAAGATGCATACCATGTTTATGAATGAAGATAATGCTCATGCCTTCCAGGCATCATGATGTTATGCAATAAGTATGAACAATGAAAGGACAAGCATGTGTTAAGTCATGCTTTATGTAACATGGTTATGCTATGAATGTCTTATGAATGATGAAACATGTAAAGTATTTTACTTTATGAATGGGCTTGTACCGGACCGAAGTATAGGTCCAAGGGATGGGCACCTTAAGAACGCCCCGGTTCTGGACTACCGAAGTTGTCCACGGTTCTAGCACTACCGGAGCTGTGCAACAGGGATGGGCTCCTTAAGAACGCCTCGGTTCGGGGACTACCGACTATGCTGTCCTTACCCTAGTAGGTCGAGGCTCGCTACCTCAGACTTGCTAGGGATGCGCGCTATGATGTATGTATGTGGTACAAGCCGGGGACCCCAATGATGATATGATGATTATGTTTAAGCATTTAAAAGTATGTTTTAAAAGTTAAGCATCCTTATGTATATGCATTCCACTCATGCATTCATTCATGTTATGCATTATGCAATGCTAATAAGATTTTATGCTTACGCTTCATGTTAAGAAAGATGCATGAGTTTAAATGATCTATGTCATGATTATGTTAAGAAGATGTTCATATGCTATGATAGGAAGTATGCCTATGTTTAGGCCATACAGGTTGGTTCACACCTTATAGACATGTTTATATCATGTAGTATGACATGTCAAGAATGTTTAGAATGTTTACTATGTTTATGTTTATGCCATGTATCATGTCATGCTTAGAATGTTTACTATGCTTATGTTTATGCCATGTATCATGCCATGCTTAGAATGTTTACTGTGTTTACGTTTATGTCATGTCTCATGCCATGCTAGGAATGTTCACTTATGTTTATGTTCATGCCATGCCACGTATATGATAAGTGATTCAAGATGTTTGTTCTAAGTAGAGCACCAAGTATGTTAATGTTTCATGTGCTCATTACGAGATGATGAATGGTTTTTGTGAGTAGGAAAGAGTCTTACTAAGCCTGTGTGCTTATAGTCTTATTTCCTTATACCGCAGATCATTCAAGGGGACAATGATGGAAGCAGCAGGAGGGCAAGAACGCATGTTTGTGGTAGTGACTTGGCCCAGGAAACCATATGTTGACCATTTATGTTAGAACCTTACTTTGGTCACTTATATGCTTGAATAATGACTTGTGGAACTCTATGATGTGATGTTAAGTATGATATGATGTGATGCTTAAGTATGAAGTCAATATGCCGAGTTTCCTTGTCATTATGTTAAGAATAGTAGTAGGGCATGTATGTATAGGTCTTAAAGTTATTCCGCTGCCCTATGATGTCTACATGCCCTATGTATGTTAACGTAACGCCGCTTTACGAAAAAAAAGCGGGTGTTACAATCCTTGATATCCAGATTGACCAATGAGGCATAGACCATGTCATCCTCAATCAATCTTGTGTTTCTTGATCCCCGAGTAGACTCACTCAAACAAATGAGCTCAACATCTCATATTGACTCATTTGAGCATGGTCATACGTTCTAGTAGTCCTACTCGATCAAGGGGCCCACAGATATCACTCCCGTCATATAGGAGAGATAGATCCCTTATACATCACTCACATCCCTCCGCATAATTCATTACATACCCAGTGATCGCCTTTATAGTCCACCCTGTTACGACTTACGGGTGACGTTTGACGATACCAAAGTACATAACTCCTTATGTAGGGAACCGTAGTGACTTCAGGTCTAAGGACTATTCATACCAATAGTCACATGAGAAAGTTTATGACACTCATATGACAATCTAAGAAACTTACTCATGGCGGGTCATTCAGTACACATTCTCCAATGTATACCCATGTGTCAACATGATATCACATATCCATGACTTGTGAGCTCAAGTCATCAGTTGACCTACATGATAGTCTCCATGCATTAATATTGTCCTTGAATATTAAGACTTAACTAGGAATGGTTTAGAGTAGTGTTCTCTACATCATCTCACTATCGATTCAACCAATCGATATAATGTACATAAGAACCTACTACCCAGGGACATTATTATACTTAGTTATTTAGCACAAATATAAAGTAAGTATAATAACTAAACATGTCTTTATTAATAATAGAATATGATACAAAATATCCCTAGTCAATCATCACATAATTGGCTCTAGGGCTCCTACTAATAGAAGAGGTGCAACATGCCTGCCGCAAAGATCCGGTTGGAGTCCCTATCCAGATCTTGGTGTGATCTGAGAGAAGATAACCACTCGCATCAGCCCAGGCAAAAGATCCTCGCTCTGGGAAGGATCACTGGACCGATAGGAATAGGTTGGTAGAGACAGTCGACATCATGGAACCCGAACCACCGAAGAAGTACTACCACTTCCACGGCAGTATGACACAATCTACAAAGGAGTGCTACACCTTGAAGAGGAGGAGGTCTAAGGACGCAGAGGCCAAGCCTCGCAAATGGTGGAATAAACCGGGGTATCGATGGTGATCCCCCCAGCGAAGCCCTTCCCCTCATCGACGACAAGCGGTGGAAGATAGATCCAGGCGTCGATCCCGGTCACGTTCGAGGGGAAGGAGTCGGGAGATAGTGCCTCGCCAGGCCATTTCCCTCGAAAGAAATCCCAAGAAGGGCAAAGCTTTAGCGCGCGGGCCTCCATCGGGCCATGTGGGAATGATCTCCAGAGGACCTACTGGAGGAGACTCTCATCGAGCAAGAAAATCCCACACAGTCGGATGGAGAACTATACCATTGGGACAAGTAGCGACAAGCGCCAGGGTCTTGTTATTTCATTTAGCCCTGACGATCTGAAGGGCGTGGAAGCCCACCATGAAGATGTTGTAATCCTCGAACAAATAGCTAATTACAAGGTTAAGCGCTTCTTTATGGATACAGGTAGTTCCGTTAATATCCTGTACAAGGCAACTCTGGACCAGATGCAAATCGATGAGGATGAGTTGCATCTGGTCTCCACCCCGCTCTTCGGCTTCACCGGATACAGAGTGTAGCCGATAGAGTAGATCCCCCTGTCTCTGTCTCTAGGGGATGACACGCTAGAGAGGACGAGAAGGATACCCTTCATGATCGTGGATGCTCCATCGTCCTACAACGCCATCCTAGTGATGGAATAACTCGGCGGGTTTCCTAAGCGAACATGGGGTCGAACATGAGAGATCTCTCCATGTCTATGGATTAAAATTTTAATCCGAATGGAGACCCGTCTCCAAACGACCGTCTTGTCATCGTATCAACTGAATCAAGTTACAACTTAGCCAAACTAAAAGTAAGACCTTATAACTTTCCGAATCAATTGACCGTGGAAAAGATGACGAACGGGTCGCCGGTTTTTGTGTTTATTTTCGAGGTCCATGACATAATTAATTATCATACAATTAATTAACGAACAATTAACGATCAATGATAACTAATTAATAACACACATGCGATAATAAAAATCACATAAAATGATAGAAACTAGTAAGGAGCCAAAGAGAGATATTCCTCGTCTTTTACCTCGCAGTCTTCTGATGGATCGATCTGGCGTGCTAGAGGGGGGGGGTGAATAGCACCTTTTTGATCTTTTCTCTACAAAGTCATTAGCGCAGCGGAAACAATAATATGCAAAGAAAATATGAACAATGCTAACAACCAAACGTTTACTTGGTATCCACCCAGATAGGTGACTAATCCAAGAATCCGCGCCGTACACCACTTCCACTATGAAAAATTCTCCTTCAGGTGGAGAAACTTTTACAGTGGTGATCTTCCTCTTTACAGAATGCAGTAGAATAAGAGAGAGGAAGTAGAGAACACTTTTCAGACGAGCTGCACTTCGTTGTCGTACGGAACCGTACCGCTCACGTGCAAAAAGGTCCTCCTTTTATAGGAGAACAGGACAATCTTACAGTCTGTCTAGACCTGCACCAGTCGACTGCCCCTGGGGCAGTCGACTAGTCTAGCATTAATTGCTAGCCAACGGCTAGTTTCGGGGAGTTACCAGTCGACTGCCCCTGGGGCAGTCGACTGGTCCGAGGCTGAACACTCTCTGTGAGTTTTGGCAGTCGACTGTCCTCTAGCCAGTCGACTGCCCTGCCTCTCAGCTTAGTTTCAGCCACTCTGAACCTTCTCCTTCACGTGTGCCTTCAGGTCCACTCCCTTGGCTCGTCTCTTGAAGTCATCTTCCTCTGGCTCTCGTCCCTCGGATGCACACACAAGCCTTCCCTTGGCTTGCCTCCATGCCACCCTTCACGTGTGCCCTTGAAGTCCACTTCCTGGCTTGCCCTTGGAGTCCTCCTCCCTCGGCTCTCGTCCCTCGGATTTGTTCACTATGTGTGATCCTCCAAGTCCTGCAAACTCAATCACACACATCAAATACAACATAGCACTCTAACCTTAAATATATTCACACACACACATCAAAACCATGATCTTCCAATAATTTTAGGGCTGATTGCCTCAACAATCTCCCCCTTTTTGATGTGTGGTAATATGTTTAAGTTTAGAGATAAATAACAGCCAACAATAATAGTAACAAAAGATAGCAATTGAAAAACATAAGACATAGCAAGCCTAAGAGGTAACCTCCCCCTTAATCCATGTCTTCTCCCATTTTCAATTATACTCATGATCCAAGTTAAGTTTCCACTTATCACTAAACAACATTAAAATGTAAGACATATTAACACCTAAGAGGTAACCTCTCCCTTAATCGATATCTTCTCCCATTTTTAATCATCCAAGGTCTAAGTTAGACAAAAATACTTTAAACTATCCATTTCAAGTCAAAATTCTAACTTAAACCACCCATTCTCCCCCTTTAACATCATCAAGATGATAGCCTCAAGTAACCCAACCTTATGGCATTAAATGAGAGAAAGTTAGATTTCTGAAAAGAAATAAATCAGAATCTAACAACAGGCGTGCCAGTCGATTGCCCATGGGGCAGTCGACTGATACACTATCAGTGGCAAGTTTCAGCATTTGTGCCGAAATTCAGAAACTCCTAGAAAAATCCAAAAATTCTAAAAATTTGCAGACATGTTTGAAATGACATAATCTATCAAGGAAAAATATTAGTCCATATAAAATTTCAAACATGCATGACTTTTGATAAAAATCGAAAACCTTAAAAACCACTAAGTTTTGTATCAAACTTGCAATCTAATTTTGCAATCATATAACTTTCAAAAGCATGACAAAGCATATAAAGCATAAAATGGTTTTCAAAGGTTCAAAATATCCAACTATGATCTTTGGGCAAAGTGTCCATTGATTAAACACTTGCCTTCCCCATAGTTGGTCTAGTTTGCATATGTTGATACTTCTAATGGTTCAACAGTGTGCCACAAGCACAAGTGAGCCAAATGTATCACCCTAATGGATCAAGCACCCTTTTTCAAATTTTATATCTCAAAGTTCATCTTATACTTTCACAAAACATATTCCAAGGCCTCTTCTTAAGGATGTAAACTCCGATTCGGGAAGAGGCTTGGTAAAGATATCGGCTAGGTTCGACTTTGATTCAACATAGTGTAGTTCTATGTCTCCCCATGCCACATGGTCTCTAATGAAGTGATGTTTCACTTTAATGTGTTTTGTCCTAGAGTGGTGAATCGGATTTTTGGTCAAGTTGATTGTACACTTACATTATCACACAAGACTTTGACCTTGGTATAATGTAACTCATAATCTTCTAAGGTGTGCATGATCCAAAGGAGTTGGGAAACACACCCACCCATTGCCACATATTCCGCCTCCGTTGTTGATAGGGCAACGCATGGTTGTTTCCTACTACTCCCACTAACTAAGGAAGACCCAAGGAATTGACACCCTCCACTAGTACTCTTCCTATCTAGCTTACAACCCGCATAGTCCAAGTCGGTGTATCCAAAAAGATCAACACTAGGGGTTCTTGGATACCAAAGTCGGACATTGAGGGTACCTTTGACATATCTTAGGATCCTCTTGACTACAACCAAATGAGACTCTTTGGCACAAGATTGGTACCTTGCACACATACCTACCGTAAAAAGTATATCGGGTCTACTAGCGGTTAGGTATAGTAGGCTACCAATCATGCTCCTATATTGCTTAGAGTCTACCATTTTACTTTCAAGGTCACTATCCATTTTCACATTGGTTCCTATGGGTGTAGATGTAGCGACCCGCCTTCTCTTTACCTTAGACGGATCGTTACTTATCTCTACTTCTTGACTTCTATACATGACTAAAGAAAATTGCGGAAATCTTTTTTTTTTTTTTAAACTTTAAAATTCATCTAACAATTATGTTCTAACTTAAGCAATCATGTATAATAATACCATGTCATACTCTCTTCTCAATCCCATAGCCAATACCCATCGAAAACAACCTTACCCCTCTTAAACAGCCTGTATCAGTCGACTGATGACGTGGCAGTCGACTGATACGGCTGTAATCTGTTTTACAGATTTCGGCCCTTGCTGTCCAAGGCCACCATTCCTTCAATTTCGAGCCATATCAAACTACAACATCATTTCTATACTCCATATCAGTTTCCTAAACGATTTAGCCATTCAAACGAATTCATAAACTTGAATTTAGGACTTTTATGGAATAAAACAAACTACACAAGTTTATATAAACTTTAACAATAGAGTTTGTACCAATCTTGACTTCTAACCATTTAAACTCATCATACAAAGTTCTATAACATCACTAAGGCATTATGGAATGAGAAAGCAACTTTTCTAAACATACTTAAGTAATAAAACTTGATTCGAAAGGGAAATTGATACTATCTTGGCACAAACACCTTTTTCTCTAACAAAGTATCAATATTTCTAACTACTCACTTTTCTACTTATCCAATGCAATCATAAAAGTATATAAGCTAAATGAAATGACATGGAATCTTTACTCTAAGCAATTGAGCATGTAAAACTATCCAAAACTCAAATACTCTATAATCTCCATAAGCAAGAACTTGAAATTTGAATAAACTTAAAGATTGCAATTCAAATAACTAAATAGTCTCGTCTCAAAGATCCCTCCATAATCAGCCACCACACACACTTTGCTCAGCACCGCCTCGTCGCCTTCCTTCAGAATTGCTTGCCTTTACCTTTATCTGCAATAAGAGGAAATGCATCTATAAGCAAAAGCTTAGTAAGTACTATCTAGCTCACAAAAACTCGAAATATACAAACATGCTTCTAGATCAAACTGAACATCATATGAGATACTAATATGCTTGAAAGAAATCTAAGAACATGTGTAACTCAAAACATGCATACTCAAGCAATAAATAATCTCAATCTACTTTTCTTGGCTCAACTTGAAACTTTAGCTATTCTTTAACTTTTGAAATCTTTCTTAAACTTTAGGAAACTTTGCTAAAGCATATACTTAAAAATAATAATCACTTGGATCCACTGAAGACGTAAGTACCATCTCATGCGCGTTCCCTAAAAGGTTGGGGTAGCGAGCCACCAATCCTAATAGAGCAGACCTTGGTCTACCAGGGCCAAGACCTTGGAATTGGACACCTGGATTTCTTTAACGACGCCCTTGGACGCCGGGT
Source organism: Boesenbergia rotunda (assembly GCA_024364735.1). Classification (NCBI taxonomy): domain Eukaryota; kingdom Viridiplantae; phylum Streptophyta; class Magnoliopsida; order Zingiberales; family Zingiberaceae; genus Boesenbergia; species Boesenbergia rotunda. The sequence continues at coordinate 198,603 of JAGFNQ010003864.1, forward strand.
ACTGGCCTTATAAAATAAAATAGCTTTTCTTTCTTTTCTTTCTTATCTGTAAATGCCTTGGCATTTTCTGGAGCACCTTGCGTGCTAAAATCCCTAAGTCTTGACTTTTGGGGATTTTCATAAGGCCTTGGCCTTTTCTTTTCTTATCTTTATCTTCTTTTCTTTTCTCATAACTTTCTTGGCCCTAAACTCACATAGGGTGCTTATCAAACATATACAAGCATATAAGAAACTAAGATCACATGCAAAAGCTAAAGCAAAAAGGAAAAATTCTCTTTTAAAACTTTTAAAGGAAATTCTCGCGGTAAAACCGCCTCTTACTGCAGGTGAGCAGTACTTACATTGATATCTTGGACTTACAACCAAGATTAACGTATAGGGCTCGGAAGAAACTTGAGATCTCGGAGAATTCTTCACGTCTACGCGTTTCTCTTGCCGCGGGGATCCCGAATATAGAATTATCTCTTGGAGAAGAGTCTTGGCCGGCCCTCTTGGCCTTGATGTTGGTCGGCGTCGCCCAAGAGAGGAGAGGGAGAGGGGTCGGCGCAACCTTGGGAGAGGGAGAGGGTTTGAGAGAAAATAAAACTTCTCTCTTTAATAACCTATTTATACCTATGGGGCGGATCGACCTAACTGCCCCTTAAATATCCTTCTCTCCATCCCTTGTTGTGCTTGATTCCCTAGCCCAGCTGGTTTGCGCTCTTGCCTCGCTGGTCGCGGGTTCGATCCACCCGCTGCACATAATTGGTTTTTTTTTCCATTTTTCCTTTTTTTTTTCTTTTTCTTTTTCCAAAAATACCAAACGGACTCGGAAAATTCCATAAAAATACTCTAAAAATTTCTAAAAATATCTAGAACATTTCTAAACCATTTCTAAATAATTCTAAGGACTTTAAGAACTAAAAATAGAAATTTTGGGGTGTTACAATCCCCCATACCTTATAAAAAGTTCGTCCTCGAACTTAGAATAATTCTGGATATCTCTCTCTCATGCTGTCCTCACGTTCCCAAGTAGCCTCTTCATGCTTTTGATTCTGCCAGATGACCTTCACTAGTGGCACTTCTTTGTTTCTTAATCTTTTAACTGCTTTGTCCACTATTTGTGTCGGTCTGCTCTCATAACTAAGATCTTCTTGATCTGTACTGACTGAGGCTGAATCACTTGGCTAGGGTCGTGAATACACTTCTTTAGCATAGAGACATGAAATGTACTGTGGATAGCTGACATATCCTCTGGTAAGTCCAGCTCATAGGCTACCTTCCCAACTCTCTTTATAATCTATAGGGTCCTATGTAGCGAGGACTTAGCTTGCCCTTTTTGCCAAATCTCACCACTCCCTTCATGGGAGCGACCTTGAGAAATACTGAATCTCCAACTTGGAATTCAAGTGGCCTACGGCGTGTGTCAGCATAACTTTTCTGTCTACTCTGGCAGTCTCAATCCTCTGGCGGATCGTCTGGATAGCCTGAGTGGTCTCATCTATAAGCTCAGTCTGGCTGCCTAGTTCTGACTCCATCTCCTTCCTCTCACCAGCTTCTTGCCAACATATGGGTGATCTACATTTCCTGCCATACAATGCCTCATAAGGTGCCATCCTGATGGTGGCCTGATAGCTATTGTTGTAGGCAAACTCAGCTAAGCACAGAAATTTGCACCAACTACCCTTAAAGTCCAACGCACAAGCCCTGAGCATGTCTTCTAAAATCTGATTTACTCTCTCTGTTTGTCCATCTGTCTGGGGATGGAAGGCTGTGCTGAACTGAAGTTTGGTGCCTAGGGCGTCCTGAACACACCTCCAAAAATGGGAGATGAATCGCCCATCTCTGTCAGAAACGATCGACTTCGGAACTCCGTGAAGCCTGATTACTTCTTTCACGTACAGCTGTGCTAACTGCTCTACCGAATGCGATAACTTGATGGCTAGGAAGTGGGCAGACTTGGTCAATCTGTCCACTATCACCCAAATTGCATCATGTCCATGGGTGGTTCTTGGAAGACCTGTGATAAAGTCCATGGATATTTCTTCCCACTTCCACTCTGGAATGGGAAGTGGCTGTAGAACTCCTCCTGGTCTCTGGTGTTCTGCTTTGACCCTCTGGCAGGTCAAGCAGGTACTGATATATCTGGCCACGTCTCGCTTGAGTCCAGACCACCAGAATCTTTCTTTAAATCTTGGTACATCTTGGTAGAACCAGGATGCATAGAGTAGGGGTACTGTGGGCTCTTCTAGAATATTCTTTCTTAGTTCCTCATCATTGGGGACGCAAAGGCGGTCTCCAAAATAGAGGATGCCACTATCTGATACTCGAAACTCTGAATTTTCTGCCTCTTGGATCCCCTGCTTGATCTTCTGGATCTCTGGGTCTTGATCTTGCTTTCTTGTATATCTTAAGCAGGGTTGACTCTAGAGTCAATGCAGAAAGTTGCCCAATTATTACCTCGACTCCAAAATCTTTATTTCTTTCTGAAGTGGTAGAGACAGTGATGATAAGGACATCAGTGCCGCACAGGATTTTCTGCTCAGTGCATCTGCCACTTTATTAGCTTTACCTGGGTGGTAGAGGATTTCACAGTCATAATCTTTGACCAACTCTAGCCACCTGCGCTGCCTCATATTCAGATCCTTCTGAGTGAAGAAGTACTTCAAACTCTGATGGTCTGTGAAGATTCTGCACTGCACTCCATACAGGTAGTGTCTCCAGAGCTTCAGTGCAAAACCACAGCTGCTAGCTCAAGGTCGTGGGTAGGGTAATTCTTCTCATAGTCCTTGAGCTGTCTGGAGGCATATGCTATTACTTTACCGTCTTGCATGAGGACAGCTCCAAGGCCCATCTTGGATGCATCACTGTAGATGTCAAAGGCCTTGTCACTCTCCGGAACAGTCAGGATGGGAGCACTGGTCAGTCTCTTCTTCAGCTCTAGAAAACTGTGCTCGCATTTATCTGACCATTCAAACTTCTTGTTCTTTCTGGTCAAGGCTGTGAGTGGAGAGGCTATCCTGGAAAAGTCCTCCACAAATTTTCTGTAATATCCTGCCAGGCCTAAGAAGCTTCTGATCTCACTGGCATTCTTGGGTCTACACCAGTTGCTGACTGCTTCTATCTTGGCTGGATCAACTTGAATGCCTTCTTTGGATACAATGTGACCTAGGAAGGTCACCTGATCTAGCCAAAACTCACACTTTGAGAATTTTGCATAGAGCTTCTCCTGCTGAAGGATCTGCAGCACTATCCTCAAGTGTGTAGCATGTTCCTCTGGACTCTGTGAGTATATGAGAATATCATCAATAAATACAATGACGAATTTATCGAGATACTCCCTAAAGATGTGGTTCATCAGCTCCATGAAGACTGCTGGAGCATTGGTTACTCCAAAAGGCATTACTATAAATTCATAGTGGCCGTATCTTGTCCTGAAAGCCGTCCTGGGGATGTCACTTTCTTTAACCTTCAGCTGATGATACCCAGAACGCAGATCTATCTTCGAGAACACTGTAGCCCCTTTGAGTTGATCAAATAAGTCATCTATTCTAGGAAGGGGGTACTTGTTCTTGATGGTTACCTTGTTCAGAGCTCTGTAGTCTATGCACAGACGCATAGACCCGTCCTTCTTCTTGACGAAAAGTACAGGAGTTCCCCAGGGTGAATGACTCGGGCGAATGAAGCCCTTGTCTAGTAGCTCCTGGAGTTGCTCTTGTAATTCCTTCAACTCTGCTGGAGACATACGATAGGGTGCCTTCGAAATTGGGTTGGTTCCTGGGGCCAACTCGATTTCAAACTCAATTTCCCGATTGGGAGGGAATCCTGGTAACCCTTCAGGAAACACCTCAGGATAGTCACAGACTACCCTCACTTCTTCTCTCTCCAATCCTTCTCCTTGACTCGCATCCCCTATATGAGCTAGAAAACCAGAGCACCCCTTCTCTAACATTCTCTGAGCTTGTAAGGTAGGTAGGAACCTATTTGTCTTTCTCCTTGGGTCTCCAATAAACTCAAATGAAGGTTCTGCTTCTGGTGTGAACTTGACTTTTTTTTTCTTGCGGCAGTCTATAGAAGCATTATACTTGCTCAAGAAGTCCATTCCTAAAATGACATCGTAATCCTTCATCTCAAGGACTAACAAGTCACTGTAGAGCTCTCGGTTGGAAATCTAGATTGATACTGCCCTTAGCCTCTCAGTAGAGGCCATTACTTCCCCTGACGGTAAGGTTGTTAAGAACTTCATCGTTCAACCTTTCTGGTGGCCTTTATACTGTTTAAGTAGTGCTCAGTGATCAAAGCACTACTTATTAGTTCTTCGGAGGTTTGCAGCCTCTTAACACTGCTGGCCACATTTAACGCTATCTCAGGCCTTAACATCTTGAGCATTAGCCTAACTATCTCTTTTTCTGTGCTAACTAGCTCTAGGCACAGATGAGCTAACCGCTTCAACATCTTCACTGCTTCATCCACGGATAGTTCTCCTTGTCTGAACTCCGTGAATTCATCATAATGCTTGTTGGTTACTTGCATGTGAAAGTATTCTTCGAAGAACTCAGTCTCGAAGTCGGCCCATGTCATCTGGCTGACATTTCTCTTGGCCTTGACGCTCTCCCACTATATTCTAGCATCTCCCGTAAGGCAGAAAGATGCACACTTTATCTTCTCTACCTCATGCCAGTCCAGTAGCCCTACTATTCTTTCCAGCGTTTTGAACCATGCTTAAGCATCCCATGGTTTGCCTGTGCCTGGGAAGTTCCCTGGCTTCAGTTTCTTCTACTGAATGAGGTACGCTTCTTGTCTTACTCCCCTTGCCGAACTACAGATGTAATCGATGGGTCTTCGATCACAACTGGTGCCACCACATTCGCCACCGGCGAGGTAATAATAACAACCTGCTGGTTAGCCATCCTAGTGGCAATAACTTGCTATTGTTCTGCTAACTGTCTCTGTAACTGAGCCACCACATCTAAGAGATTTGGTGGGAGTACTGACTCTGTTGCCTCTTGCCCTCTAGGAGCTTGCTCCTCGTTTTGGACCTTTCTAGGACGTCCTCAAATGTATAACTTAACACTTAATGGTAATGTTCCCAAACTTGCTTTAGGATATAACAAGACCTTGGTCTTGATTCTTATCTCATTTCTTAGTCCTAGAACTCGTTCTAGGGCTTAGTAAGACCTTGGTCTTACTCAAAACTTTTATCAAGCACCATGCGTGCCATAATCCCAAAACTTACTTTTGGGCAAATCAAGTAAGTACTTAAGCATTTCTCTAATATCCATTCTAGGGATTAAACATGATTCCGTGGTACTAAGGTATTAAACATGCTTCCTTGTTCTATGCACATATGAGTAAGTACTTAAGCATTTCTCTATACTGAAGTAAGTAAAGGAGCAATAGAAAAACTGAAACTTAAAGCTTTCTTACTTGAAGACGGCAAGGTTGATGCTGATGTGTGTGTGATGCTGGAGAATGGGAACTGCTCTGATACCAACTGTAGCGACCCGCCTTCTCTGCCTTAAGACGGATCGTTACTTTTCTCTACTTCTCCACTTCTGATGCATGACTAATAGAAATGCGGAAATCTTTTTTTTTCTTTTAAATTCATCTAACAATGATATTCTAACTTAAGTAGTCATGCACGATACCATATCACACTTTCCTTCTCAAAAGCTCGCAAGATGATACTCATTGAAGCTTGCCTCGCCCAACTCATCTTTCGGGTATCAGTCGACCGATACTGTATCAGTCGACTGATAGGCCTGAAATCTGAAATTCAGGTTTCGGCACTTGCTTCAAAGGTCCACCAATCATGTATTTTCGAGCCATATAAAACTATGATACCATTTCTATACTCTATGCCAGTTTTCTAAACAATTTAGCCAAACAAAATTAATCCATAAACTTGAAATTAGGACTTTTGCAGGAAGAAAATAAACTATTCAAGTTATATGAACTTTAACAATAAAGTTTGTACCAATCTTGACTCCTATGTATTCATAACACCAAATACATGTTCTATAACCTTGCTAAAGCATTATGAAATGTGAATGCAACTTTTCTAAACATATCTAAGAAGTAAAACTTGATTCAAGGAGAAATTGATACTATCATGGCACATGCATCTATTTCTCTAACAAAGTATCAATATCTCCAACTACTCACATTTCTACTCATCCATTGCAATCATAAGAATATGTAGGCTAAAAGAAACGACATGGAATCTTTACTCTAAGAAATTGAGTATGTAAAACTATCCAAAGCTTAAATGTTCGCTAAACTCCATAAAGCAATAACTTGAAATTGAATGAACTAAAACATTGTAATTCAAATAACTAAATTGTCTCGTCTCAAAGATCTCTCCAAAATCAGCCACCACACACACTTTTCTCAGCACCGCCTCGTCGCCTTCCTTCATAATTGCTTGCCTTTACCTTTATCTGCAGTAAGAGGAAATGCAACTAGTAAGCACAAAGCTTAGTAAGTACTATCTAGCTCACAAAATCTTGAAATGTGCAAACATGCTTCTAGAACAATATGAAAATCATATGAGGTGCTAATATGCTCGAAAGAAAACTAAGAACATGTATAACTCAAAACATGCATACTCAAGCAATAATAAATCTCAATTTACTTTTCTTGGCTCAACTTGAAACTTTAGCTATTCTTTATCTTTTGAAAACTTTCTTAAACTTTCGAAACTTTGCTAAAGCATATACTTGAAAATAATAATCACTTGGATCCACTGAAGACGTAAGTACCATCTCATATGCGCGTTCCCTAAAAGGTTGGGGTAGCGAGCCACCAATCCTAATAGAGCAGACCTTGGTCTACCAGGGCCAAGACCTTGGAATTGGACACCTGGATTTCTTTAACGACGCCCTTGGACGCCGGGTACTGGCCTTAGAAAATAAAATAGCTTTTCTTTCTTTTCTTTCTTATCTGTAAATGCCTTGGCATTTTCTCGAGCACCTTGCGTGCTAAAATCCCTAAGTCTTGACTTTTGGGGATTTCTTAAGGCCTTGGCCTTTTCTTTTCTTATCTTTATCTTCTCTTTTCTTTTCTCATAGCTTTCTTAGCCCCTAATCTCACATAGGGTGCTTAATCAAACATATATAAGCATATAATGAACTAAGATCACATGCAAAAACTTAAACAAGAAAGAAACATCTCTTTTAAAAACTTTTAAGGGAAATTCTTGCGGAAAAACCGCCACTTACTGCAGGTGAGCAGTACTTACCTTGATATCTTGGACTTACAACCAAGAACAGCGTCGGAGGTTCGGAAGAAAATTGAGATCTCGGAGAATTCTTCGCGCCTACGCGTTCCTCTCGTCGCGGGGATCCCGAATATAGGAATATCTCTCGGAGGAGAGCCTTGGCCGGCCCTCTATGGTTTGGTGTTGGTCGGCGTCGCCCAAGAGAGGAGAGGAGGTCGGCGTGAGGGTTTGGAGAGGAGAGAAATAAAACTTCTCTCTTTAATTATCTACTTATACTTAAGGGGCGGATCAACGTAACTATACCTTAAATACAGTTCTCTCCGTCCCTTGTTGTGCTTGATACCCTAGCCTGGCTGGTCGCGCGCTTGCCTTGTCTTGCGCTGGTCGCGGGTTCGAACCACCGGCTGCCCTTAAGTGGTTTTTTTTTTCCTTTTTAAAATACTAAACGAACTCGGAAAATTCCATAAAAATATTCTAAAAATCCCTAAAAATATCTAGAATATTTCTAAACTATTTTTAAATAATTCTAAGGACCTTAAGAACTAAAAATGGAAATTTTGGGGCGTTACACTCAATCCACACTAGACCACACCGGTGATTCTTGGTCTAGAAACCTAATCTTCTTAACCTTGGACACCTTGTCCTTGGTTAAGTCATTTTTTTTACCTTTAAATGGCACCCCCTTGCCATTTTTAGACTTCTCTTTCTTGCCATAATTATATACTTCCCCAACATACTTCTTTTTGTTGGTATTGGAGACTCTAGACCAGTATCCCAAACCCGATCTATCATAGTTCGGTTTTAGACAACCCAACACCATGTCTAAACCCTTTGATCCAACCTTGAATCTTTCTAGAGTTTTTCCAATGTATCAAGCCTTGCCCTTAAGGCTTGATTTTTCTTTTCTAGATTTCTAACCCTAGAATCCATATGTCCACTTTGGGCATTCCTAGACCTACCCATCTTCCTAGGCATGTGTCTCCCCTTCTTGGGATTAATGCCTTGATCCTTAGGTCCTAAGGTCTTGGATTTTTGATGATGCATGCTTTTCCTAGGTATTTGATCTACTTTGTTAACCCTACTCCTATCATTGTATTTAAAACCATGATTATGCACAAGTAAGCAATTTTCATTAATTCTAGCATGCATGGAAGAATGATTGACACTATTTTTAATATGCATGGAGGAACTCAAATTTGAATTGCATTTTAATTTAAAGTTAGGGATTACCTCCCTTACCCTTGTAGTTCCTCCTTGATGTGAGCTTCTTTTCTTCCTTTCCTCCTTCTCCCATCTTCTCAATTGCTCCATTTTCTTTAGCTCTCCTTTCTTGGACACTTAGTGTGGTAGTGCCCTAGCTCTCCACATGTGAAGCATCTAATCTTCTTTCTTTTGTCTCGGGCTTCTCCATTCTTACAACCCATATTAGATTTAAAAAAAATTGAATTGGGTTTAGGGACTACCTCCTTTTTCTTACCATTTGGATACTTGTCCTTGTAGTGTCCCTTTTCATTGCATCCAAAGCATATGATATGATCCTTAGTCATTGCTTTGGTGGAGGTTGGAGCTTCTTCTTGCTTTTGCATGGATGAGGGTCTCTCCTCCCCCACAATTATTGAATTTGAGACATCTTCTTCTTTTCTTGAGGAAGTGGATGATTCTTCAACTTCTTTCTCCTCCTCTTCGGGTATTCAACTTCTCTCCCCATCCGATTGCCCCTTTTTCTCTTCACTTGATGACGTAGAGGATTTCTCATAGGATTGTTCCTCCTCCTGGGCTCATCAGCTCACTTCCTCGGGCTCTTCCATTAATTGACCTCGTGTAGGGTTTTCATGGACTTCTGCCAACTTTTTCCATAGCTCATGTGCATTTTGATATTCCCCTACACCATTTAACACATTAGTAGGCAAAATGTCAAGTAATATACCAATTACCTTTTCATTCACCTTTGATTGATTTTGTTGTTCTTGATTCCAATATCTTGGTCTAAGGTTCTTCCCGTGCATATTCTTTGGAATCACAAAGGGCTCTTCAAGCACAATCCTAAGGTCCCACTCCATTCGGAACCATGTCTCTATCCTTGTCTTCTAATATCCGAAATCTTCATGGTCGTAGGGGGTGGAGTGTAGATGTCGTCACCCAATTTATCTTCCATTGTTTTCTCCTCTAGCTTTCTTGCTCCTTTTGGCGGTTATTCCAATCAAGAGCGGACCAAGCTCTGATACCAATTGTATGATCGATGTAGGTTGCTAGAGGGGGGGCTGAATAGCAATTTTTGGTTTTCTTTTACATACGTTGTTAGTTGCGCAAGCGAAAATACAAACAAAACAATAAACAATAAGAAAGCAATGATAACAAGAAGAGATTACTCGGTATCCACCCCTAAAGGTGACTAATCCAAGAATCATTCAGTGGATCACTCCCCGGATAACCTCCGGCTAGCCCTTGTCACACTTTGTTGGTGGAGAAACCTCACCACAACACCTCGACAATATCTGAGCACTTAGACTTCTATTTGGCTCTTACCCAAAGCCAAATTCGTCAAACCTCTCAGCAAACATGAAGTCTTCTTAAATAGAACTAAGGCTGAAACCCTCGCCACCAGTCGATTGCTCCCAGGGCAGTCGACTGGTGCCAGCCAAACAGTAGTCCAACGACTAGCTGTAACGGCTAGTTTTTGACTTTATCAGTCGACTGCTCCCAGGGCAGTCGACTGGTCCCCAGTCGAAAACTTTCTGTGAGTTTTATCAGTCGACTGCTCCCAGGGCAGTCGACTAGTCCACTCACACTCCTAAGGATTCCCTTCCTAAGTACACTTCTCTCAGTACTCGAAACCTAGGATTTCCCGAGTACAATCACTCAGCACTCGTACCCTCACGACTCACCTGACTCCTCACCAGCAGCCTCGACTATTGCCTTCGCACCCTCTTCATCTTCGTCTCCCGTCCCTTGGATGCACACAAGCCTCCAGCTTGCCTCCATGCCATCCTTCATGCATGCCTCGAAGTCCACGCCCCTCAGCTCATCGTCCCTGCTATATCATGGTCCCTCGGGTGCACACAAGCCTCCAGCTTGTCTCCATGCCACCCTTCACCGTACCCAAGCCGTCCAGCTAAGTCCATATGTGTAACATGTGCACCCTGCACACTCACATACACATATCAAATACACAAGGGTAAACCTAACTTAAACCCTTTGCCCAAACATCAAAACTCATGGTCACTCCAGACCATAGATTGCATCAACAATCTTGAGTTAGCTTTGGCTAATCTCTCAAAACTTAGTATAATTAGTTAGGCAATATTTTATCAATTACATCTTATACAACTCTAGTAAACAAAGGGTCAAGATCCACATTACACATCATCTTGAGTTAGCTTTGGATAATGGCCCAAGACTTAGTATAATTGTTCTCTTACCCAATTTTTTACAACTTTTAAGATATGCCTCTAAGTTTCTCAATCCAATTGAGGTGACTTAGTTATGTCTCACCCAATGTTTGATAGTGGAATATCACAATTGTCCTCTCCTACTCTACCAAGTTAAAATCTGTCGCTTTGCTTTGGCAAACCCAACAACAAATGATTAGGGTAGTTTATGAGTACTAAACTTTGGTAGGCATATCGAGTTGACTTAATTAAGATAAATGTTTATCTAATCAGGTATCTGTACAATCGAGATGAGGGATAGAGCGGGGGGGGGGGGGGGGGAGGGAGGGGTGAATATGGCTTCATTAAAACAATTTTGGATTAAACACTAAGTGATTAAAGTGCACAGCAAAAACTTCGATAATGATCGTAAGAGAGAGAGATAGAGCAGTGGAAACCACTCAACGAATCAAAATTGCTAACACACTTTGGTTTTACTTGCTTTTGAGTCTAGATCGGCTCTTACTGCAAGACCCACAATCCTTGATCGTTTACTTTGGGTGACACTAATAAATAGTAACAAGTTTATTACAAATCAATGTGTGCAATATTAAATTAACAAAAATGATATCAACTCCTGAAGTGTGAGGGCAAGTCTTTGTTCGGAAAGTCGGACTGCGTTTCGGCGTTGTTTGAGATTTGGTTGCACAACACACAGGAGATGAGAATGATCATAGAGATGAGTTGTTGTTCTGGTCTGCTGCACTAGATACCTATTTATACTACTATTTCAGGTGCCTGAAATTCCTTTCAGGCACCCTAGTTGCTGCGAATAAGGTGGAATCTTTATCTGCTGCGCAATCAAACATTATCTTCATCCAGCGCCTGAGTCCCTTTCAGGCACCTGAGTGCCAATGTGGATCCTCGACTCAACACTCGCCATGTTAGTCTGACTGTTGCGCTAGCTAAGTCTCTAACTGCCAGCTTTCAGGCGCCTGAGTCCCATTCAGATGCCCTAGTCAAGTTGCTACAACTTTTTCAGTTGTAACAAGGGTTAGTTCCAAATATCCAATAATATAAATAAAGCATATATTGAACACTGTCTTGGTCCTGACTTTCAGGTTTCATCCAAAACCCTAGGTCAGACTGATGCCTACTGTTCCCTCATCGACCTCGACTCATCTCGACTCCTGTCCACGATCCTTGCTCAACAAAGACTTCTTATTGGTCCCCCAGACCAAGTCTTCATGCTTGGCTTCACTCACCAAGTCTTCGTTGCCTGCTCCGTCACCAAGACGTCGTGCTTAACCATGCAGGTCAAGACTTCTTGCCTAGCTTACTTAGGACTTTCTTGCAAACTTTACAAATCCTTTAGTATACCATACTAACTTAACTTGAACCCTTTGTCACTTATCAATACAAGGCTCGATCTGGTACTTTCAGCATCAACAATCTCCCCCTTTTTGATTATGGCAACTCAGTTCAATGTTAAGCTAAAAAACATGCTTTAATTGGGAAAATAAAGTTCTTCTTTTAAGCTCTCCCCCTTAACCAACTATCTTCCCCTAGATCATTTAACAATTGTGATTATCGAGGACAGTATAAAAAGCCCTTAGAGACTATTTAAACTTTTGAAAAGCTGATAAAAAACTTGTTAGAACATTCATTTTGAAAAATTAAGTGTTTTTTTAAAAAAACTAAGTATGGAAGAAATTAATTTCCAAAAATTAAAAACTTAGTCTTGACCGGCAAAATTAATTTTGATTTTTAATTTCTTCTTTTCACAACATTTTGAAAGAAACTTTAAAAATCACTAACTAGTTTTCAAAAGGCTAAGAATAGAAAAACTTTAAAAAACTTTTACACTGTATTTCTTAATCTTTGAAAAACACTAATTAATTTTCAAAAGGCTAAATATTAAAAAACTTTGAAATTTTTTGTTTGAATTTTTTAAACAATTTTGAATTCATTTCTTTCGCTCCCCCTTTACCATATATCAAAATTATGTACATAATACAAGGGTCAGAACGGAAGAAATGACAAAAAAAATCAAGTGTATCAGAGCGAGTAATTTTAAGAAAAAAACTAAGTCTAGATTAAGTCTAAGTTTGAGCACCTTTATTTAGAGTCCAAGCATGAATAATAATGATAGGAAAATTTGAAAATAGTAAATAAAAAAGAATTTAATTCCTTTTAGGCACCTGTTTGTCTTTCAGCTACTTACTGACTATAATAAACAGTAGTTCTCACATGGGTTAGTCAAGTCAAGTGTACTTCATAAATCAGCTCAGTTAACCAGAATACTTGACTTGATTAATTTGAATTGTATTTATAACACCCCTAACTTGTGTTGATGCATTGATTTAAGCATCTAAGTATAGGGCAACAACCCTAAGCATCTTAACCCAATTTATGTTGTCAAACAAGTTAATCCTAATGTGCTTGTGAGATATAGACTTCTAAATCTATAGGAGCATGCAAACTAGGGTTAAACCTAAGCTAAGTCCAAGTAAAAAAAAAGGACCCTAGTTTTGAAGGGGTAGTTTTAAAATCAAAATAAATATAAGTATCAAAAACAAATTTGACATGACCCCCAGCCAAGGAAAAGTTAACTTCTAGCCCAACCAAGGAAATGTTCCTATGTCCTATGTCCTATTTCATTGCGTTTGGTCAACCGGGTGACCTGACCTCTAAGGACATCGCATCCAAAGCATGGAAAAATTGAGTCAGGAGGTGGCAATAGAGAATGCGCACTCTCCTGTAAGTCGAAATGCTAGGCCAATGACATGAAAAATATGAAGTCCTATGTGTTGGATCGGAGTAAATCGATAGGGGGGGGTGAATATCGAACGAAAAATTTCGGACAGTAAAGAGAAATACACATCGGAAATATTAAAGGAAAGTCGCTAACACGATTTGTTTTACTTGGTTTGGAGGCGCGGTCGACTCCTACTCCAAGGCTCAGGGTCCTTGACTATTTACGTTGGGCAATTCTATATTCGTAGAAATGATTACAATTTCGAGTACAGATATAGAATCGAAAAAAGCAGATACAACACTTAAGAAAATTAATGATTTTACCGACGATCGAAGTGGATGGAATTTCGGAGCAGCGGGTCATCGTCGGCGCATGAATCGCGAATGCAGAGCGTGCCAGAGCGTAGCTCTTGAGCGAAAGTGTTGAAAGTGAGATTTGCATGTTGTTCTCAAGCCTTGGGGGTGAACCTGAAAGATCGATGTGGGCGTGCAGAGGGGGGTGAATGCACTTTCTTTTGATCGTTTGATCTCTACACAGATGTTAGCGCAGCAGAAATAATATGCAAAGACAATAACAATGGTAACAAAAATTCTTTTACTTGGTATCCACCAAGATGGGTGACTAATCCAAGGATCCACGCCGCGAGCACCACTTTTCACTATCGAAAAGTCTCCTTGAGGTGGAGAAACCTTTACAGCAAAAGCTTCCTCTTTACAGGTGTAAAAGAATGATGGAGGAAGCAAAAGATCACTCTACAATTGGGCAGCACATCGTTACTGTACGAAACTGTATAGACACGTGTAACGAGACCTCCATTTATAGGTGAAAAGGACAGATTCGCAGTCTGTCCAGACTCGCACCAGTCGACTGCCCCTAGGGCAGTCGACTGGCCCAGCAATAAATGCTGGCCAACGGCTAGTTTTGGGGTATACCAGTCGACTGCCCCAAGGCCTGTCGACTGGTACGAGGCTGCGAACTCTCTGTGGGTTTTGGCAGTCGACTGCCTTCGGGCCAGTCGACTGCCCTGCCTCCCAGCTCAGCTCCAGCCACTTCAAACCTTCTCCTTCGCGTGTGCCTTCAGGTCTGCTCCCTTGGCTCGCCCCTTGAAGTCCTCTTCCTCTGGCTATCGTCCCTCGGATGCACACACAAGCCTTCCCTTGGCTTGCCTCCATGCCACCCTTCACGTGTTCCCTTTGATGTCCACTTCCCGGCTTGCCCTTGGAGTTCTCCTCCCTCGGCTCTCGTCCCTCGGATAGGTCCACCAAGTGTGATTTTCCAAGTCCTGCAAACTCAATCACACAAATCAAATACAACATAACACTATAACATTAAACCTATTCGCCCATACATCAAAACCATGATCTTCCAATCATTCAATGGTCGATTGCCTCAACAATCTCCCACTTTTTGATGTGTGGCAATATGATTAAGTTAGAGATAAATAACAGCAATAGCACAAGCAAAAGATAGCAATTGAAACATTATGAGACATAATAACCCTAAGAGGTAACCTCCCCCTTAACCTATGTCCTCTCCACAGTTTCAATTCTAATCACATTCCAAGTTAAGTTTCCACATAACAACATCAATAAGAATGTAAGACATATCCGAACCTAAGAGGTACCTCCCCCTTAATCCATGTCTTCTCTTCTAATTTTAACCTTTCATGGTCTAAGTTAGACAAAATACCTAAAATCATCCATTTTAAGTCAAAATTCTAACATAAACCGGCCTTTCTCCCCCTTTGACACCATCAAAATGATTGCCTCAAGCAACCAAACCCCAGGGTATCAAATGCGAGAATTATTGATTTCTGAATTTTCTCACAGCAGCTGAAAATGGCTATGCCAGTCGACTACCCATAGGGCAGTCGACTGATACGCTATCAGTCAGAAATTTTAGCTTTTCTGTCGAATTTCAGAAACTCCCAGAAAATTGCAAAAATTATAAAATTTTGCATACAAGTTTGAAATGTTATACTCTATCAGGGAAAAATATTAAACCATATAAAATTTCAAACATGCACGTCTTTTAATAAAAACCCAAAAGTTTTGAAACACACTACATTTTGTATCAATCTTTGAAATCAATTTTGCAAATATGTGACTTTTAAAAGCATGGCACAGTATGTAAAACATAAAATTGTTTTCAAGGTTTTAAAATGTCCAACTATGATCTTTGGCAAAGTGTCCATTGATTAAACACTTGCCTCCCCCATAGTTGATCTAGTTTTGATATTTTGAAACTTTTAATGGTTCAACAATGTGCCATAAGCACAAGTGAGCCAAATGTATCACTCTAATGGATCAAGCACCATTTTTCAAAGCTAATGTGTCCAAGTTCATACTATACTTTCACAAAACACATTCCAAGGCCTCTTCGTAAGGATGTAAACTCCGATTCGGGAAGAGGCTTGGTAAAGATGTCGGCTAGGTTCGACTTTGATTCAACATAGTGTAATTCTATGTCTCCCCTTGCCACATGGTCTCTAATGAAGTGATGTTTCACTTCAATGTGTTTTGTTCTAGAATGGTGAAATGGATTTTTAGTTAGGTTGATCGTGCTTACATTATCACACAAGACTTTGACCTTGGTGTAATGTAGCTCATAGTCCTCTAAGGTGTGCATGATCCAAAGGAGTTGGGAAACGCATCCACCCATTGCCACATATTCGGCTTCCGTTGTTGATAGGGCAACGCATGGTTGTTTCCTACTACTCCAACTAACTAGAGAAGACCCAAGAAATTGACACCCTCCACTTGTACTCTTCCTATCTAATTTGCAACCCGCATAGTCCTTGTCGGTGTATCCAATTAGGTCAATATTTGGAGTTCTAAGATACTAAAGTCCGACATTTAGGGTTCCTTTCACATACCTTAGGATCCTTTTGACTACAATCAAATGGGACTCGTTGGCACGAGATTGGTACCTTACACACATACCTACCGCAAAAAGTATGTCGGGTCTACTAGCGGTTAGGTATAGGAGGCTACCAATCATGCTCCTATATTGTTTAGAGTCGACCGTTTTGCCTTCAAGGTCACTATCCATTTTCACATTAGTTCCTATGGGTGTAGATGCTTCCTTAGCATGTTCTAAACCAAATTTCTTTAGCATCTCCTTAGCATATTTGGTTTGAAATACATGTGTACCTTCATTAGTTTGCTTAACTTGAAGGCCTAAGAAAAAGGTTAACTCTCCTATAAGACTCATCTCAAATTCATCTTCCATACACATGATGAATTCTTGTAGGAAGTCATTATTTGTTGACCTAAAAATGATATCGTCTACATAGACTTGGGCAACAAATATGTCCTTATCCTTAGATTTTAGGAATAATGTAGGGTCAATTGTTCCTCTCCTAAACCCCTTAGACACCAAAAATGATGAAAGCCTTTCATACCAAGCCCGGGGAGCTTGTTTCAATTCATACAAGGCTTTCCTTAATTTGAATACGTGTCTCGGATAGTTGGGATCCTCAAATCCGGGGGGTTGTTCTACATAAACCTCTTCCTTAATGATCCCATTAAGGAATGCCGACTTCACATCCATTTGGTGAAGTGTAAAACCCATGTGAGCGGCATAGGCCAGTAGAATTTTAATTGATTCTAACCTAGCTACGGGGGCGTAGGTTTCATCATAATCTAATCCCTCAACTTGGTTAAACCCCCTAGCTACCAATCTAGCCTTGTTCCTAGTGATTTTACCTTGGTCATCTAATTTGTTTCTAAAGACCCATCTCGTGGTTACAATGGTACAATCAGTGGGCCTAGGAACTAACTCCCAAACTTCACTCCTCTCAAATTGGTTTAGCTCTTCTTGCATGGCCAAAACCCAATCAACATCTCCCAATGCTTCATCAATGCTCTTGGGTTCTAATTGGGAGATTAAAGCTATTTGACTAGTTTGATTCCTAAAGTAGGACCTAGTCCTTACTCCTTGAGTGGCATCACCCACAATTTGGTCATGTGGATGATCATGGTGATGTCTCAAGGGTCTAGAGGTTGAAGGTTCATTTGCTCCTTCTTCCTCATCCTCTAGGGTACTTCTTACTCCCCCTTGATCATTTCTCTCCAAATGTAGATCTTGTGTTCATTGGGCAAGGGGTTGGACTTCTTCTATATCTTTATCAATAGAAGCCTTTCTAGGGTAAGTACTAGTGGTTTCATCAAATTTGACAATTGAGGACTCCTCAATCACTTTTGTCCTCTTGTTGTACACTCTATAACCCCTACTAGTCAATGAATACCCTACTAAGATTCCTTCATCGGCTTTTGACTGAAATTTTCATAGGTCGTCTTTGGTGTTTAAGATGTAAACTTTACATCCAAAGACCCTAAAAAAGTGGACTTGGGGTACCCTTCCATTCCAAAGTTCTGTTAGTAATATGAGAGAAGTGTCCTAAGGCAATCACCTTAAGATTGTAAACATTTATTTTAATAAATGAAAATTCACTATTTGAGTATACATATTTGTGTATTTGATTGGGATCTTAAACTCATTTACTGAATGTCCGCAATACAATTCACAGCATGAGAGAATTTGTGATGAAATCATAACTAGTGATTATCTCTACATGTGCAATTGTGAAGTACTGAAATTGTCCCTAGTCGATGAATTGATAAATACGGACACTATCAATTCTGTTGAGACTAGCATGGGTTATTCTCTAATCAGCTGATTCTCACCGGCTGGTGACATTGGGATGTCCGGAGATAAACATGAATGCTAGTTAAGGGAACTAGTTCATTGGAGTGACTGGCTGTAAAACTTCACATGGTAGTATATATATAGACATGTCAGTGAAGTTCTTACCGCAGCTTAAGTGCGATGTTCCTTTGACTTGCAGTGTTCAAGTCATCTTGGTCATGGAGACTTATACTTTAACATCGTAAGCAAGCATCTCCAAGGAGGTGTGGACCCAGGATGGTTGGGTATAAGCTGAAGTGCCCGAAGATGTTTGAACAGCCTACAAAGGATTCACCACTCCTTGCGAGGAGATGTATACCCAAGGCCTATCGTCGGTTGTTACTCAAAGCCTCTGGCCAGAGCATGACGTGTTTAGAGTATGAGTCTCTTAAATACATGAGAGTAATTAGAAATCCAAAGGACGAGAGAACGTTACTTAGGCTAGGTGTGACGTAGTCAGCCTAGTGGGGACTGACACACACAGACCATGTCCTGAACCAAGTGGGTGTAAGATGGTGAAGGGAATGAGGCACGATTCATTAGAGCTGCTGAAGGGATTCAGAATTATTTCTGAGGTCAACCGTTGATCTTTCGATTAATTGGGGATCATGAAGTACTACTAGGTGCCACACATGATCGTTCTATAATTGATGAATTATAGACGGCCAACATAAATCGAAAGCCTATTTAGTCACACGCACTACGAGTAATCCGAGGGATTTTAAACGAGTTGAAAATTAGATTTTCCAATCAAGAGAAATAAGTCGAATCTAAATTTATCAGAGCCGCACCGGATGCTTAAAATGGCTAAGTCTTTTGAAGGCTTATTGGACGAATTAAATGAGTTTAATTCGCAAGGGTTTGGCTTGGTGTGGCCGGCCAAAGAGGGTGCCCACCCTCTTTGGTTTGGCCGGCCACAATAAAGGAGGGAAACAAATTTATTTGATTTAAATTATAAAATAAATCAAGCGCGATTTGTTTTATAAAATTATGGATAAATAAATTTATATAAAGAGATTTATTTTCATGCAAATTAAAATAAACCTTGGATTGGTTTATTTTATTTTTTATAAAATCAATTAAGAATTGATTTTTCCATGATAAGAAAAATTTATATATGATAATTTTTTGTGAAAATTTATTCCATAATAAAAGAGGAGATGTGTTTGTTTTTATTATAAAGTTAGTTATAATAAAACTTGGCATAACGGAATAATTCATAGGAAAATTTATAAGATAAATTTCTTATGAAAAATTTATTCCGTTAAAGGGGAGACTTGGCAATGGAGAGGCTACTATATAAAGGAACCAAGGCAAGGCTTGAATTCCAATCAAGAGATCAAGTAGCAAGCCCTCTCTCTCTCTCCTTTTCTCCCTCTCCTTCCTTTAGGGCCGGCGCCCTCTCCATCTTCTAGGGCCGGTGCCTCCTCCACCCTCTAGGGCCAGCACCCCATTCAAGTTGTCGTGAGCCATCTCCACCAAGAAGGTGCCGAAGAAGAAGAAGAAGCGGGTTGCTCCTCCTTCCTTCCAATGGAATCTTGATTCCGTTACTTGGTGGTTAGTTTCCATCTCTCTCTCTTGATATTCTTGTCTTACCTTTGGAGAATCTAGTAGTTCTTGTTGACACGAATCTCGTGGCTTTGCGAAGACATCCCGAAGAGAACTCGGCGTGGACGCGAATAGAGGCGGAGCTTCCAAGGGACGCTGCGGTTGGATCTCGTCCCTTACTTCGAGTACGCGAGGTATTAAGTAAATTAGTTTACTTTTTGCAAAATTTTAATTTATAATCATGTCTGCATAATATAAGGTTGCATGTTAGATACGTGGTTGAAATAATTTGAGAAATTATTTATGCTAATTCTTCCGCTGCACGTAAATATTTTAAAATTTACGAACCCCTATCCTTGTCAACATGCACCCGGTCCCAACAGTGGTATCTGAGCCGGTTAGTGTTCGACATAATCATATAATTGTTTTGCGGAAAACTTTGTCATGATCTCAATTTTGGAAAATTTTTCCAATTATGGAATCTTTCCAATTATGATAAATTTTACATTTAGGAATTTCAAAGTTTGGAAATCCTAATGAAAATTCGCAAACATTTGAAATATCGTAGTTTCTGAAATTTTATGATAATTGTGAAAACTTCCAATTTTTGGAAACTTTCCAATTTTGGAAATTTCCTATTTTGGAAATATGTAAGTTTTCTTTGTACCAGAAACTTACAATTATTCTGAAAACCTATTATGAAATCTCACAATTTTGGGCACTTTCTTTCAAGAAAGTCTAGACAAATTTATGGATTATTAATTGACAATTAAATTCGAATTGGTTTTTAATTATTAACAAAATTTTTTATTTTGGATTGAGCCTCGGGGAGCCGTCCAATTTAAAATTAGTTGTTGAAATTTAATTTCCCATTTTGAATAAAATTGTCATTTTTAATTTGGTTACGCCTCGAGAAGCGGACCAAATTAGATTTATGACAAATTTCTTTTCTGTGGGTATCTGAACCTCGGGGAGCCACCCTTAGAAAACAATTTATTGTAATTAATTAATCCATGAATAAAATATGTGATCAAATCTTGGAAATTTGATTTAAGAGGTGATGCTCTTACATATTGTTGTCTCCAAAATTAATTAGGAAAATGATTTTCTATAGAGTTTTCTTAAATGAGATTTTCATTAAAATAATATGTGGTTGAATTAAGGGAATCTGTCTCTTAATTTAATAAGATTTGATTTAGAGAAATCAAAATCTTAAACATATTATTTCTGAAATTGATTATGACAATTTAGGAAATTGTTTCCCAAAACAATTCCATGAATAAAGTGTGAAATTAGAATTAGGAAATCCGGTTCCTAATTCAATTAATGAGACTTGATAAATTAAGTCACATATGTACTTTATTAAGGAAATCGTTAGTCATGACATAATTATATGTCATGAATGTGCTTAGAAAAGAAAGGATGAGACCCAAAACCCCTTACAAAATATTAAGGCCAACACCTTCCATTAATAAGGTTAGAATCGGAGTTTTGTATCTCGTTTGGGTTGATGGACACATCCATGCCCGGCTTGAACCTCAACATGTTCAAACCATGGAATTAGTTTATGAATAATATAGTTGGAGTCAGAGGTCAATCCTTAGTTTTGGTTGTTGGACACATCAAAGCCTGACTAAACGGTTGAATGAGCTCTAACCATATTAAAACTATTTCTTGATTAATGGGTCAGCCTTAAGCTTGGAGCATCGATTTGTTGTGCCACAGCCAAGGTCGATGTAAAGAGAGGTGCAGTTGGGTGCTATGTATAATGATGCATACTTGTTAATGAGTTAACAAACCAATGATTTATGCAAACATTCAATTAGTTAATAGCATAAAGTGATAGTTACATATATGTGATATGTAATCGGTATAATTACCTACCTTCATAACTAAGAATAACTTGATGGCCACAGCCATGGTTGTTCTTATCTATGGTTGGATATCAACCTATTTAGAGATGTTCCTACGATCTCCCGAATTGATAAAGAGGGTTATTCAATTCGAAAAATAAATAGGATTTAATTAATGTATGTTGATACATTCTTTATCATTCTTCTCATATAAGCTCAATTTGTATTTCTTGGATAATCACTTGATCATGTCTTCTCTCAATTTGCGTTCCATTTTGGACACCAATAAACTGACTGGGCCAAACTTCATGGACTGGCTTCGAAACCTGAGGATAGTCCTCAAGGCAGAAAAGCATGCTTATGTCCTTGAAGATCAACATCCCAACCGTCCTCCTGAAAATGCATCTCCAGACCAGTTTCCTGAGTTGCTCAACCTGCTGAAGACTGTAGAGCCTTCTGTGAAGCAGGATCAGAAGACGGTACTGTTAGTTGGTTCCTCGAAGAAAGGTTCTAAGAGGAAGGCCAAAGAACAGAATAAGGGAAAGAAGAAAAAGGCCAAAAAGACTGAAAAGACACCAAAAGACACTCGTCATCACTGTGGCAAGGAGGGTCACTGGTGAAGAAACTGCAAGGTTTATCTTGAGTCCTTGAAGAAGAAGGCATCCGATGCCCCATCCTCTTCGGGCATCTTCGTTATTAAATGTCACTCTATTTCCTCAAATACCTGGGTACTTGATACTGGGTGTAGCTCACATATATGTAATAACATACAAGGGCTAAGGAATAGAAGAAGACTCGTCAAGGGAGAAGCGAATTTGCGAGTTGGAAATGGAGCAAAGATTGCTGCTATTGCCATCGGAACATATTTGCTAAAGCTCCCTACTGGATGTGTCTTAGAATTGGATAATTGTTATTTCGTTCCTTCGTTAATAAAGAACATTGTATCTATTTCATGTTTGAATGAAAAGGGTTATCATTTAACTTTTAGTAACAATTGTTGTTACATAACTTTAAATGACGTTCTTTATGGGAATGGAACTTTGTGCAATGGTATCTACACGTTAGATTTATCCGGTGACGTTTTCAATATCGAAGTTAGCTACAAACGTGCTCGAATACATAATCGAATAGACTCCTACACATGGCATTGTCGTCTTGGCCATGTAAGTAAGAAACACATGACTGAATTACACCGACGTGGAATTCTGGAATCATTTGAACCCGGTTCATTTGATACATGCGAATCATGCTTAAAAGGCAAGATGACCAAATTACCCTTTTCCGGAATAGGTAATCCAGTGAGAGAATTGCTTGGTCTAATACATACTGATGTATGTGGACCAATGTCAACTCTTGCACAAGGAGGCTATAGCTACTTCATTACCTTTATCGATGATCACACACGATTCGGGTATGTGTTCTTGATGAAACACAAATCTTAAGCTTTTGAGAAATTCAAAGAGTTCAGAAATGAAGTAGAGAAATAGCTTGGCAAAAGTATTAAGATACTTCGATCCGATCGGGTTGGTGAATACTTAAGTCAAGAGTTTCAAGATTATCTTAGGGACAATGGGATATTGTCTCAATGGACTCCGCCATATACACCACGGCATAATGGTATATCTAAGAGGCGCAATCGAACCTTGATGGACATGGTTAGATCTATGATGAATCATGCAACTCTTCCAAAATCCTTTTGGGGTTATGCACTTAAGACAGCTGTTTACTTGCTAAACAGAGTCCCGACCAAGGTAGTCTCTACTACTCCATATGAGATGTGGAATAGTAAGAAACCTCACTTAACTCACCTTAAGATATGGGGTTGTCCTGCTTATGTGAAGCGGACTGTATCAGACAAATTGGATGCTAAGTCTGATAAATGTCTATTTATTGGATACCCTAAGGAAACAAAGGGTTACCAATTCTATCATCCCTTGGAACAAAAGGAGTTTGTTTCAAGACATGTTGTATTTCTGGAAAAAGAATTTTTTTTACAAGAAAACAGTGGGAGTGGCATTGAACTTGATGATGTTCAAGAATCTACAATAGACATTACAGAGACACCTAGTCTAGACCCACAACCAATAACTCATAATGATGAGCTATCAGTTGAAGCTAAAACAACACCACCTCTTCGTAGGTCTGATAGGGCATGCAATATTCCAGAGAGATACGGATTTCTCATAAGCGAATCGAACGACGTGTTACTCATAAGTGATGACGAACCTATCAGTTATGAAGATGTTCTGAAAAGTTCAGAAAGGGACAAATGGCTTGAAGCCATGAAGTCGGAAATGGATTCCATGTACGAAAATCAAGTATGGGACTTGGTTAACCCACCTGAAGGGATTAAGCCCATAGGGTGCAAGTGGGTTTTCAAGAAGAAAACCGACATGGAAGGTAATGTTGTTACCTTTAAGGCTAGATTAGTGGCAAAAGGATATCGTCAGAAACAAGGAATTGATTATGACGAAACCTATTCGCCAGTAGCTATGCTTAAATCCATTCGGATGCTCCTAGCCATAGCAACTCAATATGATTATGAGATATGGCAAATGGATGTGAAAACATCTTTCCTTAATGGAAACCTGCTTGAGGATGTATACATGATACAACCTGAAGGTTTCACATCGGTTGATAAAACCAAAGTATGGAAGCTTCGACGATCCATATATGGACTGAAGCAAGCATCCAGGAGCTGGAACATCCGTTTTGATGAGACAATCAAAGAGTTTGATTTCTCACAAAATCCTGACGAACCTTGTGTGTACAAGAAGGTTAGTGGGAGTGCAGTCGTATTCCTAGTATTATATGTTGATGACATATTACTTATAGAAAATGATATATCAGTCTTACAGTCGGTTAAAATTTGGTTGTCCAAAACTTTCTCCATGAAAGACCTGGGAGATGCAACCTATATCCTTGGGATTAGAATCTATAGAGATAGATCAAAACGGTTGCTTCGTCTTTCGCAGTCTACATATATAGACCGAGTGCTAAAAAGGTTTAGCATGACGGAATCCAAGAAAGGTTATCTTCCCATCAGGCATGGGATCAACCTTTCAAAGTCTATGTGTCCGCGCACAGAAGACGAGAGGATTTGCATGAATAAGATTCCTTATGCATCCACGATAGGATCTATCATGTATGCTATGTTATGTAGTAGGCCCGATGTATCATATGCTCTGAGCGTCACGAGCAGATACCAGTCTGATCCAGGAATGGATCATTGGGCGGCTGTCAAGACAATCCTTAAGTACTTAAGAAGAACTAAGGATGTGTTCCTAATATATGGAGAAGGAGATATGGTAATACGTGGGTATACTGATGCCAGTTTCCACACAGATAAGGATGACTCCAAAACTCAGTCTGGATACATATTTACTTTGAATGGAGGCGCAATAAGTTGGAAGAGTTCCAAACAAGACACCGTAGCGGATTCTACCACGGAAGCAGTCTGGATCTAGAAGTTTGTCTCAAAACTTGGTGAGGTTCCAACCATTGATGAAGCAATATCAGTTTATTGCGACAACAATGGAGCTATTGCACAAGCAAAGGAACCAAGGTCTCATCAGCGATCCAAACACGTGCTTCGCCGCTAACATCTGATCAGAGAGATTATAAGTAGGAACGATATACAAATTGAGAAAATTCCCACTGAAAGGAATTTAGCGGATCCTTTAACTAAGGCCTTACCTCAGAGCAAGTTTGAGGGTCATGTTAGAGTCTGTGGTATTGGATACCGTAGCGATTGGCATTAGGCCAAGTGGGAGTTTGTTAGTAATATGAGAGAAGTGTCCTAAGGCAATCGCCTTATGATTGTAAACATTTATTTTAATAAATGAAAATTCACTATTTGAGTATACATATTTGTGTATTTGATTGGGATCTTAAACTCATTTACTGAATGTCCGCAATACAATTCACAGCATGAGAGAATTTGTGATGAATTCACAACTAGTGATTATCTCTACATGTGCAATTGTGAAGTATTGAAATTGTCCCTAGTCGATGAATTGATAAATACGGACACTATCAATTCTGTTGAGACTAGCATGAGTTATTCTCTAATCAGCTGATTCTCACTGGCTGGTGACATTGGGATGTCCGGAGATAAACATGAATGCTAGTTAAGGGAACTAGTTTATTGGAGTGACTGGCTGTAAAACTTCACATGGTAGTCTATATATAGACTTGTCAGTGAAGTTCTTACCGCAGCTTAAGTGCGATGTTCCTTTGACTTGCGGTGTTCAAGTCATCTTGGTCATGGAGACCTATACTTTAACATCATAAGCAAGAATCTGCAAGGAGGTGTGGACCCAGGATGGTTGGGTATAAGCCGAAGTGCCCGAAGATGTTTGAACAGCCTACAAAGGATTCACCACTCCTTGCGAGGAGATGTATACCCAAGGCCTATCATCGGATTGTTACTCAAAGCCTCTGGCCAGAGCATGACATGTTTAGAGTATGAATCTCTTAAATACATGAGAGTAATTAGAAATCCAAAGGACGAGAGAACATTACTTGGGCTAGGTGTGACGTAGTCAGCCTAGTGGGGACTGACACACACAGACCATGTCCTAAACCAAGTGGGTATAAGATGGTGAAGGGAATGAGGCACGATTCATTAGAGATGCTGAAGGGTTTAAGAATTATTTCTGAGGTCAACCGTTGATCTTTCGATTAATTGGGGATCATGATGTACTACTAGGTGCCACTCATGATCGTTCTATAATTGATGAATTATAGATGACCAACATAAATCGAATGTCTATTTAGTCACACGCACTACGAGTAATCCGAGGGATTTAAAATGAGTTGAAAATTAGATTTTTCAATCAAGAGAAATAAGTCGAATCTGAATTTATCAGAGGCGCACCGGAAGCTTAAAATGGCTAAGTCTTTTGAAGGCTTATTGGACGAATTAAATGAGTTTAATTCGCAAGGGTTTGGCTTGGTGTGGCCGGCCAAAGAGGGTGCCCACCCTCTTTGGTTTGGCCGGCCACAATAAAGGAGGGAAACCAATTTATTTGATTTAAATTATAAAATAAATCAAGCGCGATTTGTTTTATAAAATTATGAATAAATAAATTTATATAAATAAATTTATATAAAGAGATTTATTTTCAAGGAAATTAAAATAAACCTTGGATTGGTTTATTTTATTTTTTATAAAATCAATTATGAATTGATTTTTCCATGATAAGAAAAATTTATATATAATAAATTTTTGTGAAAATTTATTCCATAATAAAAGAGGAGATGTGTTTGTTTTTATTATAAAGTTAGTTATAATAAAACTTGGCATAACGGAATAATTCATAGGAAAATTTATATGATAAATTTCTTATGAAAAATTTATTCCGTAAAAGGGGAGACTTGGCAATAGAGAGGCTACTATATAAAGGAACCAAGGCAAGGCTTGAATTCCAATCAAGAGATCAAGTAGCAAGCCCTCTCTCTCTCTCCTTTTCTCCCTCTCCTTCCTTTAGGGCCGGCGCCCTCTCCATCTTCTAGGGTCGGTGCCTCCTCCACCTTCTAGGGCCGGCGCCCCATTCAAGTTGTCGTGAGCCATCTCCACCAAGAAGGTGCCGAAGAAGAAGAAGAATTGGGTCGCTCCTCCTTCCTTCCAACGGAATCTTGATTCCGTTACTTGGTGTTTAGTTTCCATCTCTCTCTCTCTTGATATTCTTGTCGTGCCTTTGGAGAATCTAGTAGTTCTTGTCGACACGAAACTCGTGGCTTTGCGAAGTCATCCCGAAGAGAACTCGGCATGGACGCGAATAGAGGCGGAGCTTCCAAGGGACGCTACTGTTGGATCTCGTCCCTTACTTCGAGTTATGCGAGATATTAAGTAAATTAGTTTACTTTCTGCAAAATTTTAATTTATGATCATGTCTACACAATATAAGGTTGCATGTTAGATACGTGGTTGAAATAATTTGAGAAATTATTTATGCTAAACCTTCCGCTACATGTAATTAAGTTTTAAAATTACGAACCCGTATCCATGTCAACATGCACCCGGTCCCAACAAGTTCAAAGGGTGTTTTTCCTAAAAACCTATGTACCAACACCCGGTTTTGGATATAGCAAGTGGTGTTAACCGCTTCGGCCCAAAAGTAGCTAGGAAGAGAGTATGCATTAAGCATAGTCCTAGCAGCTTCTTGTAGGGCTCTGTTTTTCCTCTCAACTATCCCATTTTGTTGAGGAGTCCTAGGGCATGAAAACTCATGCTTGTACCCATTTTCAACACAAAATTGTGTAAAACTAGCTTTTTGGAACTCCCCACCATGGTCACTCCTAATTCGGTTTATTTTGATGTTCTTTTCGTTTTCTACCCTTTTACTAAATCCTATAAATATATCTAGGGTATCATCCTTATGTTTCAAGAAGTGGACCCAAGTAAACCTAGAAAAGTCATCTACTATCACTAAGCAATACTTACTCCATACAAGTGATGGAGTACTATGGCAATCAAACAAGTCTATATGTAAAAGTTCTAAAGGCAAGGAAGTGGTAATAAAAGTTTTACCTTTGTGTGATGCTTTGGATTGCTTACCCTCTTGGCATGCATCACACAACTTGTTCTTTTCGTACTTGATCATTGGAAGTCCCTTCACCAATTCTTCCTTGGCCGCTCTTGCAATGCTCCTCATGTTGACGTGTCCAAGTCTCCGGTGACATAACCACCCTTCATCTTCTCTGGACATGAGACACTTAACAATATTGTTAGTAGCATAAGATAGATCAAGATAATACAAGTTTGCCTCTCTAAGCCCTTCTAATATGATAGTGTTTGATTCACTTTGTCTTATTATACATTTCTTAGCATGAAATTCTACTCTAAAACTGGCATCACATAATTGACTTACACTTAATAAATTAAATTTATGTCCTTAATTAAAACTACCTTATGAATTGAAATAGTGGGAGATACCTCAATTGTGCCCCTACCAATGATCCTTAACTTTCCACTATTCCCAAAGGAGACCGTCCCTTCTCTTAGGTAGCTAATAGTGGTGAACTTGCTCACATCCCCGGTCATGTGTCTTGAGCATCCACTATCTACTATGCACAAGGTTGGGGCCTCCTTCACCTTTACCTAGACAACATGGAAAACATACTCTTTTGGTACCCATATCTTAGATCCATAAGTATCATTTAAAAATTTCTTAGGTACCCATGCCTTCTTTGTGTATCCCCTAGCCTCTAATCTCCTAGATGCACCAATCCTACCGGTAAGTGATACAAAGGCTATCTCCTTGGTCTTAGGCCTATAACCCAATCCTGCCTTGTTATATACCGCCCTTTGGCTGTTAATGATCATATCAAGGTTACTTGATCCTACCTGAAATTTCCTAAGGGCCTTTGTGAGGTCATCTACTTGTTTCCTTAACTCCTTATTTTTATTTTCAATATGTGAAACATGTGAAGAGGTAGAGCTAGCATGTAAATCCATAAGTTTAATAGCCTCTACTCCAAGCATGGCAATTTGTTCCTTAAGATCCTTAATCTTACTTCTAGCCTTAGCTAAGTCCATGTTAGTACTAGAAATGATTTTCACCAAGGTAGAGGAGGGTAAGTGGTATACCTCACTTATCGAAGCTTCTAACTCTGATGATGATAAGGTGGAGGAGCTCTCATCTTCACTGCTTGAGCTTCGTTCATCGTCTGAAGAGTCTGAATCATCTTGTGCCATAAGAGCGAAGTGGGAGACTTGCTCTTCTTCTTCCTCTGAGGATGAGGGATCGTCCCAAGTTGCCTTGAGATTCGTGGCACTCTTCTCCTTTCTCTTTGACTTCTTCTTGTCATTCTTCTTCTTCTCTTCCTTCTTGTCCTCCCTCTTCTTTTAACTGGGGACACTCGTTCTTCATATGTCCCTCTTGATGACAGTTGTAGCAGATTATCTCCTTGGCCTTACCCTTACCTTTGGCCCCTTTCCTAGCATATGATTTGTTAGAAAATCTTTTAAATGCTTTACGAAATTTCCTTACCATAAAGGCCTCTTGGTCGCTGTCCATAGAGGCACTTGACTCCTCTGAGTCTGAGGATGATGAGTAGATCACCTTCTTCTTCTCCTTTCTCCTCTTCTTCTCCTTTTCTGCAACAAAAGCAATACCTTTCTCTTTTGCCGAAATGTTAGCTTGCTCGTGCAGTTCAAATTCACAAAATAGATCGTCTAATTTAACTAAAGATAAGTCCCTCGATACCTTGTAAGCATCAACCATGGATGCCCACAGGGTGGTTCTCGGGAAGGCTTGTAAGACATACCTGACAATGTCCCGGTTTTCAATTTTCTCTCCAATTACATGGAGCTCGTTGATCACTTCCTTTACCCTTCCATGCAGCTGACTGACGATCTCATTGCTCTTCATGGAGAGGGATTGCAGTTGGGCCACCAACAACTCCTTCTTGGCTCTTCTGGAATCGTTTGACCCCTCGTTTAGTTCTACCAACTTGTCCCATAGCTCTTTGGCGCTCTTGAATGGCCCCACCTTGTTCAGTTGCTCCTTCGAGAGCCCGCACTGCAGTGTAGTGGCGGCCTTGGCATTTGACTGCGCCCTTTTCATCACTTCTTCAGACCATGTTCTCATAGGTGTAGGATCTCCTCTTTCATCGACGGGCGCCTCGAAGCCATCTGCAACACTTATCCAAGTTTCTATGTCATTCATAAGATAGTACTGCATTCTACCTTTCCAGTATGCGAAGTCGTTGCCGTCAAAGAATGGTGGTCGTGCGGTGGAGTATCCCTCTTGAAGCGCCATTACAAATGTTCTGGTTGATTGATAGATCTTCCAAAACGCACCGGTTCTCATACCAACTGAAGGATCGATGTGGGCGTGCAGAGGGGGGGGGGTGAATGCACTTTCTTTTGATCGTTTGATCTCTACACAGATGTTAGCACAGCGAAAATAATATGTAAAGACAATAACAATGCTAACAAAAATTCTTTTACTTGGTATCCACCCAGATGGGTGACTAATCCAAGGATCCACGCCGCGAGCACCACTTTTCACTATCGAAAAGTCTTCTTGAGGTGGAGAAACCTTTACAGCAAAAGCTTCCTCTTTACAGGTGTAGAAGAATGATGGAGGAAGCAAAAGATCACTCTACAATTGGGCAGGACTTCGTTACTGTACGTGTAACGCCCGTTTTTTTTTCCTAAAGCGGCGTTACGCTGACTTACTTAAGGCATGTAACATCATACTGCAGCGGAATAACTTAAACATTACATATACATGCCCCTACTACCATCCCTAATAAAATGACATGGAACTTCACATATGAACATCATGCTTAATCATCATATCATAACATGCTTAACATCATACCATAAGGTTCATATCATATCATACTGGACATCTTATCATATAGTTCCATAAGTCACTATTCGAGCATATAGGTAGTCAAAATAAAGTTCTTAGCATAAACGGTTAACGCATTTGATTTCATGGGCCAAGTCACCAACACACACATACTTCAGGCCCTCCTGCTGCTTCCTCGTTATCCCCTTGCATAATCTGCGGTATAAGGAAAGAAGACTATAAGCACACAGGCTTAGTAAGACTCTTTCCTACTCACTAAAATCATTTGTCATTCATTCATAATCATATGGAACATAAGCATCATAAACATTTCTATCATAGCGTAAAGCATAAACATAGGCATAAATCTAATTGAACATTCTTATCATGGCATAAAGTAATAACATAGTAGCATGGCATCTTTCATTGCATAAATCATAAACATAGTAGCATGGCATCTTTCATGGCATAAATCATAAACATAGTAACATGGCATCTTTCATGGCATAAATCATAAACATAGTAGCATGACATCTTTCATGGCATAAATCATAAACATAGTAGCATGGCATCTTTCATGGCATAAATCATAAACATAGTAGCATGGCATCTTTTATGGCATAACTATAAACATAAGATATAAACTAACCTATATGGCATAAACATAGGCATACATTCTAGGATATCATAAGAGCATTTTCTTACCCTAATCATATCATGGATCATTCATTCTCATACATATCTTTTAACATGGAGCATAAGCATAACATATCATTATCATAACATAATGCATAACATGTATGAATGCATGGGTGGAATGCATATACATAGGGATGCTTAACTTTTAAACATACTTTGAAAATGCTTAAACATCATCATCATAACATTTGGGGTCCCCGGCTTGTACCACATACATACATCATAGCGCGCATCCCTAGTAAATCCGAGGTAGCTAGCCCCGACCTACTAGGGTAAGGACAGCATAGTCGGTAATCCCCGAACCGAGGCGTTCTCAAGGAGCCCATCCCTGTTGCACAGCTCTGGTAGTGCCAGAACCGTGGACAGCTACGGTAGTCCATAACCGGGGCGTTCTTAAGGTACCCATCCCTTGGACCCATACTTGGGTCCGGTACAAGCCCATTCATAAAGTAAAATACTTTGCATGCTTCATCATTCATAAAACATTCATAGCATACTTATCATGGCATCATTCTTATCATGAACATGATCATAACATACTTGTCGTAACATCATTCTTATCATGCATAACCATGGCATATCATTCATAAACATGACATATCATTCGTAAACATGGCATATCATTCATAACATGACATATCATTCATAAGCATAGCATATCATGTATAACCATGGCATATCATTCATAAACATGGCATATCATTCGTAAGCATGGCATATCATTCATAACATAGCATATCATTCATAAACATAAATCACATCTTACCATAGGGCCATTGGGACCCTTACTTGGAATAAATCTTAACTCTTATCCTATTAACCCTTATTGGCCGAAACTTATGGAGTCCCAAGGCCATGTGATACTTCACACAATCACCATCCTTCATCCTTATATCATGGCAACACATAAACATATGCTTGGAGTTAAAGACTCAACCCTAACCCTTGGGTCCTTGGGGTTGGCCGAACCATATGGGCCTCTAGGGTGCTCCAAAAATTCGTAAAATTTATACTTAACTTCTAAAAATCATCAGGGAGCATTAAATAACATTATAATGATTTTTAACATATTTAAAGACATTTAAATCATGGTGGCCGAAACCCATAAACATAGGGACCTTGGTTTTGTCCCTTTCATGTTGGCCGAAACCCTAGAGTGTCCTAGGGTACTCCAAAATTTCCCAAAAATTAAAATTAACTTCTAAACATCATAAGGGAACATCAAATAACATTATCATGATTTTTAACATATTTCTAGACATTAAAAACATGGTGGCCGAAACCCTTGAACTTAAGGTTCTGGGTTTTGCTTCTTTCATGTTGGCCGAGACCCTAGGGTGTCCTAGAGTACTCCAAAAATCCACAAAAATTACAAATAACTTCTAAACATCATAAGGGAACATCAAATAATATTATCATTATTTTTAACATATTTTTAGACATTTAAAACATGGTGGCCGAAACCCTTGAACTTAAGGTTCTGGGTTTTGCTTCTTTCATGTTGGCTGAGATCCTAGGGTGTCCTAGGATACTCCAAAAATCACCAAAAATAACAATTAACTTCTAAACATCATAAGGGAATATTAAATAATATTATCATGATTTTTTAACATATTTTTAGACATTTAAAACATTGTGGCCGAAACCCTTGAACTTAAGGTTCTGGGTTTTGCTTCTTTCATGTTGGCCGAGACCCTAGGGTGTCCTAGGTACTCCAAAAATCCCCAAAAATTACAATTAACTTCTAAACATCATAAGGGAACATCAAATAATATTATCATGATTTTTAACATATTTTAGACATTTAAAACATGGTGGCCGAAACCCTTGAACTTAAGGTTCTGGGTTTTGCTTCTTTCATGTTGGCCGAGACCCTAGGGTGTCCCAGGGTACTCCAAAAATCCCCAAAAATTACAATTAACTTCTAAAAAACATAAGGGAACATCAAATAATATTATCATGATTTTTAGCATAATTATGGACCATTAAAACATGCTGGCCGAAACCTTTGAACCTAGGAACCTTGATTTTGTTTCCCTTCAACATTAAATCCGAAACTAACCCATATATCATGCCAAAAATCATGGAAATCATAGGTAGCTATTACACCACAGGTGAGGGAGTCTTACCTTATATTTCTTGATTTCAGACCTTGGATGGAAAGAAGAAAGAAGACTTGACCACACCTAGCCCTTAGAACCTTGAGAAGACCTTAGATCTTGGAGAAGAAGACCTTTTGTGGAGTTTTCTCAAGGGAGAATTCCTCCTTGTGTGCTCAGCAAGAATGGAGAAGGAAGAGAGGAGCAAATGCAATTGATGGCATGAAGAATGAAACTCCCAAACCCCCTTATTAATCAACCATTAAGGTGGTGAATGAAGAGTTTTCCATGGCCCTTCATCTTCTTCTACCATTTAACCACCATTCACTTCCTTTCCTCACAAGAATTCCTTGCTAGGTGAGTTGGTTAAAGCATTCATTCTTGTACAAGAGGTCCAAGGTTCAATCCTTGGCCCATGCACCTTTATTTTTATTTTTTTTTTATTTTATTTAATCCTTTTTCTTATTTTCGAAAATTTCCCTTTTATTTCGAAAATTCTCCAAAATCACCCATAATTATGCCAATATTCCTAAATAAAATTCTTTTATATTTATATTAATTTTTACCTAATTTATATTAATTTTACCTAATTAATACCCATTTTTGGAGCCCTTTTAAAGCTCATTAGTACCTAGTTTTTCTCAATTTAAATGAGAAAACATGGATTTCTAGGCCCAATTTTACATAATTATTTCTGGGCCCCTCGAAAAATTATCTAGACATGCTCAATATTTTAAAAAAATATTAAGAGAATTTTCCGGGTCGTTACAGTACGGAACTGTACAGACACATGTAACGAGGCCTCCTTTTATAGGTGAAAAGGACAGATTCGCAGTCTGTCCAGACTCGCACCAGTCGACTGCCCCTAGGGCAATTGACTGACCCAACATTAAATGCTGGCCAACGGCTAGCCAACGGCTAGCAAACAGCTAGCCAACGGCTAGTTTTGGGGTATACCAGTCGACTGCCCCAAGGCCAGTCGACTGGTACGAGGCTGCGAACTCTCTGTGGGTTTTGGCAGTCGACTGCCTTCGGGCCAGTCGACTGCCCTGCCTCCCAGCTCAGCTCCAGCCACTTCAAACCTTCTCCTTCGCGTGTGCCTTCAGGTCTGCTCCCTTGGCTCACCCCTTGATGTCCTCTTCCTCTGGCTATCGTCCCTCGGATGCGCACACAATCCTTCCCTTGGCTTGCCTCCATGCCACCCTTCACGTGTGCCCCTTGAAGTCCACTTCCCGGCTTGCCCTTGGAGTTCTCCTCCGTCGGCTCTTGTCCCTCGGATATGTCCACCAAGTGTGATTTTCCATGTCCTACAAACTCAATCACACAAATCAAATACAACATAACACTCTAACTTTAAACCTATTTGCCCACACATCAAAACCATGATTTCCAATCATTCAAGGGCTGATTGCCTCAACATAACCCCCTTTTATAGTCATCTCCTGGGCACTTGTGTTGAAGGGGGCGGCTACACGTGGCCTCTCCTGCGCGAACTCTAATCCGTAGGCTCGGTCAGCACTTATCCCATTCATTGAGGCGCCTGAGCTGTCTGGGGCGCCTGTGTTAACACAAGCGCCTAGCATGACTTGGTCCAAAGGCATTCGTGGCAGTTTGCTTCGATGGACTTGGTTTGTCCTTGCACTGGGGCGCCTGTATCCATACAGGCGCCTAGCCCAGTGAGGCACCTCCTGTTGAGGCAATCGACCCTTAAATGATTGGAAGATCATGGTTTTGATGTGTGTGTGTGAATATGTTTAAGGTTAGAGTGTTATGTTGTATTTGATGTGTGTGATTGAGTTTGCAGGACTTGGAGTATCACACATGGTGAACATATCTGAGGGACGAGAGCCAATGGAGGAGGACTCCAAGGGCAAACCGGGAAGTGGACTTCAAGGGCACACGTGAAGGGTGGCATGGAGGCAAGCCAAGGGAAGGCTTGTGTGCGCTTCTGAGGGACGAGAGCCATAGGAAGATGACTTCAAGGGGCGAGCCAAGGAGTGAACCTGAAGGCACACATGAAGGTGTATGTGAAGATTGTCTGGATGTGAGTGGGCAGTCGACTGGCCAGAGGGCAGTTGACTGCCAAAACTCACAAAGGTTTTCAGCCTTCTACTAGTCAACTGGCCCAGAGGCAGTCGACTGGTTTACCCTGAAAACTAGCTGTTGGCTAGCTGTTGGCTAGCAATTAATGCTAGGGCAGTCATCTGGTGCGGGGCTGGACCGACTGCATGTTTGTCCTGTTCTCCTATAAAAGGAGGAACTTTTTGCATATAAGTGGTACGGTTCCGTACTATAACGAAGTGCTGCTTGTGTGAAAAGTTTTCTCAACTTCCTCTCTGTCATTCACTACATTCTTTAAAGAGGAAGACAACCCCGCTATAAAGGTTTTTCTCCTTGAAGGAGATTTATCATAGTGGAGGTGGTGTACGCGCATGGATCCTTGGATTAGTCACCCATTTGGGTGGATACCAAGTAAAGTATTGTTGTTAGCATTGTTCTTATTGTCTTTTCCATATTATTGTTTCCGCTGTGCTAACAACCTTGTAGAGATTCAACCGAAAATGTTCTATTAACCCCCCCTCTAGCACGCCGATCGATGTATCAGTTGGTATCAGAGTCGGTTCGTTTCGGAAGAACTCACCGTCAACCGGTGCAAGTGAAATGGAGTTTCAAGAGGGATACATCACTGCACGACCACCATTCTTCGACGGGAATGACTTCGCGTACTGGAAAGGTAGGATGCAATATTACCTTATGAACGATATTGAGAATTGGATTAGCATTGCAGATGGATTCGATGTACCCGTCGATAAAAGAGGGGAACCGACACAGATGAGATCCTGGTCGAAAGAGGTCATGAAGAGGGCGCAGTCAAATGCCAAGGCCACCACCAGACTGCAGTGTGGGCTCTCAAAGGATCAACTCAACAAGGTGGGGACATTCAAGAGCGCCAAGGAATTGTGGGAAAAACTGGTGGAACTGAACGAGGGATCAAACGAGTCCAGAAGAGCAAAGAAGGACCTGCTCGTGGCCCAACTCCAATCCCTATCCATGAAGTGCAATGAGACTGTCAGCCAGCTGCATGGAAGGGTGAAGGAGGTCATCAATGAGCTCCACGTGATTGGAGAAAAGATCGAGAACCGAGATATTGTTAGGTATGCCCTACAAGCCTTCCCAAGAACTACCTTGTGGGCATCCATGGTTGATGCCTACAAAGTATAAAGGGATTTGTCCATAGTTAAATTAGATGATTTATTCTGTGAATTTGAACTACACGAGCAAGCTAACTTCTCGGCCAAAGACAAGGGTATTGCTTTTATGGCAGAAAAGGAGAAGAAGAAGAGGAAGGATAAGAAGAAGGTGGTCTACTCTTCCTCATCCGACTCAGAGGAATCCAGCGCCTCCATGGATAGCGACCAAGAGGCATTTATGGTAAGGAAAATGCGTAAGGCTTTCAAAAGTTTTTCTAACAAATCATATGCTAGAAAGGGTCCAAAGGCAAGGATAAGGCCAATGACATCATCTGCTACAACTGCCATCAAGAGGGGCATATGAAGAATGAGTGCCCTCAACTGAAGAAAAGAGATGACAAGAAGGAGGAGAAGAAGAAAGGTGACAAGAAAAGGTTGAAGGGAAAGGAGAAGGGTGCCACCAACCTAAAGGCGACCTGGGATGATCCATCATCCTCGGAGGAGGAAGAAGAGCAAGTTTCACACTTTGCTCTCATGGCAATGGACCACTCAGATTTATCAGACGATGAAAGAGGTTCAAGCAGTGAAGATGAGAGCACCTCTTCATCATCATCCGAGTCAGAAGCTTCGGTAAGTGAGGTATACCACTTACTCTCTTCTACATTAGTTATGATCATTTCTAGTACTAACATGGATTTAGCTAAAGCTATAAGAAAGATTAAGGATCTAAAAGATGAGATTGACATGCTTAGAGTAGAATCTACAAAACTTAAGGAAGAATTACATGCTAGTTCTCTTACATCACATGCTTCATGTTTTGAAACTGAAAATAGAGAACTAAGGAAAAAGGTAGATAACCTCACAAAGGCAATTAGGAAATTCCAAGTAGGCTCTAGCAACCTAGATATGATAATCAACAGTCAAAGGGCCGTTTATAACAAGGCCGGATTAGGATATATGCCAAAGGCAAAGGAAGTGGCCTTTGTCTCACTCATGGGTAGGATTGGTGCATCTAGGAGACAAGGGGCTAAGGGAAACACCAAGAGAGCATGGGTACCTAAAAGATTTTTAAATGATGCTTATGAATCAAAGATTTGGGTACCAAAAGAGTATGTTTTCCATGTTGTATAGGTGAAGGTGAAGGAGGCCTTAACCATGTGGATAGTAGATAGTGGATGCTCAAGGCATATGACCGGAGATGTGAGTAAGTTCACTACTATTAGCTACTTAAGAGAAGGGACGGTCTCGTTTGGAAATAGTGGAAAACTGAGAATTATTGATAGGGGCACCATTGAGGTATCCCCTATAATTTCCATACCTAAGGTACTCTTTATTAAAGATATGAAGTTTAACTTACTTAGTGTGAGTCAGTTATGTGATGCGGGCATTAGGGTTGAATTTCATGCTAGAAAGTGCCTAATAAGATAAAATGAATCAAATAATGTCATATTAGAAGGGTATAGAGAGGCAAACTTGTATTATCTTGATCTTGCTAATGCTACTAACAATTTGGCTAAGTGTTTCATTTATAAAGAAGAAGAATGGTGGTTGTGGCACCGGAGGCTTGGACATGTCAACATGAGAAGCATTGCAAGAGTGGCCAAGGAAGAGTTGGTGAAGGGGCTACTATGATCAAGTATGAGAAGACCAAATTGTGTGATGCATGCCAAGAGGGTAAGCAATCAAAATCATCACACAAAGGTAAAACCCTAACCACTACTACTTTACTATTAGAACTCCTACATATTAAATCTATTTGATTGCCATAGTACTCCCTCACTTGTAGGGATTAAATATTGTTTAGTTATAGTGGGTGATTTTTCTAGGTTCGCATGGGTTTTCTTCATGAAACATAAGGACGATACCCTAGAAATCTTTATAGGATTTAGTAAAAGGGTAGAAAATGAAAAACACCTCAAAATTAACCGAATTAGGAGTGACCACGGTGGGGAGTTCCAAAATTCATGTTTCACACAATTTTGTGTAGAAAATGAATACAAGCATGAATTTTCATGCCCAAGGACTCCTCAACAAAATGGGGTAGGGTAGTTGAGAGGAGAAACAGAGCCCTATAAGAAGCTGCTAGGACTATGCTTAATCCATATTCCCTTCCTAGCTACTTTTGGGCCGAAGCGGTTAACACCGCTTGTTACATTCATAATCAGGTTTTGGTACATAGGTTCCTAGGAAAAACACCCTTTGAATTATGAAATGGAAGAATCCCACAAGTCCATTAGTCTGACTGTTGCGCCAGCTAAGTTTGACTGTTGCGCCAGCTTAATCAGGTTTCCTCCACTCAGCACTCGCCATGTTAGTCTGACTATTGCGCCAGCTAAGTCTCCAACTGCCAGCTTTCAGGCGCCTGTGTCCCATTTAGATGCCCTAGTCAAGTTGCTTCAACTTTTTCAGTTGTAACAAGGGTTAGTTCCAAATATCCAATAATATAAATAAAGCATATATTGAACACTGTCTTGGTCCTGACTTTCAGGTTTCATCCAAAACCCTAGGTCAGACTGATGCCTAATGTTCCCTCATCAACCTCGACTCATCTCGACTCCTGTCCACGATCCCTGCTCAGCAAAGACTTCTTCTTGGTCCCCCAGACCAAGTCTTCATGCTTGGCTTCACTCACCAAGTCTTCGTTGCCTGCTCCGTCACCAAGACGTCGTGCTTAACCATGCAGGTCAAGACTTCTTGCCTAGCTTACCTAGGACATTCTTGCAAACTTTACAAATCCATTAGTACACCATACTAACTTAACTTGAACCCTTTGTCACTTATCAATACAAGGCTCGATCTGGTACTTTCAGCATCAACAATCTCCCCCTTTTTGATTATGGTAACTCAGTTCAATGTTAAGCTAAAAAACAAGCTTTAATTGGGAAAATAAAGTTCTTCTTTTAAGCTCTCCCCCTTAACCAGCTATCTTCCCCTAGATCATTTAACAATTGTGATTATCGAGGATAGTATAAAAAAACCCTTAGAGTCTAAGTAAACTTTTCAAAAGCTGATAAAAAACTTGTTAGAACATTCATTTTGAAAAATTAAGTGTTTTTAAAAAAAACTAAGTATGGAAGAAATTAATTTTCAAAAATTAAAAACTTAGTCTTGACCGGCAAAATTAATTTTGATTTTTAATTTCTTCTTTTCACAACATTTTGAAAGAAACTTTAAAAATCACTAACTAGTTTTCAAAAGGCTAAGAATAGAAAAACTTTATAAAACTTTACACTGATTTTCTTTATCTTTGAAAAACACTAATTAATTTTCGAAAGGCTAAATATTGAAAAACTTTGAAATTTTTTGTTTGAATTTTTTAAACAATTTTGAATTCTTTTCATTCTCTCCCCCTTTACCATATATCAAAATTATGTACATAATACAAAGGTCAGAACGGAAGAAATGACAAAAAAAATCAAGTGTATCAGAGCGAGTAATTTTAAGAAAAAAACTAAGTCTAGATTAAGTCTAAGTTTGAGCACCTTTATTTAGAGTCCAAGCATGAATAATAATGATAGGAAAATTTGAAAATAGAAAATAAAAAAGAATTTAATTCCTTTTAGCCACCTGTTTGGCTTTCAGCTACTTACTGACTATAATAAATAGTAGTTCTCACATGGGATAGTCAAGTCAAGTGTTCTTCATAAATCAACTCAGTTAGCCAGAATACTTGACTTGATTAATTTGAATTGTATTTATAACACCCTTAACTTGTGTTGATGCATTGATTTAAGCATCTAAGTATAGGGCAACAACCCTAAGTATCTTAACCCAATTTATGTTGTCAAACAAGTTAATCCTAATATGCTTGTGAGATGTTGGCTTCTAAATCTATAAGAGCATGCAAACTAGGGTTAAACCTAAGCTAAGTCCATGTCAAAAAAAAGGACCCTAGTTTTGAAGGGGTAGTTTTAAAATCAAAATAAATCTAAGTATCAAAAACAAATTTGACATGACCCCCAGCCAAGGAAAAGTTAACTTCTAGCCCAACCAAGGAAATGTTCCTATGTCCTATGTCCTATTTCATTGCGTTTGGTCAACCGGGTGACCTGACCTCTAAGGACATCGCATCCAAAGCATGGAAAAATTGAGTCAGGAGGTGGCAATAGGGAATGCGCACTATCCTGTAAGTCGAAATGCTAGGCATTGGTAATGACATGAAAAATATGAAGTCCTATGTGTTGGATCGGAGTAAATCGATAGAGGGGGGGTGAATATCGAACGAAAAATTTCGGACAGTAAAGAGAAATACACAGCGGAAATAGTAAAGGAAAGTCACTAACAGAATTTGTTTTACTTGGTTTGGAGTCGCGGTCGGCTCCTACTCCAAGGCTCACGGTCCTTGACTATTTACATTGGGCAATTCTATATTCGTAGAAATGATTACAATTTTGAGTACAGATATAGAATCGAAAAAAGCAGATACAACACTTAAGAAAATTAATGATTTTACCGACGATCGAAGTGGATGGAATTTCGGAGCAGCGGGTCATCGTCGGCGCTTGAATCGCGAATGCAAAGTGTGCCAGAGCGTAGCTCTTGAGCGAAAGTGTTGAAAGTGAGATTTGCAAGTTGTTCTCAAGCCTTGGGGGTGATCCCCCTTTTATAGTCGTCTCCTGGGCACTTGTGTTGAAGGGGGCACCTTCACGTGGTCTCTCCTGCGTGAACTCTAATCCGCAGGCTCGGTCAGCACATATCCCCTTCATTGAGACGCCTGAGTTGTTTGGGGCAGATGTGTTAACACAAGCGCCTAGCTTGACTTGGTCCAAAGGCATTCGTGGCAGTTTGCTTTGATGGACTTGGTTTGGCCTTACACTGGGGCGCCTGTATCCATACAGGCGCCTAGCCCAGTGAGGCACCTCCTGTTGAGGCAATCGACCCTTAAATGATTGGAAGATCATGGTTTTGATGAGTGTGTGTGAATATGTTTAAGGTTAGAGTGTTATGTTGCATTTGATGTGTGTGATTAAGTTTACAGGACTTGGAGTATCACACATGGTGAACATATCCTAGGGACGAGAGCCAAGGGAGGAGGACTCCAAGGGCAAACCGGGAAGTGGACTTCAAGGGCACACGTAAGGGGTGTCAAGGAGGCAAGCCAAGGGAAGGCTTGTGTGCGCATCTGAGGGACGAGAGCCATAGGAAGATGACTTCAAGGGGCGAGCCAAGGAGTGAACCTGAAGACACACGTGAAGGAGTATGTGAAGATTATATGGATATGAGTGGGCAGTCGACTGGCCAGAGGGCAGTCGACTGTCCAGAGGACAGTTGACTGTCAAATCTCACAGAAGGTTTTCAGCCTTCTACTAGTCGACTGGCCCAGAGGCAGTCGACTGGTATACCCTGAAAACTAGCTGTTGGCTAGCCGTTGTCTAGCAATTAATGCTAGGGCAGTCGTTTGGTGCGGGGCTGGATAGACTGCGAGTTTGTCCTGTTCTCCTATAAAAGGAGGACCTTTTTGCACGTGAGTGGTACGATTCCGTACTATAACGAAGTGCTTGTGTGAAAAGCTTTCTCAACTTCCTCTCTCTCATTCACTACATTCTGTAAAGAGGAAGACAACCCCGCTGTAAAGGTTTCTCCACTTGAAGGAGATTTTTCATAGTGGAGGTGGTGTACGTGCATGGATCCTTGGATTAGTCACCTATTTGGGTGGATACCAAGTAAAGTATTGTTGTTAGCATTGTGCTTATTGTCTTTTCCATATTATTGTTTCCGCTATGCTAACAACCTTATAGAGATTCAACCGAAAATATGCTATTCACCCCCCCCCCTCTAGCACGCCGATCGATGTATCAATTGGTATGAGAGCCGGTTCGTTTCAGAAGAACTCACCGTCAACCGGTGCAAGTGAAATGGTGTTTCAAGCGGGATACAACACTGCACGACCACCCTTCTTCGACGGGAATGACTTCGCATACTGGAAAGGTAGGATGCAACATTACCTTATGAACGATATTGAGAATTGGATTAGCATTGCAGATGGATTCGATGCACCCGTCGATGAAAGAGGGGAACCGACACCGATGAGATCCTGGTCGAAAGAGGTCATGAAGAGGGTGCAGTCAAATGCCAAGGCCACCACCACACTGCAGTGTGGGCTCTCAAAGGAGCAACTCAACAAGGTGGGGCCATTCAAGAGCACCAAGGAATTGTGGGATAAACTGGTGGAACTAAATGAGGGATCAAACGAGT
This sequence comes from Boesenbergia rotunda, assembly GCA_024364735.1. Classification (NCBI taxonomy): domain Eukaryota; kingdom Viridiplantae; phylum Streptophyta; class Magnoliopsida; order Zingiberales; family Zingiberaceae; genus Boesenbergia; species Boesenbergia rotunda. The sequence continues at coordinate 241,509 of JAGFNQ010003864.1, forward strand.
CCAAAAGAGCAATGAAGGACCTGCTCGTGGCCCAACTCCAATCCCTATACATGAAGAGCAATGAGACTGTCAGCCAGCTGCATGGAAGGGTGAAGGAGGTCATCAATGAGCTCCACGTGATTGGAGAAAAGATCGAGAACCGAGATATTGTTAGGTATGCCCTACAAGCCTTCCCAAGAACTACCTTGTGGGCGTCCATGGTTGATGCCTACAAAGTATCAAGGGATTTGTCCATAGTTAAATTAGATGATTTATTCTGTGAATTTGAACTACACGAGCAAGCTAACGTCTCGGCCAAAGAGAAGGGTATTGCTTTTATGGCAGAAAAGGAGAAGAAGAAGAGGAAGGAGAAGAAGAAGGTGGTCTACTCTTCCTCATCCGACTCAGAGGAATCCAGCGCCTCCATGGATAGCGACCAAGAGGCATTTATGGTAAGGAAAATACGTAAGGTTTTTAAATGTTTTTCTAACAAATCATATGCTAGTATTGGGTCCAAAGGCAAGGGTAAGGCCAAGGACATCATCTGCTACAACTGCCATCAAGAGGGACACATGAAGAATGAGTGCCCTCAACTGAAGAGAAGAGATGACAAGAAGGAGGAGAAGAAGAAAGGTGACAAGAAAAGGTTGAAGGGAAAGGAGAAGGGTGCCAGCAACCTAAAGGCGACCTGGGATGATCCATCATCCTCGGAGGAGGAAGAAGAGTAAGGTTCACACTTTGCTCTCATGGCAATGGACCGCTCAGATTTATCAGACGATGAAAGAGGTTCAAGCAGTGAAGATGAGAGCACCTCTTCATCATCATCCGAGTCAGAAGATTCGGTAAGTGAGGTATACCACTTACCCTCCTCTACATTAGTTAAGATCATTTCTAGCACTAACATGGATTTAGTTAAACCTAGAAGAAAGATTAAGGATCTAAAAGATGAGATTGTCATGCTTAGAGTAGAATCTACAAAACTTAAGGAAGAATTACATGCTAGTTCTCTTACATCACATGCTTCATATTTTGAAACTGAAAATAGGGAACTAAGGAAAAAGGTAGAAAACCTCACAAAGGCAATTAGGAAATTCCAAGTAGGCTCTAGCAACCTAGATATAATAATCAACAGTCAAAAGGCCGTTTATAACAAGGTCGGATTAGGATATATGCCAAAGACAAAGGAAGTGGCCTTTGTCTCACTCATGGGTAGGATTGGTGCATCTAGGAGACAAGGGGCTAAGGGAAACACCAAGAGAGCATGGGTACCTAAAAGATTTTTAAATGATCCTTATGGATCAAAGATTTGGGTACCAAAAGAGTATGTTTTCCATGTTGTATAGGTGAAGGTGAAGGAGGTTTTAACTATGTGGATAGTAGATAGTGGATGCTCAAGACATATGACCAGAGATGTGAGTAAGTTCACTATTATTAGCTACTTAAGATAAGGGACGGTCTCGTTTGGAAATAGTGAAAAACTACGAATTATTGATAGGGGCACCAATGAGGTATCCCCTACAATTTCCATACCTAAGGTACTCTTAATTAAAGATATGAAGTTTAACTTATTTAGTGTGAGTCAGTTATGTGATACGGACTTTAGGGTTGAATTTCATGCTAGGAAGTGCCTAATAAGACAAAATGAATCAAATAATATCATATTAGAATGGTATAGAGAGGCAAACTTATATTATCATGATCTTGATAATGCTACTAACAATTTGGCTAAGTGTTTCATGTATAAAGAAGAAGATTGGTGGTTGTGGCACCGGAGGCTTGGACATGTCAACATGAGAAGCATTGCAAGAGTGGCCAAGGAAGAGTTGGTGAAGGGGCTACCTATGATCAAGTATGAGAAGACCAAATTGTGTGATGCATGCCAAGAGAGTAAGCAATCAAAATCATCACACAAAGGTAAAACCCTAACCACTACTACTTTACCATTAGAACTCCTACATATTAAATCTATTTGATTGCCATAGTACTCCCTCACTTGTAGGGAGTAAATATTGTTTAGTTATAGTTGGTGATTTTTCTAAGTTCGCATGGGTTTTCTTCATGAAACATAAGGATGATACCCTAGAAATCTTTATAGGATTTAGTAAAAGGGTAGAAAATGAAAAACACCTCAAAATTAACCGAATTAGGAGTGACCACGGTGGGGAGTTCCAAAATTCATGTTTCACACAATTTTGTGTAGAAAATGAATACAAGCATGAATTTTCATGCCCAAGGACTCCTCAACAAAATGGGGTAGTTGAGAGGAGAAACAGAGCCCTACAAGAAGCTGCTAGGACTATGCTTAATGCATATTCCCTTCCTAGCTACTTTTGGGCCGAAGCGATTAACACCGCTTATTACATTCAAAATCAGGTTTTGGTACATAGGTTCCTAGGGAAAACACCCTTTGAATTATGGAATGGAAGAGTCCCACAAGTCCATTACTTTAGGGTCTTTGGATGTAATGTTTATATTCTAAATACCAAAGATGACCTAAGAAAGTTTGAGTCAAAGGTCGATGAAGGAATTCTAGTTGGATACTCATCACATAGTAGAGGTTATAGAGTTTACAACAAAAGGACAAAAGTGATTGAGGAGTCCTCAAATGTTAACTTTGAAGAATCGACAAGTACCTACCCTAGAAAGGCCTCAATTGATAAGTATATGGAAGAAGTCCAACCCCTTGCCCAAAGAATCCAAGACCAACATTTGGAGAGCATTGATCAAGGGGGAGTAAGAAGTACGCTAGAGGATGAGGAAGAAGTAGTCAATGAACCTATAACCTCTAGGCCCTTGAGACATCACCAAGATCACCCAATTGACCAAATAGTGGGTGATGCCACTCAAGGAGTAAGGACTAGGTCCTATTTTAGAGACCAAACTAGTCAAATAGCCTTAATGTCTCAATTAGAACCTAAGTCTATTGATGAAGCATTGGGAGATGTAGATTGGGTTCTAGCCATGCAAGTAGAACTAAACTAATTTGAGAGAAGTGAGGTTTGGGAGTTGTTTCCTAGGCCCAATGATTGCACCATTGTAACCACAAGATGGGTCTTTAGGAACAAGTTAGATGATCAAGGCAAAATCACTAGGAACAAGGCTAGTGTAACGACCCGTAAAATTTTCTCAATATTTTTCTTTAAAATATTGATCATGCCTAGATAGATTCTTGAGGAACATAGGGATACTAGTATGAACCTTAGCATGATTACCCATGATTTTCCATATAGATTAAGAAGCTAAGTAATAATGGGCCTTACATGGGCCCTTCTAATACCATGGCCATTAAGGGACCATAGGTAAAATTTTATCATGAATAGAAATGGATTTCAATTAGAGATATTAACATGGGCCTTAGTGGGCTCTTATATGGGCCTTAGCAAAAATAATTATAAAAGTAATAAAAAGGAGTGCATGCATCAAGGATTGAACCTTGGACCTAGTATATCACCATGCATGTACTAACCAATTCACCTAGCAAGGGAATGCTAATAGAGAATGAAAAGTATTTTAGTTAAGGCTTAAGGAAGTGAAGGGTCACCATGAGAAGAGGCACCATGCCCCTTCACTTGCCTCCTTGTTTAGTATATAAGAGAGGGATGGGGAAATGAAGAGATAACTTGGCACTTAAGTTATAGTTTCTCCTCCTCTTCTATTCCATCAAAGCTTCCCTCTCTCCTTCTTCCTCCTCCTAGCAGAAACCCACAAGGGGTTTTCTCCCTTGGAAAAGCTTCACAAGGGGACTCTCTCTGGAAGATCCAAGGCTTTCTACAATGCTACAAAGGCTAGGGGTGATCAAGGGACAACAAGGTCTTTATCCTCTTCTCTATTTAGGGTCTAAAACCAAGACACCAAGGGTAAGACTCTCTCACCTGTGGTATAATTGTTTTCCTTGATGTCTATCATGATTTTAGTTTGTGTTTAGGATCTAAGTTGAGAAAACCATGAGGTTTGGGTTCTAGGGTTTCGGCCAAGCCTTGTATTTAGGTTTAGGGATGATGTAAACCCTCATTCATCCTCTTTAATGTTTTCTTATGGTAAATAAAGGATAAATTATGACTTGGGGAAATTTTGTACCACCCTAAAGTCCTATACAAGTTTCGGCCACCAACATGTTTCCATGGCTAGGATTGGATCTAACTCTCTAATAATATTTCTTATGTTTTCTCATGATGCAAGGGATGTTAATGGAAATTTATGTGAATTTTTACATGCCTCAAGACCCTTGTAAGTTTCGGTCAAGTTAGGTTATAGGGTAAGGAGTTAGGGCTAACTCCTAGCAAAGGTTCTAATGGTTTCCTATGGTGTTGTATGTAAGGTATTAGATGTAAATTGGGAATTGTATGAATTTTTCCATGTACATGGGACCCTATAGGGTTTCGGCGAAGGTCAATTTGTAGGGCTAAAACTTAAGGTTAGCCCTAATCATGGGTTCTAATGGCTTCCTATAGCATAGTATGTAATGTATGAGTTTTTCTTCACTTATGGTATCCTATATGTTAGGATCCCTCTTCTTCCAACTTTCGGCCAAGCACCCCAATTAGGGTTTAGGTTGAGTTAGGGTTTCAAGAATGCTTGTTATGGCTTATTATGATGTATATATATAGGTTCAAGCATGTGGTATGAATTTTATGTTACCTAAAACCCTAACCTTAAGTGTTATGCTTCATGATTTTGTATGTTTATGTTAGATACCATGTTTAGTAGGTTTCATTCGTGAATGTTTTAAGTTCTAAGCCATGAACACATGTGTTATGAAGAAGGTCTCATGTTTGTTTAAAATGATGCATATTTTAAGTTAAACGCCTATGATAGATATATGGTTAAGTAGACTTATGCAGGTTCTATGTTGAATGCCATAAACCTAGGTAGTATGTATCATGTTCATATGAATCCTACCCATGCACGCTTATGATAGATACTATGATTATGTATGCTAAGTGACATGTATGAAATGCATGCTTACCTTATGTACCATTATCATGCAAGCTTTATGAACTAAGATGATGTTTATGCCTTAAGCATAATTATGTATGTATGTCATGTCTTATGAATGAAGATGATGAATGAAGATAATGTTTATGCCTTTAGGCATAATGATGGTATGAATTAAGTATGAATGATGAAATGCCATGTATGCTTTATGTCATGCTTCATGTAACAAGATTATGTTCATGTCTTTAAGTATGCTATGTATGTTCTATAAATGATGAATCATGTGAAGTTATTTTACTTTATGAATGGTCTTGTACCGGACCGAAGTAAGGGTCCAAGGAATGGGTACCTTAAGAACACCTTGGTTCTGGACTACCGTAGCTGTCCACGGTTCTGGGACTACCGTAGCTGTCGAACAGGGATGGGCACCTTAAGAACGCCTCGGTTTTTGGAACTACCGTAGCTGCTCCTACCCTAGTAGGTAGAGACTAGCTACCTCGTATTTATTTAGGGATGCGCGCATATGATGTATGTATGTGGTACAAGCCGGGGACCCCCAATGATGTTATGATTATGTTTAAGTATTTATAAGTATAATTTTCAAATAAGCATCCTTATGTTATATGCATTTGACTCATGCATCCATTCATGATATGCATTCATGCCATGTTAAGTATTTCATATGTTTATATCAAGAACCATGCCATGTTATGTTTGTGTCAAGAACCATGCCATGTTATGTTTATGTTTATATCAAGAACCATGTCATGTTATGTTTATGTTTATGTCAAAAACCATGCCATGTTATGTTTATGTTTAAGTCAAGAACTATGCTATGGTAAGTATTTTATATGCCTATGTTTTGTATCAAGAACTTCTATTGTTAAGCATGTTATATGTTTTATGTATGCGATGTATGGTTTTAGTGAGTAGGAAAGAGTCTTACTAAGCCTATGTGCTTATAGTTTTACTTTCTTATACCGCAGATCAAGCAAGAGGATATTAAGGGAAGCAGCAGGAGGGGCAAGAGTGTGTGTGTGACAGTGACATGGCAGAAGAAAAAGAAAAGCTTTTAATATTTATACTTTGTCACATGTTCTATATTATGCATTGTTCTCTTAAGTCTCATGTTATACTTATGATGGTTTGATACACTTGCTACTTATGTTGCTTATGGATGACTTATGTGATGTTTATATCATGATGCTACGTATGATGTTAATATGCTATGTTACCATGTCACCATGTTTAGGAATGATAGTTAAGGCATGTATACATGATTCAAGTGTTAGTTGCATGTAGGTATAAAGTTTTAAATTATTCCGCTGCATTACGATGTTCATATACCTATATGTATGTTAGCGTAACGTCGTCGCTCACCACACCGTAAGGTCTGGGAAAAACGTGCGTTACAGGTTGGTATCAGAGCAGTTTGTCATCTCACTACACACACATCAAGCCTTCTTCCTGCAGCTTCCAAGTAAGTACCTCTATGCATACCTTATATTCTTTTATGATTCTAGAATATGCAAGCATGAATAATACCTTATGATAGAAAGTACTTTTAGGATATGTAATATGAACGATACTTTATCTTATTTTTATGAAACCAAATACTTTAGAGTTGGATATGCGGGTAGAATAACAAAAACTTATATTAGTCATACTTGTCTTTTTATGAAGAGAAGCATGGCTAGAAAACAGAGTAACAGACTTAATGAGACAACTCCATCGCCTGACCTGATGCAATTAGTGACCCAACTTCAATGTCAAGTTACCGAGCAGCAGCAAACCATTAATACCTTGATGAATCAACAAGAAAATTCTGCCACTCCACCCGTGAACCAGACTGCTATACCCGTCGCGCCCACGGTTACGCAAACCCCTCCGACAGGCCCGACCACTGTAGTACGACAAGAGGCTTATCTGATCCAGTGGTTGAGGCTGAAACCGGAAAATTTCTCAGGTGCTGGCGAACCATGGGATGCCCAAGCATGGTTCAAGACAGTAGAAAGTACAATGGAGCTACTGGAGTGGCCTGAACATGAGAAGATCAAGTGTGCATCATTCTGCCTTTTTGGGGATGCCAGAATGTGGTGGGAAAGGGTCAAGGCCAAGAGACATGTGAACCAGATGACGTGGTCAGATTTCAAATCAGAGTTCTTCAAAGAATTCATCAATATGCGTGTCACAAACAAACACTACGACGAGTTCACGGAATTCCGACAGGGCAACCTCTCAATCAATGAAGCCGTAAAGAAATTTAACTGACTGGTCGCCCGCCTATACCTTGAGCTGGTCCGCACTGAGAAAGAAAGGGTCAGACTTATGCTGAAGATGTTGCGGCCCGAAATAGCTCTGAACGTGGCCGGCGGAGTCAACAGACCGCAGACCACCGAGGAGTTGTCAGCAAAGGAAGGCGCTAAATGAAAGTAAGAATCAAGTTCACTCTGAGATTCTCGATTCTTCCTTTTATTATCCTTGATGTTCTCCCCTTTAATTATCACTCAGGAGGTCAAAAACCCCAGAGTACCAATTCTAACTGGAGGGGAGACCAAAGTGGTAAACGGAAGCCATGGAAAACCCCCAAGGGGGCCTAGCAAATAAACAGTCCAAGCCTTCCCCATGCGCGACATGCGGAAAAAGGCACCCCGGGGAATGCAGCAAAGGTACGAACCGGTGTTTCATCTATGGAGTGGAAGGGCATATGGCGGCGTACTGTCCTACCAAGAACCAGGCCCCTCCCCAACAACTCATTCAGTACCAGGGTGCACCAGCGAAACTACACTATATGCAAGCTGAGCTGGAAGGTACCCCAACATTGGAGGCCCCACCAACTATGATGAATGCCTGGGGTTTCTCTGTTACCAAGGAGGATGCTGCGGAAGCTTCTACGATTGTCACAGGTCAGATACTTATTTCCAATCAGTATGCTACTACATTATTTGATACTGGGGCAACGCACTCGTTCGTTTCTGTGTCATACACTAAGAAGATAGATATGTCTCCATAAGTTTTAGACTACAAGTTCTTAACGACCCTGCCTTCGGGAGAAATAATGACATCCACTCACGTGTTGTGTGTTGTGCTAGTCGGAATCGCAAAAAGAGAACTCTACTGCAATCTAATAGTACTCTACATGCAGGATTATGATGTTATAATGGGAATGGATTTTCTGAGCAAATACGGTGCTTCTATCGAGTGCCATAAGCGGAAGGTGATCCTTCGACCCGAGGCAGATTCTATGTTTGAATTTATCGGAGAGCCAAGGAAAAGAACCGAGAAATTCTTATGGACTCTCAAAGCACAGAAGATGTTAAACAAGGGATATACTGGATTTCTAGCACATGTGGTTGACGCAAGTCAAATGAAGGATCAGAAGTTGGAAGACGTCAGGGTTGTATGCGAATACCCAGAGGTATTCCCGGATGAATTACCAGGATTAGCTCCTGATAGAGAAGTGGAGTTCGAGATCGAATTGGTTCTTGGTACTAAGCCGATCTCCAAGGCACCTTATCGTATGGCGCCGGATGAATTAAAGGAACTTCAAGAACAACTACAGGAGTGCTCGATAAGGGACTTATTCGCCCTAGTCATTCTCCATGGGGAGCTCCGGTACTGTTTGTGAAGAAGAAAGACGGATCTAAGCGAATGTGCATAGATTATCGAGCACTGAACAACGTGACGATCAAAAACAGGTATCCCCTTCCGAGGAAAGATGACCAGTTTGACCAATCGAAGGGAGCCACTTGTTAGTAATATGAGAGAAGTGTCCTAAGGCAATCGCCTTATGATTGTAAACATTTATTTTAATAAATGAAAATTCACTATTTGAGTATACATATTTGTGTATTTGATTGGGATCTTAAACTCATTTACTGAATGTCCGCAATACAATTCACAGCATGAGAGAATTTGTGATGAATTCACAACTAGTGATTATCTCTACATGTGCAATTGTGAAATATTGAAATTGTCCCTAGTCGATGAATTGATAAATACGGACACTATCAATTCTGTTGAGACTAGCATGGGTTATTCTATAATCAGCTGATTCTCACTGGCTGGTGACATTGGGATGTCCGGAGATAAACATGAATGCTAGTTAAGGGAACTAGTTCATTGGAGTGACTGGCTGTAAAACTTCACATGGTAGTCTATATATAGATATGTCAGTGAAGTTCTTACCGCAGCTTAAGTGCGATGGTCCTTTGACTTGCGGTGTTCAAGTCATCTTGGTCATGGAGACTTATACATTAACATCTTAAGCAAGCATCTCCAAGGAGGTATGGACCCAAGATGGCTGGGTATAAGCCGAAGTGCCCGAAGATGTTTGAATAGCCTACAAAGGATTCACCACTCCTTGCAAGGAGATGTATACCCAAGGCCTATCGTCGGATTGTTACTCAAAGCCTCTGGCCAGAGCATGGCATGTTTAGAGTATGAGTCTCTTAAATACATGAGAGTAATTAGAAATCCAAAGGACGAGAGAACGTTACTTGGGCTAGGTGTGACGTAGTCAGCCTAGTGGGGACTGACACACACAGACCATGTCCTGAACCAAGTGGGTATAAGATGGTGAAGGGAATGAGGCACGTTTCATTAGAGCTGCTGAAGGGTTTCAGAATTATTTCTGAGGTCAACCGTTGATCTTTCGATTAATTGGGGGTCATGATGTACTACTAGGTGTCACTCATGATCGTTCTATATTTGGTTGATTATAGACGGCCAACATAAATCGAAAGTCTATTTAGTCACACGCACTACGAGTAATCCGAGGGATTTAAAATGAGTTGAAAATTGGATTTTCCAATCAAGAGAAATAAGTCGAATCTGAATTTATCAGAGGCGCATCGGAAGCTTAAAATGGCTAAGTCTTTTGAAGGCTTATTGGACGAATTAAAAGAGTTTAATTCGTAATGGGTTTGGGTTGGTGTGGCCGGGCAAAGAGGGTGCCCACCCTCTTTGGTTTGGCTGGCCACCACATGGAGGGAAACCAATTTATTTGGTTAAAATTATAAAATAAATCAAGCGTTATTTGTTTTATAAAATTATGGATAAATAAATATAAAGAAATTTATATAAAGAAATTTATGTAAATAAATTTATTTTCATGGAAATTAAAATAAACTTTAAATGGTTTATTTTTATTTTATAAAATCAATTATGAATTGATTTTTCCATGATAAGAAAAATTTATATATAATAAATTCTTGTGAAAATTTATTCCATAATAAAAGGAGAGATGTGTTTATTTTTATTATAAATTTAGTTATAATAAAACTTGGCATAACGGAATAATTCATAATAAAATTTATAGGATAAATTTCTTATGAAAATTTATTCCGTTAAAAGGGAGACTTGGCGTTGGAGAGGCTACTATATAAAGCAACCAAGGCAAGGCATGAATTCCAATTAAGAGATAAAGTAGCAAATTCTCTCTCTCTCTTATTCTCTCCCTCTCTCTCTCTCTAGGGCCGGCGCCCTCTCTCCTCCCCTAGGGCCGGCGCCCTCTCTCCTCCCCTAGGGCCGGCGCACCGCCTAGGGTTTCCGTGAGCCTCCTCCACCAAGAAGGTGCCAAAGAAGAAGAAGAAGCGGGTCGCAACTCCTTCCTTCCCCCGGAATCTTGATTCCGTTACTTGGTGGTTAGTTTCCATCTCTCTCTCTTGATATTCTAGTTGTGCCTTTGGAGAATCTAGTAGTTCTCGTCGGCACAAAACTCGTGGCTTTGCGAAGTCATCCCGAAGAGAACTCGGCGTGGATGCGAATAGAGGCGGAGCTTCCAAGGGACGCTACGGTTTGATCTCGTCCCTTTCTACGGGTTACGCGAGGTAACAAGTAAATTAGTTTACTTTCTGCAAAATTTTAAATGAATGATCATGTCTCCACAACTTAAGGCTGTATGTTAGATACGTGGTTAAAATAATTTGAAAAAATATTTATGCTAATTCTTCCGCTGCACATAATTATTTTTTTAAATTACGAACCTGTATCCATGTCAACATGCACCCGGTCCCAACAGAGGTATCAGAGCCAGTTAGTGTTCGACATAATCATATAATTGTTTTGCAGAAAACTTTGTCATGATCTCAATTTTGGAAAATTTTCCAATTATGGAAACTTTCCAATTATGAAAAATTTTAGATTTAGGAATTTCAAAGTTTGGAAATCCTCATGAAATTTTGCAAACTTTTGAAATATCCTAGTTTCTGAAATTTTATGATAATTGTGAAAACTTCCATTTTTGGAAACTTTTTAATTTTGGAAATTTCCTATTTTGAAAATTTTCCAATTTTAGAAATATGTAAGTTTTCTTTGTACTAGAAACTTATAATTATTCTGAAAACCTATTATGAAATCTCGCAATTTTGGGCACTTTCTTTCAAGAAAGTCTAGACAAATTTATTGATTGTTAATTGACAATTAAATTCGAATTGGTTTTAAATTATTAACAAAATTCTTTATTTTGGATTGAGCCTCGGGGAGCCATCCAATTTAATGTTAGTTGTTGTAATTTAATTTCCTATTTTGAATAAAATTGCCATGTTTAATTTGGTTATGCCTCGGGGAGCTGACCAAATTAGATTTACAACAAATTCCTTTTTTTGGGTATCTGAGCCTCGGGGAGCCACCCAAAGAAAATAATTTGTTGAAATTAATAGATCCATAAATAAAATATGTAATCAAATTTTGGAAATTTTGAGCTGATTCTCAAGCGATAATTTCCTTATTTGATTTAAGAGGTGATGCTCTTACATATTGTTGTCTCCAAAATTAATTAGGAAAATGGTTTCCTATAGAGTTTTCTTAAAAGAGATTTTCATGAAAATAATATGTGGTTGAATTAAGGGAATCTGTCTCTTAATTTAATAAGATTTGATTTAGAGAAATCAAAGTTTTAAACATATTATTTCCGAAATTAATTATGATAATTTAGGAAATTATTTCCCAAAACAATTCCTTAAATAAAGTATGAAAATTGAATTAGGAAATCCGGTTCCTAATACAATTAATGAGACTTGATAAATTAAGTCACATACATACTTTATTAAGGAAATCGTTAGTATATGACATAATTATATGTCATGAATGTGCTTAGAAAAGAAAGGATGAGACCCAAAACCCCTTACAAAATATTAAGGCCAACACCTTCCATTAATATGGTTAGAACCGGAGTTTTGTTTCTCGTTTGGGTTGATGGACACATCCATGCCCAGCTTGAACCTCAACATGTTCAAATCATGGAATTAGTTTATGATTAATATAGTTGGAGTCAGAGGTCAATCCTTAGTTTTGGTTGTTGGACACATCCAAGCCTGACTAAACGGTTGAATGAGCTCCAACCATATTAAAACTATTTCTTAATTAATGGGTCAACCTTAAGCTTGGAGCATCGATTTGTTGTGCCATAGCCAAGGTCGATGTAAAGAGAGGTACAGTTGGGTGCTATGTATATTGTGTTGGGACCGGGTGCATGTTGACATGGATACGGGTTCGTAATTTTTAAAATTAATTACGTGCAGCGGAAGAATTAGCATAAATAATTTCTCAAATTATTTTAACCACGTATCTATCATGCAACCTTATGATGTGTGGACATGATCATAAATTAAAATTTTGCAGAAAAGTAAACTAATTTACTTAGTACCTCGCGTAACTCGAAAAAAGGGACGAGATCCAACCGTAGTGTCCCTTGGAAGCTTCGCCTCTATTCGCGTCCACGCCAAGTTCTCTTTGGGATGACTTCGCAAAGCCACGAGTTTTGTGCCGACGAGAACTACTAGATTCTCCAAAGGCACAACCAGAATATCAAGAGAGAGAGTTGGAAACTAACCACCAAGTAACGGAATCAAGATTCCGGGAAAGGAAGGAAGGAGACGCGACCCGCTTCTTCTTCTTCTTCGGCCTCTTCTTGATGGTGGCTCACGGCAAGGGAAGGAGGCGCCGGCCCTAGGGGAGGAGAGAGGGCACCGGCCCTAGAGAGAGAGAGGGAGAGAATAAGAGAGAGCGAGAGCTTGCTACTATTTCTCTTAATTGATTGGAATTCAAGCCTTGCATTGGTTCCTTTATATAGTAGCCTCTCCATCGCCAAGTCTCCCTTTTAACAGAATAAATTTTCATAAGAAATTTATTCTATAAATTTTTTTATGAATTATTCTGTTATGGCAAGTTTTATTATAACTAACTTTATAATAAAACAAACACATCTCCTCTTTTATTATGAAATAAATTTCCATAAAATTTATTATATAAATTTTCTTATCATGGAAAAATCAATTCATAATTGATTTTATAAAATAAAATAAACTAATCCATGGTTCATTTTAATTTCCATAAAAAAGAATAAATTTATTATATAAATTTTTCTTATCATGGAAAAATCAATTCATAATTGATTTTATAAAATAAAATAAACCATTTAAAGTTTATTTTAATTTCCATGAAAATAAATTTATTTATCCATAATTTTATAAAACAAATCGTGCTTGATTTATTTTATAATTTAAACCAAATAAATTGGTTTCCCTTCTTTATTGTGGCCGGCCAAACCAAAGAGGGTGGGCACCCTCTTTGGCCGGCCACACCAAGCCAATCCCTTGCGAATTAAACACATTTAATTAATCCAATAAGCCTTCAAAAGACTTAGCCATTTTAAGCATCCGGTGCGGCTCTGATAAATTTAGATTCGACTTATTTCTCTTGATTGGAAAATCTAATTTTCAACTCGTTTAAAATCCCTCGGATTACTCGTAGTGCGTGTGACTAAATAGGCTTTCGATTTATGTTGGCCGTCTATAATTCATCAATTATAGAACGATCATGTGTGGCACCTAGTAGTACTTCATGATCCCCAATTAATCGAAAGATCAACGGTTGACCTCAGAAATAATTCTGAATCCCTTCAGCAGCTCTAATGAATCGTGCCTCATTCCCTTCACCATCTTACACCCACTTGGTTCAGGACATGGTCTGTGTGTGTCAGTCCCCACTAGGCTGACTACGTCACACCTAGCCTAAGTAACGTTCTCTCGTCCTTTGGATTTCTAATTACTCTCATGTATTTAAGAGACTCATACTCTAAACACGTCATGCTCTGGCCAGAGGCTTTGAGTAACAACCGACGATAGGCCTTGGGTAAACATCTCCTCGCAAGGAGTGGTGAATCCTTTGTAGGCTGTTCAAACATCTTCGGGCACTTCGGCTTATACCCAACCATCCTGGGTCCACAACTCCTTGGAGATGCTTGCTTACGATGTTAAAGTATAAGTCTCCATGACCAAGATGACTTGAACACTGCAAGTCAAAGGAACATCGCACTTAAGCTGCGGTAAGAACTTCACTGACATGTCTATATATATACTACCATGTGAAGTTTTACAGCCAGTCACTCCAATGAACTAGTTCCCTTAACTAGCATTCATGTTTATCTCCGGGCATCCCAATGTCACCAGCCAGTGAGAATCAGCTGATTAGAGAATAACCCATGCTAGTCTCAACAGAATTTATAGTGTCCGTATTTATCAATTCATCGACTAGGGACAATTTCAATACTTCACAATTGCACATGTAGAGATAATCACTAGTTGTGAATTTATCACAAATTCTCTCATGCTGTGAATTGTATTGCGGACATTCAGTAAATGAGTTTAAGATCCCAATCAAATACACAAATATATATACTCAAATAGTGAATTTTCATTCATTAAAATAAATGTTTACAATCATAAGGCGATTGCCTTAAGACACTTCTCTCATATTACTAACAAACTCCCACTTGGCCTAATGCCAATCGCTACGGTATCCAATACCACAGGTTCTAACATGACCCTCAAACTTGCTCTGAGGTAAGGGCTTAGTTAAAGGATCCGCTAAATTCAATTTAGTGGGAATTTTCTCAATTTGTATATCATTCCTACTTATAATCTCTCTGATCATATGATAGCGGCGAAGCACGTGTTTGGATCGCTGTTGAGACCTTGGTTCCTTTGCTTGTGCAATAGCTCCATTGTTGTCGCAGTAAACCGGCACTGCTTCATCAATGGTCGGAACCACACCAAGTTCGGAGTCAAACTTCTTGATCCAGACTGCTTCCTTTGCTGCTTCCGAAGCTGCGATATATTCCGCTTCCATGGTAGAATCCGCTACGGTGTCTTGTTTGGAACTCTTCCAACTTATTGCGCCTCCATTCAAAGTAAATACGTATCCAGACTGAGATTTGGAGTCATCCTTATCTGTCTGGAAACTGGCATCTATATACCCACGTATTACCTTATCTCCTTCTCCATATATTAGGAACACATCCTTAGTTCTTCTATGTACTTAAGGATTGTCTTGACAGCCGCCCAATGATCCATTCCTTGATCCGACTGGTATCTGCTTGTGACGCTCAGAGCATACGATACATCGGGCCTAGTGCATAACATAACATACATGATAGATCCTATCGTGGATGCATAGGGAATCTTATTCATGCAAATCCTCTCGTCTTCTGTGCGCGGATACATAGACTTTGAAAGGTTGATCCCATGCTTGATGGGAAGGTAACCTTTCTTGGATTCCAACATACTAAACCTTTTTAGCACTCGATCTATATATGTAGACTGCGAAAGACCAAGCAACCGTTTTGATCTATCTCTATAGATTCTAATCCCATGGATATAGGTTGCTTCTCCCAGGTCTTTCATGGAGAAAGTTTTGGACAACCAAATTTTAACTGTCTATAAGACTGATATATCGTTTCCAATAAGTAATATGTCATCGACATATAATACTAGGAATACGACTTCACTCCCACTAACCTTCTTGTAAACACAAGGTTCGTCAGGATTTTGTGAGAAATCAAACTCTTTGATTGTCTCATCAAAACGGATGTTCCAGCTCCTGGATGCTGGCTTTAGTCCATATATGGATCGTCGATGCTTGCATACTTTGGTTTTATCAACCGATGTGAAAACTTCAGGTTGTATCATGTATACATCCTTAAGCAGGTTTCCATTAAGGAAAGTTATTTTCACATCCATTTGTCATATCTCATAATCATAATGAGCAGCTATGGCTAGGAGCATCCGAATGGATTTAAGCATAGCTACTGGCGAATAGGTTTCGTCATAATCAATTCCTTGTTTCTGACGATATCCTTTTGCCACTAATCTAGCCTTAAAGGTAACAACATTACTTTCCATGTCGGTTTTCTTCTTGAAAACCCACTTGCACCCTATGGGCTTAATCCTTTCAGGTGGGTTAACCAAGTCCCATACTTGATTTTCGTACATGGAATCCATTTCCGACTTCATGGCTTCAAGCCATTTGTCCCTTTCTGAATTTTTCAGGGCATCTTCATAACTGAAAGGTTCTTCATTGCTTATGAGTAACACGTCGTTCAATTCACTTATGAGAAATCCGTATCTCTCTGGAATATTGCGTGTCCTATCAGACCTACGAAGAGGTGGTGTTGATTTAGGTTCAACTGATAGCTTATCATTATGAGTTATTGGTAGTGGGTCTAGACTGTTGGTGCAGAAAGCACCAAAGTCAAACCTATGTTTTGATAATGGCAACAGGGTTCAAAAGTTAAGTCTTTGTTGTTATCTAACATGATACTCTAGTGTACAGGACAAAAGCCCTAGGAAAGGACTACTAGGCAGCTGGCGAAGGACTGCCAGTATCCAAGACCTAGCGAAGGAATGCTAGGCACCTGGCGAAGGACTGCCAGTATCTAAGCCCTAGCGAAGGACTGCTAGGCACCGGGCGAAGGACAGCTCGGCATCCAAGACCTGGCAAAGGACCGTCAGGTAAAAGTCGAACCAGAGGAACGGTTGGCATCAGGTAAACTCTCCCGAGAGGAGTAGGTGAGGACGCGTTCCCCGTCGAGGGAACAGTAGGCGTCGGTTCGACCTAGGGCTCCATTTGGGAGGCCCAAAGTCAGAACCAAGATAGCTAAGGCTGTATAATATTATGTTTTACTACTTTATGTTGTTTTCGGACTAACCCTGGATGCAAGACCAAAGGAACGTGTGTCTGCAGCTCAGAAAGACTCAAAGGGGTGAGGCAACAGCTGAGTAGGGCGCCCTGAGTGTCCAGGGTGCCCCCATGGTGAACATGAAACAAATGAAGTAAAAAGGAGCTTCGGCTAACTACTGGCCGGGGCGCCCTCAGCAGCCAGGGCGCCCTCAGCAGCCAGGGCGCCCTCAGCAGCCAGGGCGCCCTCAGCAGCCATGGCGTCGCGCGCCTATGCCAGCGAAGCCAATCACCCTTATCCAGCCGAGAAGCCTGCGCGGAAAGAGTCAAGCAGGGCGCCCCTGCATCCAGGGCGCCCCCAGTGTCAAAACTCATCCCTATTCGAGTGGGATAGAGCTTGACCGAGCGAAGCTCGGATCGCTTGACACGTGGGGGGGGCGCCCCCGACGTCCAGGGCGGCCCTAGGTGCTATAAATAACACCCAACGCCCAGGCTCTCAACAACAACTTCCAATCAACGCTTCTACGCTCTTCTGCTCTCGCGCTTCGCCTCGGAATCCTTCAAATTCGAGCCGACGACGTCCCGCTGCTCCGAAAAAGTCGATCTACCCCGGACGTCGGTAAAAGATCGATTTAAGTTTACTGTACTTAATTCTGTAATACTTTTCTGTAAACTATTTGCGCCTTATATAGAATTGCCCAAAGTAAACGGTCAACGACCGTGGGCCTTGGAGTTGGAGTCGACCCAGGCTCCGAACCAAGTAAAATCGACCGTGTCTCTGTGATTGTGTCTTTTCTTAATTTCCGCTGCGTACTTGCTCTAAATTTTCCAAAGAAAAACGATTTCCGATATTCACCCCCCCCTCTATCGATTTTCTCGATCCAACAAGTGGTATCAGAGCGGGGAAGTTCAAACCTGGTGCAACCACCAGTTTGAAATTTTTTTTCAGTTTTTTATTTTCTATTTTTTTGTACGAATTTTCATTAAATATTTCGTTCGAATTTTTCTTAACCAAGGTTGGTGCAACACCCCTTGTTAATTCATTTTATTCATCCAACACTACTAATCCAAGTCCTAGTCTTGGGAAATTTGTTTCTTTTTGTTCGTTTCTTATTTTACAGATCAAATGGCCATGCAAGAGGGATTTAGCACCGCCAGACCTCCACTTTTTAGTGGAGAAGACTTTTCTTACTGGAAAAGTCGTATGGAGGTCCACCTGAAAACTTAGGTGGACATGTGGATCATCATCCAGTCCGGTCTGGAGATCCCCAAAAACTCCGAAGGACTACCTCAAAGCTACTCAGAATGGGACACCGCTCTGAAGCGCAAAATAGAAGCCGACGCAAAAGCAACTCAGACTCTCCAATGCGTATTGACAAAAGAGGAGCTGAACTGAGTGGGCCCATTCAACAGTGCCAAGGAGCTTTGGGCAAAACTGATCGAGTTGCACGAAGGGACATCAGATACTCGGATCAGTAAAAGGGATCTGCTCCTGAACAAACTGTTCACCATCAAGATGGCCGACAACGAAACAGCAGCCCAACTCCACGCACGAATCCAAGAGGTGATGAACGGTCTTCACACTATAGGTCACAAGGTCGAAAACCGTTACCTAATAAGGTATGCCCTAAACGCCTTCCCTAGAAATACCTTGTGGGCATCTATGGTAGATGCATACAAGGTTTCAAGGGATCTTTCTAAAATAAAGTTAGACGAATTATTTTCCGAATTAGAACAGCACGAACAAACTAACTCCAATATGGTCGAGAAAGGGATTGCCTTCCTTGCATGAAAATCTGGAAGATCAACAAAAAAGAAACCTCAACCTGAACCCGAGTCTACCTCAGACTCAGACGCAGAAGATGAAGAAGGAGATCAAACTGAGCTGGTCCGACTAGCCCGAAGTTATTATAAAAAGCTAAAGAACCAAGCCAACACACGGAGAACAAGCCAAAGAAAGGACGAACCAGCTGAACCCGCAAACAAGCCCAACGTGACCTGCTACGAGTGCAAGAAAAAGGGCCACTACAAGTCAGAATGTCCAAATCTAAAGGAGTCCAAGAAGACAAGATGGAAAAAGGCACTCCAAGCAACCTGGGACAAATCTTCCTCAGAAGAAGAAGAAGAAGCACCCCAGTCCAACCTTCTAGCGCTAACCGCCTCAAAAAAAGTCGAGACCGAATCAGAATCAGAACAGGACGATGACAAACTGACCTTCTCAAAGGATGGCGAAATCAAGGTGAGTGGTTTTAATAGAAGTCAGTTAAACGATTTAATTTCATATCTTTCGCGAGATTTGGCGAAAGCCAAACTCCGAGTCGAATCCCTCCGACAGGAAGTAAAACTCCTGAAAGAGGGAGCTGACTATAAACCCTCAACCGAGAAAGTTCATGAAGGAACTCCTACTCAAGTTGAAAAACTTGAGAAAGAGAATTCCTCCCTGAAAACTCAGGTTAAGGATCTTAGATCAGCCTTAGAACGATTTACCTCTAGTTCCAAGGGTCTCGACATGATTCTTGGAAAACAGAAGTCCGTTCTAAATCGATCCGGACATGGCTATAGAACCAAATCCCGACAAAGATCTTACCTTGCTGTACTGAATCAGTCTAGAGGTAAAATTCAGGCATGGGTACCCAAACTGTACCTGAACAAACCGACTAGATCAAATCAATATTGGATCCCCAAGGACAAGATTCACATCTTGCCTAATCATTACCGTGGCTTTAGTCTAGGGGGAGCCAAACTGAAAACTATATTCATTGTTAGATAAAAAATCCCACTTTCTTTATTTTGTATAATTGCATGTTTGTCTGTTTACTTAATTTCTGCAATTTATTATGCTTAGACTTAAGTTAGTTTAAGGATTGAACAAACTTAACTGAAACTTGAAAACATAGTATTGGGTGGAGGTGAGATGATAGTACGTTAGGGAAACCAATTCTAATAAGATCAAGTTTACTTGGTCTCTTTAGACTGGTGAAACTAGCCGAAGCTACCGATCCAAAACCCAAACTAGTTTGACCAGAACTTTTTCAAAGATTAATTTTGAAAATGAAATTTCATTAAACGACTTTGTCAAGGAAAGGGTTGATGATCCAATAAGGCTACGGCCAAAGAAGGTCTAGTGCCTCGCCAAGACCTAGAAGCCAATTTTTGAATTTCAAATTCAAATTACTTTTTGTAAAATTCAAATCTAACATAATTTTCAGTTAAGTATAGATTCAAAACATTCTCTTTCAAAATAAATTTAAATGTTTTCAAAAATTAATTAAGATTTTCAAAATAAATCATGATTTTCAAAAATTCTTTTATCAAAACCTGTCTCATAAAACCTATAAGGCTAACATGATTGGCAACCCTAGATTGGGTGAGACAGTAAAATTAAAACTCAATTATGATTCCTTTAATACCTGTATTGTAGTTAAAACATATATTTCAAACCATGGTCAACTTGGTCAAACCATGCTCAACATAGTCAAACTATGGTCAAAGAAGTCAAACTACGGTCAAAGCATTCAAACTTCGAACCATGTAGACAAACCTTGGTCAAAACACTCAAATTGGGTCAAATCTGGTCAAAAACATTCCTCTAGGGTCAAAACCAGTCCTTAGGGCGCCCAATCTCTTGAGTGTGCCCCGAGGTTTGTCAAAAGCTGCCAAAAGGTAGCTGCAGCCCCGGTTAAGGCGCCCTCGTCAAGCGGGGCGCCTTCCTACAGATCTTCAATGGCAGAAAGCTGCCAAAAGGTAGCTGCAGTCCTGTCCAGGGCGCCCTCGCCAGAAAGGGCACCCTCCCGATAAAGGGCGCCCGATGCTGCCTATAAAAGGGGTTCCATTCCCCTTCTTCTCTTCACACTCAAACAACTCCTTCTCCTCAACTCTCTACTTTCCAAAGAGATCTTGCAACCCTCTCAAGCTCTCATCTTCAACAATGCCTCCCCGAGCAGCCCGGTATAATTTTTAATTAAGTTAATTTCTTTTCAATTTTTCATTAAATGCATACTTTCTTTACGTATACATTTCTTCTCTTAGAAGACGTCGACCAAACCAGGCAGAACCCGGTACCCAACCTAGTCCTGATCCTAGGTTTCCGAATTTAGATTTATGTAATAACTTCGCTCGTACCACCTATAAACCTATCAAAACGAGCTACTTAAATAGACAATTTTTCACCCAATCCTGTCCCTTAGCAATGAACGCCATAAACTTTTATCAACTTGACAATCTCGTATTCTGCACCCACACAATCAATACTTCCTTATGTGCAGAATTTTACAATAACATAATTAGACAGGATAATCTCATGTTCTCCACCACTGTTCAAGGAATCCCCTTAACCATCACCCCAACACTACTCAACCGATTTCTAGGACTACGACTCTCGCAGTCCACCTTCTGTTGTTACCCTTCTAGGGAGCCTCCCTTTGATGCTCCTTACTCTCACATTACCTTTGATACATTACACTCATACTTCTTTAGGCGACCCCTGGCCAGACGTTTTCAGTCTGTCGAATTAGAAGTCCAGGACTACGCTCTATATAGGGTCATAGTCCGATGTATTCTGCCATTATCCACCAGGGACGTCACCACGATGCGACCATTCCACGCCTTTCTCCTGTACGCCTTGATTCACCAGCTAGACATCGACATAGGACTTCACATGTTTCATACTATCCTACACGCATCCAGTGTTACCACGCAAGGGCAGGTACGCTACTGCCACATCATCACGTCCATATTACATCACCACGGTAGAAACATTACCGAGGGAGAGATGGCCGCTTTGACCGATTACGATGAAATAGGCTATAGAAACTTTGCCCTAGCCGGTATAGAGGTGTCTGGTACCGGGGTCTTGTCCTGGAGACGTCAGAGAGCAGCTCCTCCGATTGATTCAGACGAGGAGGTTGAGGTCGACGTTGGGGATCTGGCAGCAGCAGCCCGAGCGCACATAGACGAGCCCGCTCCACCGACACTCTACGATCGAGTGGCACAGCTAGAGATACATGTTCAGAGCCTCCGAGAGGAAGTGGAGGCCAATCATGTCGAGAACATGGAGGCAAATCTGGGCTACTACACCGAGTATATGAGCGCCCTTAGAGCTGAGAGGGAGGCCAGAGAGGCACAGTATAGAGCTGACAGGGAGGCCAGAGATGCTCAGTATGATGAGATGATGACCCTATTTCGATCCTGGCAGCCAGGCTCCTCTGATCATCCCGGTCCCTCGTCCTAGATTTGCTTAGCATTGTACCAGTATCTATTTGACTGCACCTATTCAGTAGGATTGACTTATGTATGACTCTATGACTGTGTTGACTTTCCTATGTTGACTAGCTATTGAATACTTGGTTCCTTTCTATTCGGCAACTAGGATTGTGCTTAGTAGAATAGATTTAGCTCATCATTGGTTTTTTTCAATTTAATAAATTCATTCAAAATACTTTCAAAATTAGCTCTTACTTAATTTTGAAAAAAGTTTTAAAAAGAAATTCCTTTACTTTTCGGCTTAATTTTATTTCAAAACTACCTATTTCAAAACTAGGGCTTTTTCGCAAATGGACTTAGCCTAGGCCCTAACACTAGAACTGCATGTACCTATAGACTTAGAAGCCAGCATCTCACAAGCACCTTAGGCTGCGTTTGGTAGGGTGTAATCCACCCTGTAATGTAATCGAGATTACATTACAAGTTGGATTCCTTTGTTTGGAATCGCTTTAAGATTGTAATGTAATGTAATCTCGATTACAAAAGAGGTTGATGATTTGTAATCTGGATTACAAACCAAAACCTCCGTAATCTGGATTACATTACAGCTTGTAAAGTCGTCGGTCGGGCGGTGACAGTCGTTGGTCGCCGCCGGTCAATCGCCGGCGACCACCGCCGTCGGTCGGTCGCCGGCGACCACCGCCGTCGACCGGCCGCTGACGACCACCGTCGGCGACCACAGCCGTCGGCGACCGCCGTCGGCCGGCCGGCCGCCGGCGATCACCGCCGCCGGCCGGCCACCGCCGCCGGCCGGCAACCGGCGATGGGCCGGCGACCGCCACCGCCGGTCGCCGGCCCGCCGCCGGCCGACGACCGGCGCCCGCCGCCCGTCGCCGGTCGGCAGCGGTCGTCGGTGTTCGCCGGCCGGTCAATGGTCACCGGTCGCACGGCGACGGTCGTCGATCGTCAATCTTGATTACAATACAGGATGGATTGCCCCTCACCAAACAATAGAATCCAACTTGTAATGGTTATCAAAGATTACATATAACTCATTACCAAACATAACAATGTAATCAAGATTACATTACATTACATTACAAACTTGATTACATTACAGACCGGATTACATTACCCCCTACCAAACGTAGCCTTAGGGTACTTTTGGTTGATAACCTAGAAAGGTTTGAGATGCTTAGGTCTTTGCCTTAATTCATGATGCTTTAAGTCAATGCATCTGCAGTAATTGGGGCACTAAATACAGATTTTACAGCAATCAAGTTAAGTGTCAAGTTTAAAAAATCTAACTTGAACAAAAACACTTAACTTGACTAACCCTAGCGAAAACTACTGCATATAACAGTTAGTATATAGCTAAATGGGTTAGACAGGTCCCTACAAGGAAAAATTAACTGATTTGGTCTAAGTCTTGGTTCAGTACAGCAAAATCATTTTCTTTTTTAGTCATTTTTTATGCAATTTAATTTTTGTAATTTCTATCTATTTTTGATATATGGCAAAGGGGGAGAGATAGGAGAGAGTTCAAATATTTCAAATTTTTCAAAACTCTGAAAATGTTTTTTTTCAAAAAGTTAACTATTTTTCAAAGCTCTTCAAAACCTTTTAGAAATACTTAAGTATTTTAAGAAATAAAATTTTCTCAAAACTTTTATAAGTACTTTAAGCTTAAAATTTTCTCAAAACTTTTATAAGTACTTTAAGCTTAAGTTTTATTTTAAAGCTTAAGATTTCAAAACCTCCATAAGTACTTTGTACTTAAATTATTTCAAAATTTACTAAGTACTTAAGTTTTTCAAAAATTTACTAAGTACTTAAGTTTTTCAAAATTTACTAAGTACTTAAGTTTTTCAAAATTTACTAAGTACGTAAAGTTTTTCAAAGTTACTAAGTACTTAACTTAAAGTTTTCAAAACTTTTAAATACTCTAAAACTCATGCTTTCAAAAACTCCTCTATGGACATTTAAAACTTAAGTTATCAAAAGATTTCCAAAACTTAAGTTTTCAAAGTGCAAAATCATTCTAAGTAAAGTTTTAGAACCCCACGTATTTTTGGAAAATCTAGGGGGAGATTCCTTCCAGGGGGAGGGAACAAAAGTTAATGCATTGGTTAAACATAACTTTTTGAACTAGGATTGCCATAGATCAAAAAGGGGGAGATTGTTGGTGCAGAAAGCACCAAAGTCAAACCTATGTTATGATAATGGCAACAGGGTTCAAAAGTTAAGTCTTTGTTGTTATCTAACATGTTACTCTAGTGTACAGGACAAAAGCCCTAGCAAAAAACTGCTAGGCACCTGACGAAGGACTGCCAGTATCCATGACCTAGCGAAGGACTGCTAGGCACCTGGCGAAGGACTGCCAGTATCTAAGCCCTAGTGAAGGACTGCTAGGCACCGGGCGAAGGACAGCTCAGCATCCAAGACCTGGCAAAGGATCGTCAGGCAAAAGTCCAACCAGAGGAACGGTTGGCATCAGGTAAACTCTCCCGAGAGGAGTAGGTGAGGACGCGTTCCCCGTCGAGGGAACAGTAGGCATCGGTTCGACCTAGGGCTCCATTTGGGAGGCCCAAAGTCAGAACCAAGACAGCTAAGGCTGTATAATATTATGTTATACTACTTTATGTTGTTTTCGGACTAACCCTAGATGCAGAACCAAAGGAACGTGTGTCTGCAGCTCAGAGAGTCTCAAAGGAGTGAGGCAACAGCTGAGTAGGGCGCCCCCATGGTGAACATGAAACAAATGAAGTTAAAAGGAGCTTCGGCTAACTACTGGCCGGGGCGCCCTCAGCAGCCAGGGCGCCCTCAGCAGCCAAGGCGCTGCGCGCCTATGCCAGCGAAGCCAATCACCCTTATCCAGTCGAGAAACCCGCGCGGAAAGAGTCAAGCAGGGCACCCCCTGCGTCCAGGGCACCCCCAGTGTCAAAACTCATCCCTATTCGAGTGGGATAGAGCTTGACCGAGCGAAGCTCGGATCGCTTGACACGTGGGGGGGAGCCCCCGACGTCCAGGGTGCCCCTAGGTGCTATAAATAGTACCCAACGCCCAGGCTCTCAACAACAACTTCCAATCAACGCTTCTACGCTCTTCTTGTAACACCCCAAAATTTTCCCATATGAAATATTATGAATTCATGAAACATTATTATTATTATGAAATATTATGAATTCATGAAACATTATTATTATTAGGAAATATTATTAATTCATGAAACATTATTATTATTATGAAATTTCATAATAATAATAATTTTTCATGAATTCATAATATTTTCTAATAATAATAATGTTTCATGAATTCATAACATTTCATAATAATAATAATGTTTCATGAATTCATAATATTTCATAATAATAATAATGTTTCATGAATTCATAATATTTCATATGGGAAAATTTTGGGGTGTTACTATCCTCCATACCTTATAAAAAGTTCGTCCCGAACTTTAAAATAATTCCGGATACATTAATCGTATTGCCTCCTCTCGTTCCCACGTGGCTTCTTCGAATTATTCGTTCCGCCACAGAACCTTTACTAGGGGTACTACCTTGTTCCTTAGCTTTTTGACTTCCCGGTCTATGATCTGAATAGGTCGGCGTTCTAAACTTAGGTTTTCTTGATCTTGTACTGGTTGGGGCTCTATCATCTGATTCACATCAGAGGTACATTTCCTGAGCATTGATACATGGAAGACATTGTGGATAGCCGACATTTCTGGCGGTAACTCCAGTTCGTAGGCCACTTTGCCTACCCATCTCAGAATCTGATACGGTCCCACATATCTCAGACTCAGCTTCCCTTTCTTCCCGAATCTAATTACCCCTTTCATAGGGGCCACCTTCAGGAATACCGAATCCCCAACCTCAAACTCTAATGGTCTGCGTCGCTTGTCAGCGTAGCTTTTCTGCCGACTCTGAGCAGTCTCTATCCTCTGGCGGATATTCTTTATAGCCTGAGTGGTTACGTCTATAATATCCGTCTGGAGTCCCATCTCCTTCTTTTCACCACTCTCAAGCCAGCATATAGGAGATCTGCATTTCCTTCCGTACAGTGCTTCGTACGGTGCCATCCCGATAGTAGCCTGATAACTGTTGTTATAAGCAAACTCTGCCAGGCTCAGGTATCGACACCAGCTTCCCTTGAAATCCATGGTACAAGCTCGCAACATGTCCTCTAATATCTGGTTTACTCTTTCAGTCTGCCCGTTAGTCTGGGGGTGAAAGGCAGTACTAAATTTCAGCTTCGTGCCAAGAGCCTTCTGCACGTGTCCCCAAAAATCTGAAATAAATCGACCATCCCTATCAGAGATAATGGTCTTGGGAACTCCGTGCAGTCGGATAATTTTCTTGACGTACAGTTGAGCCAACTGCTCTATTGAGTGGGTCATCCTGATGGCCAGAAAATGGGCAGACTTGGTGAGTCTGTCCACAATAACCCATATGCCATCATATCCATTCGTCATTCTAGGTAGCCCAGAGATGAAATCCATGGAGATATCTTCCCATTTCCACTCGAGGATAGACAGGGGTTGCAAAACTCCTCCAGGCCTCTGGTGTTCTGCTTTGACCCTCTGGCAGGTCAAACACATACTGACATAGTGGGCTACATCCCGCTTCATACCGGACCACCAAAATTTGCTCTTCAGATCTTGATACATCTTGGTAGACCCAGGATGCATCGCATAAGGTGTTCCGTGAGCTTCCCCGAGAATCCTTATCCGTAAGTCGGAGTCGTCGGGAACACATAATCGATCCCGAAAATATAAGACTCCGCTGTCTGAAATCCGAAATCCATCGTCCTTGCCTTCGAGAACCTCTTGCTTGATTCTCTGAAGACTTGGATCATGATTCTGCTTTTCCAGAATATCGCCGAACAATGTCGGCGCAATCATCAGGGTGGACAACTGTCCTGATATGATTTCAATCCCGTAATTCATAATTTCTTCCCCTAAGGGTTGTGACAAAGCTGATAAAGACATCAAAGCAGCACATGATTTTCTACTGAGAGCATCGGCTACCTTGTTGGCTTTACATGGATGGTACAGGATCTCACAATCATAATCCTTGACCAATTCGAGCCATATGCGCTGTCTCATATTCAGATCTTTCTGGGTGAAGAAATACCGCAGACTCTGGTGATCTGTATAAACTTTACACTGAGTTCCATATAGATAGTGCCTCCATATTTTCAGTGCAAAGACCATTGCTGCTAACTCTAAGTCATGGGTAGGGTAGTTTCATTCATGTTCCTTCAGTTGCCTAGAGGCATAGGTAATTACCTTCCCATTTTGCATAAGTACAGCTCCGAGTCCCAGTTTGGATGCGTCGCTGTACATATCGAAACCCATATCGCTCTCTGGAAGAGTCAATATTGGAGCGCTAGTCAGCCTCCTTTTCAGTTCAGCAAAGCTCTTTTCACATTCCTCGGTCCATACATATTTCTTATCCTTCTTTCTAAGAGCTGTCATAGGGGCTGCAATCCGAGAGAAGTTCTCTACGAATTTTCTGTAATAGCTTGCTAGCCCGAGGAAACTTCTGATTTCACTGGCATTCTTGGGTCTAGTCCAGTTACTCACGGCTTCAATTTTAATTGGGTCCACCATTACTCCTTCCTTGGAGATAACAGGTCCCAAGAACGATACTTGATCGAGCCAGAACTCGCATTTGAAAAATTTAGCATACAGTTGTTCCTTCCGAAGAATCTGTAGTACTATACTCAGGTGCTCAGCATGTTCTTCGGGAGTTCTCTAATATATAAGGATATCGTCGATAAAGACGATCACAAATCTGTCGAGGAATGTCGAGAATACCCTATTCATTAAGTCCATAAACATAGCTAGCGCATTGGTAACTCCAAATGGCATAACTACGAACTCATAGTGTCCGTATCTGGTTCGGAAAGCCATCTTTGGTATATCCTCCTTTTTCACCCTGACTTGGTGATAACCAGATCTCAGGTCAATTTTAGAGAAGACCGTGGCTCCCTTCAGTTGATCGAACAGGTCATCTATCCTGGGTAGGGGGTACCTGTTCTTGATAGTCACGTTGTTCAGCGCCTGATAGTCGATACACATTCGCATCGACCCATCCTTCTTTTTCACGAACAGTATGGGAGCTCCCCAGGGGGAGTGACTAGGGCGGATGAGTCCCTTGTCAAGAAGCTCTTGTAACTGTCCCTGTAATTCCTTTAATTCCGTCGGCGCCATACGGTACGGTGCTTTGGAAATGGGGTTAGTACCAGGAACCAACTCAATTGCAAATTCTATATCTCTTTCAGGTGCTAACCCTGGTATAATTATACACGTAATTATATACTTATCGTGATTATGGGTAACCCAACTCATAGTATGTTTCTCCCAAATATTCATTCTTATTTGTCACATGATTAATATAGGGTAAATGAGATCTTATTTATTATATCACCAAAATTTATTTTATTCCATCTTATAATTCTACATACAACACTAGTCCAATTCAGTGAGCAAGATGGGCTGCCCTTATGCCCAACATAAAGAATAGCATAGCGACGACTACTACCTCCTCGCTCATCTCCCTTTGGCCCGCCTCAGGATCCTCTACTGTTCCCATCGGGTCGTCCTCTTCAATCTCGAGCATCTCCTCGTCCGCTTCAAGGTCTTCTTCGAACATCTCCAGCATCTCTGGATCCTCCTTGAAGGGCTCGGGATCCTCCTTGAAGGGCTCGGGATCCTCCTCGAAGGGCTCAGGATCCTCCTCGAACGGCTCAGGATCCTCCTAAAAGGGCACGGGGTCCTCCTCGAAGGGCTCAGGATCCTCCTCGAACGGCTCAGGATCCTCCTCAAAGGGCTCGGGGTCCTCCTCGTACGGCTCGGAATCCTCCTCCGAGTCTCCCATATCTTCTGGGAACTCATGGCGGAGAAGCTGCCTACACAACTCCGCATATGAGATACAGCATCTGTGCTGTCCCTAGATCTGATGCGCTACCTCTCTCGCCCGATTGGGCACAGAACGAAGTAAAGCTCCGATCCTATGATCGTCCACGACTGGAAAACCTTCCCGCTCCAGCTTCCAGAATAGCCGATCCAAAAACCCCATGTTGCCTTGAATTCCCCGGGTCGGACAATACTCAACTGCCTCTATCCGCTCCATCAGCTCGCGGCACCTCTTAGTGTAGTCCTCATGCAACATCTGGAATTGAAAAGAAAATGACATGGTTAGTACGAAACCATTCTTTTTCCAATTCGCAAATATATACAGAGGAAAACACACACCCAATCGGTGTAGTTTACCCTAGTTATTACAATATGTAACCACCCTCTTATCCCAAATTCTAAATTATGAATTAATACATATATATATATATATATATATATATATGAGGAAGTATCGTTCATGATCACATATCCTATAATTACTGGTTATTATCTATCATACAGGTGATAAATGACTACATAAGCATTAATATTTCTTTCACTTGTTATGCAAGTATTAGTCATCTCTATATATATCATTACTGTACATGAAATAAAATAAAGCGAGGTTAGGATTTCTTACTTGGAAGTGGCAGGATGAAGCTTGATGTGTGTGTGGTGGAGGGGAAATCTGCTCTGATACCAACCTGTAACGCCCGCCCTTATATCTACTCTCGGGGCGGGGTTACGTACAATTAATCTTATAATACTATATTTTTTTTTCTATCTTCTAGCATAAAATTAAAACAAACAACGGAAGGACTAAGTGCTAAGCATGCTAGTCAATACATGTCATGCCTGAATCATTAGAACATCATTTGAAATATTTTAATCAAAAGTTATTCTATAACATGATAGGTTCACATATTATTTCAAGCTCACAACCTAACCAAACAAAATCAAGTATATGAGAATTCTAAGTGTAATCATTATCATGCAATATCAAACCTAATTAAGTAACATTCATTTTTGAAGAAAATGTTATCATAAACATAGTAATGTAGATATAAAGATCTTTCTTCCCGAGCCACCACCCCACACATCTCCAGCCTCCTGCCTCTTCCATTAGTTTAAGTGTTCCTTACCTTTATCTGCAGCATAAGACAACACATAAACTAGTAAGCAAAAATGCTTAGTAAGGATCCTGTCCTACTCGTAAAAATCCATACGAAGGAATACAACATGTACACATATCAAATCAGAAGCATGAGTTCATCAAAGCATACTAAACATCCAAGTTTCTAAGCATGCAGTATAAAGTACCTTAAGCATACCCTTCACATATAATAAATGTTTTCAATGAATGTTTTCAAAACAATTCCATAAAGGTATTACTTAAAAATATATCCATATCATATTGGGCCCGGTTGTGTACCACATATCGCGCGTTACCTATTGCGTGTTCCCTAATGAATTGGGGTAGCGAGCCAACAACCAATTAGAGCAGGACCCTTCCGTCCTACCGGAGCCATGACCTTACGTTAACATGCACCCCGGATTTGTTTAACGACCCCCTTCCGAGTCGGGTACACAACTTCTAAAGTAAAATACTTATCATGCTTTTACATATATGCTAAGGAGTACTCCAAATCCACTCTTAAGGGACACACCACTCTTCAAGGGTGCTCATGATCCCGTAGGGACACACCACACAATATAAGGGGTGCTCTTGATCCCATACTTAATGGAGTATCCTTTCAAGCATTTTATCATACATATCACATGCAATTCATCAGGGTGCCCCATGGGCTATATAAACATGCTCATACATACATCACATTTCAAGCACTTACACATACTTATATATGACAAAATTGGTCACATCAATCATATTCATATCATATCCTACTTCATGGTTTAATTTAACCCTTCCTAACCCTAAACCTAGGGGTTGGCCGAAAATCAAGGGTAGAGGTAGCTTAGGTTTTTGACATCAAACATCCCATACAAACATCATATATATACATCATGTATCATACTAAGCATAGCATACATCATGGGGAAATCAACTTTCACAAACCTAATATATCATGCCTTGGCCGAAAATCATGCTAGGGGAAATTAAGATTTCCAAATCAAGTATTCCATTTAAACATCACATGCATATACATATTATCTTACTAAACATAATCATGTCTCGTAGGGTAGTTTCACCTTCACATCCCTAATGTTCATGCTTTGGCCGAATATCACATACTAGGGAACCTTGAGATTTCCAATCAAGCATTTCATTTAGACATCACATGCATATACATATCATCTTACTAAACATAATCATGTCTCGTAGGGTAGTTTCACCTTCACATACATTTCATGCAACTTATTAAACATAAATTACATCATAGGATAATTATGCAACCCTAAACCCCAATCCCTCTAGGGTTGGCCGAAACTCAAGGGTAGGGTAAACTAGGGTTCTTCAACTTTGGTTTCACACAAACATTTACACAAACACTTTGTCTACACTACTAAACATGGATATATCATAGGAAATCATACAATCCCTAAACCCCAATTTTTTTTCCTCTATGGCCGAAACTTGTAGGGGGTGCAACCCTATTTCTTGTTATCACCACTTGATGGAAATCAACATATAGGTATACCCTAAGTCTCAAGGGGTCTTCTCATGTATCAAGGAGTGACCAAGGCCTTCCCCTAAGGGGGGGGTGGCCGAAACTTACAAAGGGGAAAAGTCCCCATTTTCGAAAACAATCAAGGAGAAAAACATACAATAACCATTACACTGCAGGCGAGGGGATACTTACATCCTTTCGCTTGACTTTCACTTTCTCTAAACCTTTAGAGTACCCTTGGTTGAAGGAGGGTGAGTGTTCTCCTTACTAGCACTTCCCTAGAACCTTTGGCCCTAGTAGAGGGCAAGATCTTTGGATGGTCTTCTTCCTTCCAATTCTCTAGGGTTAGAACCCTAGGGTTTACTTTTCGAAAATTGAAAGGGAGAAGAAGATGAATTTCGGTGGGGAGAGTGAGGAAGAAGAAGAGAGGAAGTTATTCCAACTTCTCCTTCTCTTATTTATACTTTTCTCATGAAGAGACATGTCTCTTCACTTCCCTATCTTTAACAAGCATGTTTCTTATTCTCTCTACATGAAACATGGCTTGGTGTGTTGGTTATGACATGATTAGTGGAACTAGGAGGTTCAAGGTTCAATCCTTGCTTCCTCCTTTCTACATTTCCTTTTTATCACATTTTGCACTAATCCACATCCAAGCCCATTAAGCCAAGCCCATCATGAAATTTCATAATAATAATAATATTTCATGAATTCATAATATTTCCTAATAATAATAATGTTTCATGAATTCATAATATTTTATAATAATAATAATGTTTCATGAATTCATAATATTTCATATGGGAAAATTTTGGGGTGTTACACTTCTGCTCTCGCGCTTTGCCTCGGAATCCTTCCAACTCGAGCCTACGACGTCCTGCTTCTCCGAAAAAGTCGATCTACCCCGGACGTCGATAAAAGAGCGATTTAAGTTTACTGTACTTAATTCTGTAATACTTTTCTGTAAACTATTTGCGCCTTATATAGAATTGCCCAAAGTAAATGGTCAACGACCGTGGGCCTTGGAGTAGGAGTCGACCCAGGCTCCGAACCAAGTAAAATCGACCGTGTCTCTGTGATTGTGTCATTTCTTAATTTCCGCTGCGTACTTGATCTAAATTTTTCGAAGAAAAATGATTTTCGATATTCACCCCCCCCCTCTATCGGTTTTCTCGATCCAACACAGACTAGGTGTTTCTGTAATGTCTATTGAAGTTTCTTGAACTTCATCAAGTTCAATGCCACTCCCACTGTTTTCTTGTAAAAGAAATTCTTTTTCCAGAAATACATCATGCCTTGAAACAAACAACTTTTGTTCTAAGAGATGATAGAATTGGTAACCCTTCGTTTCCTTAGGGTATCCAATAAATAGACATTTATCAGACTTAGCATCCAATTTGTCTGATATAGTCCGCTTCACATAAGCAGGACAACCCCATATCTTAAGGTGAGTTAAGTGAGGTTTCTTACTATTCCATGTCTCATATGGAGTAGTAGAGACTACCTTGGTCGGGACTCTGTTTAGCAAGTAAACAGCTGTCTTAAGTGCATATCCCCAAAAGGATTTTGGAAGAGTTGCATGATTCATCATCGACCTAACCATGTCCATCAAGGTTCGGTTGCGCCTCTCAGATACACTATTATGCTGTGGTGTATACGGCGGAGTCCATTGGGACAATATCCCATTGTCCCTAAGATAATCTTGAAACTCTTGACTTAAGTATTCACCACCCCGATCGGATCGAACTATCTTAATACTTTTGCCAAGCTGTTTCTCTACTTCATTTCTGAACTCTTTGAATTTCTCAAAAGCTTCAGATTTGTGTTTCATCAAGAACACATACCCGAATCGTGAGTGATCATCGATAAAGGTGATGAAGTAGCTATAGCCTCCTTGTGCAAGAGTTGACATTGGTCCACATACATCAGTATGTATTAGACCAAGCAATTCTCCCACTGGATTACCATTTCTTGAAAAGGGTAATTTGGTCATCTTGCCTTTTAAGCACGATTCACATGTATCAAATGAATCGGGTTCAAATGATTCCAAAAATCCACATTGTGTAATTTGGTCATGCGTTTCTTACTTACATGGCCAAGACGACAATGCCACGTGTAGGAGTCTATTCGATTATCTATTCGAGCACGTTTGTTGCTTACTTCGATATTGAAAACGTCACCGGATAAATCTAACGTGTAGATACCATTGCACAAAGTTCCATTCCCATAAAGAACGCCATTTAAAGTTATGTAACAACAATTGTTACTAAAAGTTAAATGATAACCCTTTTCATTCAAACATAAAATAGATATAATGTTCTTTATTAATGAAGGAATGAAATAACAATTATCCAATTCTAAGATACGTCCAGTAGGGAGCTTTAGCAAATATGTTCCGATGGCAACAGCAGCAATCTTTGCTCCATTTCCAACTCGCAAATCCGCTTCTCCCTTGACGAGTCTTTTTCTATTACTTAGCCCCTGTATGTCATTACATATATGTGAGCTACACCCAGTATCAAGTACCCAGGTATTTGAAGAAATAGGGTGACATTCAATAATGAAGATACCTGAAGAGGACGGGGTATCAGATGCCTTCTTCTTTAAGGACTCAAGATAAGCCTTGCAATATCTTCGCCAGTGACCCTCCTTGCAACAGTGATGGCAAGTCCCTTTTGGTGTATTTTCAGTCTTTTTGGCCTTTTTCTTCTATCCTTTATTCTGCTCTTTGGCCTTCCTCTTAGATCCTTTCTTCGAGGAACCAACTAACAGTACCGTCTTTTGATCCTGCTTCACAGAAGGCTCTATAGTCTTTAGCAGGTTGAGCAACTCAGGAATGGTAGTCTCCAGCTTGTTCATCCGATAGTTCATCACAAATTGTGAATAACTATTGGGCAAACAATGCAGAATTAAGTCAATACTTAGTTCATGATCCATTGCAAAACCGAGGGTGCTTAGTCGCTCAATGTACCCCAACATCTTTAACACAAACTGTGAGGCAGATGTGCCTTCCTGCTGTTGGGACCGGCTGCATGTTGACAAGGATACGAGTTTGTAATTTTTAAATTTAATTACGTGCAGCGGAAGAATTAGCATAAATAATTTCTCAAATTATTTTTAACCACGTATCTAGCATGCGACCTTACGATGTGTGGACATGATCATAAATTAAAATTTTGTGAAAAAGTAAACTAATTTACTTAGTACCTCGCGTAACTCGAAGTAAGGGACGAGATCCAACCGTAGCGTCCCTTGGAAGCTCCGCCTCTATTCGCGTCCACGCCGAGTTCTCTTAGGGATGACTTCGCAAAGCCACGAGTTTTGTGCCGTCGAGAACTACTAGATTCTCCAAAAGCACAACTAGAATATCAAGAGAGAAAGTTAGAAACTAACCGCCAAGCAACGGAATCAAGATTCCGGGAAGGAAGGAGATGCAACCCGCTTCTTCTTCTTTGGCACCTTCTTGGTGGAAGAGACTTGCACCGGCCCTAGGGGAGGAGAGAGAGCCGGCCCTAGAGAGAGAGAGTGGGCACCGGCCCTAGAGAGAGAGAGGGAGCTACTTAATCTCTTGATTACTCAATTGAGGAATTCAAGCCTAGCCTTGGTTCCTTTATATAGTAGCCTCTCCCTTGCCAAGTCTCCCCTTTAACGGAATTTTTCATAAGAAATTTATCCTATAAATTTTCTTATGAATTATTCCGTTTATGCCAAGTTTTATTATAACTAACTTTATAATAAAACAAATACATCACTCCTTTTATTATGGAATAAAATTTACAAGAAATTTATAAATTTTTCTTATTATGGAAAAATCAATTCATAATTGATTTTATAAAATTAAAATAAACTGATCCATGGTTCATTTTAAATTTCCATGAAAAGAATAAATTTATAAATTTTTTTATATAAATCTCTTTATATAAATTTCTTTATATTGATTTATTTATCCATAATTTTATAAAACAAATCACGCTTGATTTATTTTATAAAATAAACCAAATAAATTGGTTTTCTCTCCTTGTAGTGGCCGGCCAAACCAAAGAGTGTGGGGACCCTCTTTGGCCGGCCAAACCAAGCCGTATCCCTCACGAATTAAACTCATTTAATTCGCCCAATAAGCCATCAAAAGACTTAGCCATTTTAACCTTCCGTTGCACCTCTGATTAATTCAGATTCGACTTATTTCTCTTGATCTGAAAATCTAATTTTCAACTCATTTTAAATCCCCCGGATTACTTGTAGTGCGTGTGACTAAATAGGCTTTCGATTTATGTTGGCCGTCTATAATCAACCAATTATAGAACGATCATGAGTGGCACCTAGTAGTACATCATGACCCCCAATTAATCGAAAGATCAACGGTTGACCTCAGATATAATTTTGAAACCCTTCAGCAGCTCTAATGAATCGTGCCTCATTCCCTTCACCATCTTATACCCACTTGGTTCAGGACATGATCTAGATGTCTCAGTCCCCACTAGGCTGACTATGTCACACCTAGCCCAAGTAACATTCTCTCGTCCTTTGGATTTCTAATTACTCTCATGTATTTAAGAGACTCATACTCTAAACATGTCATGCTCTGGCCAGAGGCTTTGAGTAACAATCCGACGATAGGCCTTGGGTATACATCTCCTCGCAAGGAGTGGTGAATCCTTTGTAGGCTGTTCAAACATCTTCGGGCACTTCGACTTATACCCAACCATCCTGGGTCCACACCTCCTTGGAGATGCTTGCTTATGATGTTAAAGTATAAGTCTCCATGACCAAGATGACTTGAACACCGCAAGTCCAAGGAACATCGCACTTAAGCTGCAGTAAGAACTTCACTGACATGTCTATATATAGACTACCATGTGAAGTTTTACAGCCAGTCACTCCAATGAAGTAGTTCCCTTAACTAGCATTCATGTTTATCTCCGGACATCCCAATGTCACCAGCCAATGAGAATCAACTGATTAGAGAATAACTCATGCTAGTCTCAACAGAATTGATAGTGTCCGTATTTATCAATTCATCGACTAGGGATAATTTCAATACTTCACAATTGCACATGTAGAGATAATCACTAGTTGTGAATTCATCACAAATTCTCTCATGCTATGAATTGTATTGTGGATATTCAGTAAATGAGTTTAAGATCCCAATCAAATACACAAACATGTATACTCAAATAGTGAACTTTCATTTATTAAAATAAATATTTACAATCATAAGGCGATTGCCTTAGGACACTTCTCTTATATCACTAACAAACTCCCACTTGGCCTAATGCCAATCGCTACTGTATCCAATACCACAGGCTCTAACATGACCCTCAAACTTACTCTGAGGTAAGGCCTTAGTTAAAGGATCCACTAAATTCCTTTCAGTAGGAATTTTCTCAATTTGTATATCATTCCTACTTATAATCTCTCTGATCAGATGATAGCGGTGAAGCACGTGTTTGGATCGCTGATGAGACCTTGGTTCCTTTGCTTGTGCAATAGCTCCATTGTTGTCGCAGTAAACCGGCACTGCTTCATTAATGGTTGGAAGCACACCAAGTTTGGATACAAACTTCTTGATCCAGACTGCTTTCTTTGCTACATCCGAAGCTACGATATATTCTGCTTCCGTGGTAGAATCCGCTACGGTGTCTTGTTTGGAACTCTTCCAACTTATTGCGCCTCCATTCAAAGTAAAAGACGTATCCAGACTGAGATTTGGAGTCATCCTTATCTGTCTGGAAACTGGCATCTGTATACCCACGTATTACCATATCTCCTTCTCCATATATTAGGAACACATCCTTAGTTCTTCTTAAGTAATTAAGGATTGTCTTGACAGCCGCCCAATGATCCATTCCAGGATCAGACTGGTATCTGCTCGTGACGCTCAGAGCATACGATACGTCGGGCCTAGTACATAACATAGCATACATGATAGATCCTATCGCAGATGCATAAGGAATCTTATCCATGCAAATCCTCTCGTCTTCTGTGCGCGGACACATAGACTTTGAAAGGTTGATCCCATGCCTAATGGGAAGGTAACCTTTCTTGGATTCCGACATGCTAAACCTTTTTAGCACTCGGTCTATATATGTAGACTGCGAAAGACCAAGCAACCATTTTGATCTATCTCTGTAGATTCTAATCCCAAGGATATAGGTTGCTTCTCCCAGGTCTTTCATGGAGAAAGTTTTGGACAACCAAATTTTAACTGTCTGTAAGACAGATATATCGTTTCCTATTAGTAATATGTCATCGACATATAATACTAGGAATACGACTGCACTCCCACTAACCTTCTTGTACACACAAGGTTCGTCAGGATTTTGTGAGAAATCAAACTCTTTGATTGTCTCATCAAAACGGATGATCCAGCTCCTGGATGCTTGCTTCAGTCCATATATGGATCGTCGAAGCTTGCATACTTTGGTTTTATCAACCGATGTGAAACCTTCAGGTTGTATCATGTATACATCCTCAAGCAGGTTTCCATTAAGGAAAGCTGTTTTCACATCCATTTTCCATATCTCATAATCATAATGAGCTGCTATGGCTAGGAGCATCCGAATGGATTTAAGCATAGCTACTGGCGAATAGGTTTCGTCATAATCAATTCCTTATTTCTGACGATATCGGTTTGCCACTAATCTAGCCGTAAAGGTAACAACATTACCTTCCATGTCGGTTTTCTTCTTGAAAACCTACTTGCACCCTATGGGCTTAATCCCTTCAGGTGGGTTATCCAAGTCCCATACATGATTTTCATACATGGAATCCATTTCCGACTTCATGGCTTCAAGCCATTTGACCATTTCTGAATTTTTCAGAACATCTTCATAACTGATAGGTTCATCACCGCTTATGAGTAACATGTCGTTCGATTCACTTATGAGAAATCCGTATCTCTCTGGAATATTGCGTGTCCTATCAGACCTATGAAGAGGTGGTGTAGTTTTAGGTTCAACTGATAGCTCATCATTATGAGTTATTGGTTGTGGGTCTAGACTAGGTGTCTCTGTCATGTTTATTGGAGTTTCTTGAACTTCATCAAGTTCAATGCCACTCCCAGTGTTTTCTAGTAAAAGAAATTTTTTTTTTCAGAAATACAGCATGCCTTGAAACAAACACCTTTTGTTCGAAGGGATGATAGAATTGGTAACCCTTTGTTTCCTTAGGGTATCCAATAAATAGAGATTTATCAGACTTAGCATCCAATTTGTCTGATACAGTCCGCTTCATATAAGCAGGACAACCCCATATCTTAAGGTGAGTTAAGTGAGGTTTCTTACTATTCCATGTCTCATATGGAGTAGTTGAGACTGCCTTGGTCGGGACTCTGTTTAGCAAGTAAACAGCTGTCTTGAGTGCATAGCCCCAAAAGGATTTTGGAAGAGTTGCATGATTCATCATCGACCTAACCATGTCCATCAAGGTTTAGTTGCGCCTCTCAGATACAACATTATGCTGTGGTGTATACGGCGGAGTCCATTAGGACAATATCCCATTGCCCCTAAGATAATCTTGAAACTCTTGACTTAAATATTCACCACCCGATCGGATCGAAA